>JABYQJ010000027.1:0-427617 GCA_022606055.1 Trametes gibbosa | reverse complement strand
GCTGGTACGAATACCTAGCCAGATTTGATACGATATTACCTACGTAACCTGGGCGACTCAACAAAGTCGCGGACTGTCTATCTCGATACTACGAGATGGACTCCTTGCATGACACGACGCCGGAATACGACGTCGTGAACGCTGACGCGCGATTAGATCCTGAGGGAGACGATCTACCTCAGAGTCGTCTGCTCGAGATACGAGCTGGACGAGTCATTCGGAAACCTGCTCGTTATCGTGACTCCGATGACGAGGCGCCAGTAGCACGCCCGAAGAACAAAGTCGTTCTCCCGGCAAAAGCGAAGCCGACAGCTACCACGCTGCCGGAGCCAGTGGAGGAGCGAGTCATAGAGAGCGCACGGTATGCCACACACGCTCCAGCGGCTGAGGTTACATCTGAACCAACGTCGCCTGACGACCCTACGCTAGCGATGTCACTAGCGTCCGGCCCCTCACTGCGCACCCACTTCGAAAACGAAGATGGGTTCATGAAAGCCGTCCGTAACGGATATGTTACGGACAAGACGTTTGGCAAAATTATGGCTAAACCATCTCAGTTTAGCGCATTCGCCACTCGCGATGGGTTGATTTTCTCCAAGAACCGCGAAGGCGAGGCTGTGTTATGCCTACCCCGGGTTCTATTGAACAAACGATCACTACACGAGATCGTGATTGATCGCGCGCACAGTACGTTGGGACATCTCGGTCCGCAACGCACGTCTGAGTATCTCAGACGTTGGTTTTGGTGGCCGACGCTACGCAAAGACGTAGATAAATTTTGTATAACTTGCGGTACATGTCATACCGCAAAGTCGTCCACTCAACTACCTATGGGGCTACTACATAGCTTACCCCTGGCCCTGGCCCCATGGGTCTCGATCTCCATGGACTTTGTCGGTCCATTTCCATTGTCACACGGATACGACTACGTATGGGTAGTCGTATGCCGCATGACGTCTATGGTACACTTAATACCTGTACGAACGACCGACACGGCCGCGGAACTATCTCTCGTATATCTGCGAGAGGTAGTACGACTCCACGGGTTGCCTGAATCTATCGTATCTGATAGAGACAGCAAGTTCACGTCGAAGTTCTGGCGTGAGCTTCATAGACTCATGGGCGCGAAGCTGCTCATGTCCACTTCTTTCCACCCGCAAACGGATGGACTGAGTGAGCGAACTATTCGTTCAATTACTCAGATTCTCCGTGCTATAGTATCGCCCAATCAACTCGATTGGTACGAGAAACTACCCTTGGCAGAATTCGCATTGAATTCTGCCGCCAGCTCTACTACTGGGTTTGCCCCGTTCGAATTGAACTATGGGTATTTACCTCGGCCGATGAGTGGAATCAGAACGGAAACTCCGTTCGCGGGAGTACGCGAGTTCGCACAGCGAGCTCGTGCTAATCTTGAGATAGCGCACGATGCCATAATCGACGCTCGCGTGTCTCAAACCTACCATGCGAATAAGCATAGGCAGGAGGAACCTGAGTTCCAGATTGGAGACTTAGTCTATCTCTCGACTAAGAACCTAACCGTGCCCAAAGGTCGAGCACGCAAGCTCGTGCCTAAGTACATCGGGCCATACAAGATTTTGGAGTGCATACCTCGCACTTCCAACTATGTATTGGACCTACCCTCGGAATTACGAGAGCGGCGAATACATCCCAAATTCCATGTCTCCCTACTTAGGAGACATGAAGCCAACGACGATGCGGTATTCCCGCATCGCGATGCCCAAACCTTCTACGACTTCGGGCTCAGCGACGACGCTGAATGGTTGGTCGACGAGATAGTCGGCCACGAGTGGCAAGGCGCCAGATGTCGGTTTCACGTACGGTGGACCCAGGGCGACCATACTTGGGAGCCGTATGAGAGCTGTAAAGATCTCGCAGCGTTGGACGAGTATTGTACGCTCATGGGAGTCAGCTCATGGCGAGCCTTACCCCGGAAACCAGCCGCACACTAATACGTGTGCGGTGGGGAGTAGCTACGCCGATACGGCGAGTGTAGCCAGTGCGGCGTCAAAGGAGAAAAGGACTTGTGCGTCCGGCGTTGAAGGCGCGAGCACAGCCACCTGCTAGCAAGCGCTCGCACACGGTCACATGTGCTACGCGCGACGCGTCGCGTAATTACAGCTCAGATTCGAGCTCAGCCAGCGCTTAGCGTGGCTCCGCGACCCTGCGACTGGCGAATTGCCAGCTCGCGCTCGCCTAACTTCACACTCGTCTCTCTTGCTTTCACTACGACTCTCTCACTCGCCCACTCGCCCTCAACACTCGCACCACCGCCATGAACCCCGACCAATCCCAGCCGCCTCACGCGCCCCTCAATGCACCCCCGAGCGCCACTACCGAAATGGTAGTGGACCGCCCAGCACCCCCCTCTACCGCCATGCCACCAAACGTGGCCTTCCCGGATCCTGCCGCCCCAGCCGTGCATCAGCAAGTAGCTGGGTATCCTGCGCCGTATCCGGCCCAGTACCAGTACGGCGGTGCCCCAACGCAGACACCGCCTACGAATCAATATCCGCAGCCGGGATACGGCTACGCGTACCCGCCCGCGTACCCTCAAGCACACGGGGCGTCGGTCTCAGCGTTTGCTCCGCCCCAAAATCAGGTCGCTCCCATGGGCGTAATGCCAGGGATGCCGCCCATCATGCCACTGAGCATGAACCTGGCCTGGGGACCGGTAGCAGAGCATCCGCTCCTCGTCGCGCATACGACGGGCTGCGTGATCTGCGCCGAGTTCATCCGCCATCTTCGGGGCGCGCAGTCGGAGCCATCGCTGCGCGAAGCTCAAATGAGCGTGCAAGCTCAGCTTCAAGCCCGGTTCTGGCAGTACTTCGAGGAGCATAGTCGCTCCAAGGAGGGAGGGGACGCCGCGGAGAACGAGCGGCGTATAGCCGAACTGCAAGAGCAGTTGAAGGAGGCACGGCGGCTCGCAGATGAGCGTCGTGAGACGATGGAGCGGTACCGTCGCGAGCGCAACGACGAGCGCGAGCGGTACGACGATCTGCAAGACGAGAAGGATCGACTCCAGCAGCAGCTGGAGGATATGAAGAAACAACAGGAGTCTCGAGCAGAAACTGCTCGTTACCAACCTTACAGCCGTCCCAACGAGGACAGGACGGTGCGGCGCGGGGATAGGCGCGAGGACATGTCGTCCCGCTTTCCCCCGCCAATATCAGCAGGGGACGTTCGTGGATTTGACATGTTCCGACAAGGATCGTCTACCACGACTCGGCCGACGCAGACGTCGCCCGAGACCCAAAGAATCGAGCCGCCGCGGGAAGAGCCGGCCCCGCACCCCATGGTCGACTACGACTTCTCGTCGGAAGACGAGGCTACGTTCGACGCCAAACGGGCGCGGCGTATTTCGAGTCGGCAAGTGATGCGGAACGCGCGTCGAGGAGTACCAGCTCCTCCGCGCCCGGGCACGATGACGTGGACAGGCACGACTGCCGCCTCTCATCAGTCGCTCATCCCCAACTGGCCCCACGACGAGTTAGCCGCACCGGCGAACTCGGACCCCAAGCTCACCAACCATTGGTACGACTTCGTGCCAATGACTCAAGAGGAGGCCCGGCAAATCTTGGATGCCTCGCACACTGACATGGGTCAGGCGCGGCATCGCATACAACATCTGCTGGCGCAGGTCAACGCCAACCCCGCACTGACCAGCGTGCGGGGATTACAAGTCTTGGTGAGCAGCTGGCGGAACCCCGACCGAGCTGGTCCCTCGGGTGGCCCATCCAATCGGACAGGTCCCACCGTAGACCAGCCCCACCCGGCTGCATATACGCCGCCGGGGTTAATCCCTACAAGTACGGCGCATCTGCCGATGCCCACCACCCGCAACGACCGCCCGATTGCAGGACGGCCGTATCGCTCCAAGCAGCAGCCGCACGTGAAGCTCGCGCAGCCACGGCTGGACTCCACCGCGAAGGAGCTTCGCGAGTGGATGAAGAACTACCCGTCGTCTCGTCCGTCGTGGATGACGGTCGCCCCCGACGGTCGGCCGCAACTGGTCCACGTCGAGTTCCACCAGATGGGTCGCCGCGCTTTGACGCGCCGTGTAACCCCGTCTGAACGCGGACGGTGGCTCTCGCTGACGAACGTATTGTTCTCAGTGCCGGGCCTGTACCGTCATATCATTCTGACGGGACAGTACCCTGTCAGCCCCGAGAGCACCACGCAGGCATATCCCGGCAGCTTCGCAGAGGACGCGCTGTCCCTGTTTCACGTCGCACTCTGGTACGCCCGACTAGGCGTCACCATCGAGTGGGCAGACGAGCACCGCGACGCGGCCGCGCGATCCCGCGCCGCTCGCGAAGGAATCACTCCCGGGGAACCTATCACGGCTCTCCCCGGCATACACTCTGTATCGGAGGTGGTCAATGTACCCCCTCCCCAATCCCTAAACATAGCGGCGACACCCACGTCGACCGCTACCAACGAGGCTCCGGCCGCTAACCCCGCTCCTCCCCCTCCAGCTCACGCGTCGAACGACAACATGGAGGTCGAGGAGGGCGAGGCTACGCCCACCACCACGGCCCCGGTCACCGAAATGGGTGACGCAGGGGCTCGTCAAGAGACTCAAGGAGAGCCGGGAGGCGATGCTCCCCCTCCTTACGACGATGCTACGTCCATGGCGTCGTGAACCTATGTGGTTCACCGCCCATGATACTATCACCGCGCAGGTGCCTGCCCCACCTGCGTCGACTACTATTGGCTAATCAACAATCATAACCCCACCGAAATTGGTGGACGAGTATATTATCGGGCATGCCGCCTCTTACCGTCAGCCTCGTCGAGCACGGTTCGTACACCCAGACGCAGGGTCACCTATCGGTGACCCCTACCATGAACCGTCGGACGCCACGACGACTTCTGTGTATCATAGGCGTAATGGCCACTGCTAATTGTGGCCCTCAAAAAATATATACTATTTATATTCTTTACTATACATCTGTAGACCTGGGATCAGGTCTAGTGGGGGAGAGTGTAAGGAGCGCGTATCCTGCGCTCCTACAGGATCCTTTAGTGGTGCGAAACGCACAACTAAAATATACGGAATCGGACAATACGTACACGCGCGCATATTAGCGCGCGGATAGCCGCATGTATGTAATGCCACCGCGTACGGTGTCCCGAGTGTTCGGAACTCGGGCGCCTGGTGGAGGGTAAGTCCTTACTACCCTCCACCATCCCTACGAGTACGCCGAGCCCAAATACGAGCCCGGACCAGAGTACCCAAGGGATAGGAGCCCAGTAAGGCACCTAATCTCCGTGATACTTACAGCGCAGCAGTTCTTCCTGCACGACGGACGACTCTGGCGCAAGGATCCTCAGGGCGCGCACAAGTTGGTCATACACTACGAAGGCCGCTACGAGGTACTTCGGGTCGCGCACGACTCCCTAGGTCATCGCGGGCGATACGCGACTCTACAGACCATCGCGGAACGCTTCTGGTGGCCTACCCTGCGCGATGATGTGACCTGGTTCGTGCGGACTTGCCATCTCTGCCAGATGCGCCAAGTGCGCCAGATTGTCATCCCGCCCACCGTCGCGATGCCAGCAGCCATCTTCGCGCGCATACATATCGACACCATGTTCATGCCAGTTTCAGGCGGATTCAAGCTCATAGTCCAGGCGCGCTGCGCGCTCACAGCCTATGTAGAATGGCGCATGCTGCGCCGCGAGACGGAGAAGACCCTGGCCGACTTCATCTACCAGGACATCCTCTGTCGCTGGGGTGGAGTCATGGAGATCATCACAGACAACGGCGCGGCGTTCGTAAAGGCCATGCGCAGAATAGAGCAACAGCATGGAGTCCACCACATCCGTATCAGCGGATACAACTCGCGCGCGAACGGACTCGTTGAGCGTCCTCACTTCGATGTACGCCAGGCCCTGTTCAAGGCAGCGGACGGCGACCAGACCAAGTGGTCCCAGGTCGCGCACTCAGTATTCTGGTCGGAGCGTGTCACTATACGCCGACGCATGGGCTGCTCGCCTTACTTCGCGGTCACTGGCTGTCATCCGATCCTCCCCTTCAACATCTCTGAGGCCACCTATCTCATGCCTGCGCCGCAGGGTCTTATATCTACCACAGAACTCATTGCGCGCAGAGCGATCGCGTTACAACGGCGCACGGAGGACGTCGCGCGACTACAGTCCACAGTCTACAGCGCGCGAATTCGCGCGGCCCAGAAGTTTGAGCACGATCACCAGCACACGATGAGGGACTTCGACTTCGCGTCCGGTGCGCTGGTTCTGGTGCGACATACCCAGATCGAGAAGTCTCTCAACCGCAAGATGCGCGCGCGGTACACCGGACCAGTCGTGGTCGTGTCGCGCAACCGCGGAGGCGCGTATGTAGTCTGCGAGCTCGACGGCACGGTTTTCCACCAGCCCGTCGGCGCGTTCAGACTCCTCCCATACTTTGCGCGTCAGCACATCGCGCTCCCTCCGAACTTTGCGGACATCTCTGAGCGGCGCTTAGAGGAGCTTGTGAGCTCGGAAGATGACGGCGCGGAGGACGAGGACATGCCAGAATAGGCGCGCGCGAGGTCACGTTGTCGGGCCAAGGGCGGAAGTCACGCGTATACTCAATATCTTTCGATTTCTTTTGAAGTCCAACTCTACGCGGTCATTACAAGTGCAGGATAACCCACAATGCCAAGAAAACAGCGTTGCGCGCAGGCGTGCGCGCATCCAATTCAGCAAGATATAGGGTGTATGTACAGGAGCGCGCTGGACTACCTATGGCCTATCTACAGTTCCCAACAGCTCGCGCGCGATACCGTCAGTCGCGCGGGGCCGTCCACAACTCGGGCACCTCCTCGCTCGTCGGGTCTGCCAGGATCCTCGCGACGTAGTCTTCTAGGAGATTGTTGATACCGAGCAAGGTAGCGCGGCGCAGGCGCACAATATGCAGCTCTGCGCGCGCGGCCTCCAGCGCGGCACGCCTAGCGGGGGTGAGGTTAGCCGGGTCGTTGGCAGCAGCGAGCGGGTCGGTCGCGACAGGGGGGGCGGCTCGCGCCGGCGCGAGACTGATGGGCGCAGTAGGCGGCACTGGGCCGACTGCGGCGGGAGCGGCGATGGCGGGGCGCACACCAGTGCGCGCGACAGGACGAGGCCGCGGCGGGGCGCGAGTGACGACGGCGGGCGTAGCGGCCATGCGCGCTGCGTGGGCGGTCCGCGAAGACGAGGGCGCCGCAGATTTTGGGGCCGAGGAGACAATGGGGGCAGCGGTGGCGGTAGTGGCGGGCTCTGGCCCCTTCTTCTTGCGCGGCGTCGAGGGCTGTGAGGTCGCGGGGACGAACCCAGCAGGTGGCGGGCCTTTGAAGTCCGCGCGCGAGACGTTTCCGGCAGAGTCCAACGTTACGCGAGCTGACGCGGACAAGGGTTAGCACGCAACGAAGGACCGCGTACACAGGACTTACCCCGTTCGAAGCCCTGCGCGTCATACCAGGGAGCGTAAGGGGTGTCCCCCTGCGCAACGCACCGCTGCCGACGACGCGCGCAGCGGTGGCATTTGGAGGCGCCATCCCCGAGGACGCAGAGAAGGGCCGATTTGCGGCAGTTCTCGCACCTGGTGTGCTGCTGTGGGGAAGGATCAGCCAAGTATACGCGACCGCGGAGCGCGACTTACCCTCCAGTGTTTACCGAGCGCGGGCTCCGAAGCCTGTGCCGCGCGCGGGACCATCATCTTGGCCTTTTTCTTCTGAGGAGGGGCCGGTCGAGTTGCGCGGGGGCGGAGAGCGCGGGAAGAAGTAGCAGAGGTGGTTGGGTTGGCGGGCGCGCCTGCATCAGACCCCGAATCCGACGGGTCGTCCAACGCCTCCTCTGGTTCGTCGGCCTCGGGCTCGGATTCCTCGGGATCGTCCTGCTCGGCCTCAGTCGAGGGGCTGCGCGCGTGTTTGCGCGGAAGGCGGGGGCCGCGCATCTCGATAACAACCGACGGGACGCTGGCGCGTGAACGGCCACTGCGCGTCGAATGCGAGGGCGTATTGGGTGGGGGTGTGGCATCGTCGCCGACGATGGTATCGAGGGCCGCTCCGAAGGGGTCGGATTCCTCGTCTTCCTCGGCAGCAGCAACGGCGGCGGAACGCTTGCGCGCGGCGAGGATTTGGCCCCGCGCCCACTCGGGCCACTCAGCCTCGAGCATCGGGAGGCTCCCCTCCACGACGCCCCAGACAGCGTCCGCGTGCGCGCGCAGGACGTACGGGGGACATAGGCGATCCCCCGCCGCATCCTGTGGCAGGGCCCTTTGGTCAGTATCCTGTGTGAGAGGTTATGAAGAAGGGGCGTACCAGGACCCGGGCCGCGCGGCGAGCCCACCGCTGCAGCACCACCTCCTCCGCGTCCCCTCCTGGTTCTCCGGCCCATACGGGCGCCATCGCGGTCTCGAGCGCGCGCACGAGTTGCGCGTCGCGCCCTCCCCAGTTTGGTGTAGACGTGGTAGGTGCAGGCATACGGCTAGGAAGGTCAAGTGTGGGGGGCAAGCGAGAGTAGCGAGGGGGAGGGAAGCGAGGAGCGAAGAGGAGCGACGAAGGTTGAGTTGGCCTTTTCTGAGGGCAGGACAATGGCGCACGGCGACGTTGCGCGCGACCCTGCAGAGACCGCGCGCCTGGGCCCCCGCGGGCGGCTATGACAGCGACACGCGCGCCGGTTGAAGAATGCGCGCGCGGGCTGGTCACGCGACGGCGCCTCCTTCGCGCAAGCGCGCCACTGGCCCGGAAGTCATGTGCGGGTGATGTCACCAAGTCCATTCTCAAATCTCTAAGTCCCTACTCCGAATCTTCCTCGCGCGCTCCCGAATCTCTCCGTCGTGCAAGCGCTGCCTTCCTACGCGCCGGCGGCCCGCAGCAGGGTGCGCGCTTCCCCCTGCGCTTCGCGGTTCTCCAATACTTCGAGGTCCCCTTCCCCATAGGCGAACTGCGCGTCCATCAGCTCGCGCCGCAGGTCCTGGATATCGTGTAGGTGTCCGTCCACGCGGACTAAGGTCGAGGGCGCGGGCGCGTTCATAGGATCCAGGACGCGCAATCCCACCAGGGCGTCACAGTACTCACGCGCGCGGCGTTCCAGCAGTGCGAGGATGGGCAGCCATTGATTGAAGATCATTGGGGCGACTCGCGCGCGCATGGCATAGAACTCGTCCTCGAAGATGCGCGCGAGTTCCATCTCAGCGGGTATGGTCGCTACAATCTCCTCGACGGTCTCCACACGCTCCGCTAGGGTCGGACCACGCGGGTACACAACGTAATGGGCTTCCTGCTTGGCTCGTCAGCGGGGGGAGCGCACACGCGCGCGGACCACTCACAAAGGCGCGAACCACGGCCGCGACATTCGCGCGCAGGACGTCGCGCGATGCTAAGCCCCCCTCGACGGCGCGACGCAATACAAGGATGGCGCGGTCGATCCTGGGGACGGTAGCGGCAGGATGCAGGCGGCGCAGCTCCCCACCGACTTGCAGGAGCTGTTCAAGTGTCAGGTTCATCACAAGGAAGCTTTGACGCGCGCGCCAGGTCCCCAGCGCCCCCTTTTATCTCGACGGTCACTCCCCTCGATCGCGTTGACCGGGGACGGTCAAGATTTTAGTGGGGGGGAGATGATGAGCACCACCGGCGTACCACACCAGAAAACCCCGCTTTTCGCGTCTCTGCACGCGCGCGCGCACTCCGCGCGTTAGCTCTTCAAGGCGCGCGCACCCCCACGCATCCCCAAGTCACTGTCCGAGTCCTTCCTCCATCCTCCATCTGTGCGGGTTGCGCAAACGCGCTCGGTCTCCGTCCGAGGGGACGCCCCGTGTCTCCGGAGGCCGCCTGGTCTCTCGGCGCCGGCGGCGTTCGGGTTTCGATCAGTTATGCATCAGTGGCGCGCGAACCGCGCGCTCCCGTACCTGATCACGCGCCAAGCGCGCGATCGGCGCGCAGGACATTTCGGCTCCTGTTTCCGAATATCTTCCGTCTCGTAGCACGTGTTTTGATTCAGCCTTCGGGCATTCCTGTACATAGTCATTTTGGGGCATTTGAACCCCCCAGACAATCCACCCCTCACTCTCTCATCTTTGGGAACGTGTCCCCTGCGCTCCACAACGAATATCGCGCGCAGCTCACCCCCTCCCCCCGCGGGTCCGGAACTCTCTCCGCCTTGACAGCGTAAAAGTCAGTTGCGTCCACTGCGTTTACTGCGTTTTACTGCGTTTTCACTGCGTTCACTGCGTTTACTGCGTTCCTCTGCGTTCACTGCGTTCTACTGCGTTTACGGTGACATTGCGTCCCACGGCAAGCGTCGCGCTTATACCCCGCGCGCTACGTCGGTACTGCGAATTGCGCGCGTCGAGCCTAGCATCGCGCGCGCACGTCCTACCTCCGCGCTCGAGGACTAATTCCCATCATCAGCGGCCTAGTGACGATCCCAGGGAGCTCGAGACCTTACTCCCCTTCACCCCTTCCTAGAGACGTCCTCTACCCCTCGGCTATCGGCCGTCAGAGTATCTCTTACCGTATTAGCGTTCTTGCTGCGAGAGGTGATACATCGGGCCGAACGGCGGGGACTTGCCGTCCTCGACTTCGATGGCCATGTCGACAGTCGGGCGGTGAGGCGGTAACATCTCGGCTTCGGTTGGTGAGAAGACCGACACAAAGTCGTGGTACTTCTCCGGAATTGCCGAGGAGGGATTGTCGTCGTCCGGAGTGGATGACAGGGGCGGTTCGGGAGCGAGAGTGGAGAGTGGTGGAGTCGCAGTGGATGCGGAGGACGCCGTGGCGAGCGACACAATCTTGTAACTGTGGGAACCCTTTGGGTGGTACCGAAGCAGTGCGCATTCGCCGGATTTGGCGTACTTGCGAAAGCGAGCGGAGTTGACAAAGGAGACGTTAAGCACAGATGGAGTAACAGAGGACGAGGACGGAGCCGAGGGAACGAGAGACGGGAAAATGCGTGATAAAAACGAGGGCGAGGGAGGCAACGCCGCGGTTTGACCGAAGCCAATGCCAGGCCCGACGTGAGAGGCGAGTGGTGATGTTGAGAACGTCGACAAGTAAGGAGAGTGCTTGGAGGAGGCGGGCACGCTTCGATGCAAGGAGCGATCGACAGCGTCCGGTATCGAGGGAGCGAGAGAGTGGCCGCATAGACCGAGGCCTAAACCGACCGACGTAGCCGAGACAGAGTGCGAGGAGAGGACGGGGGGCGTGATCGGGGTAAGACCAAAGCCTTTTCCCAACGCAGAGACAGGGTACGAGGGGTTCGCGCCACAGCACGAGAGAGCGAGGCGGTTGCGTGTCCAGTCGATAACCGGGTTGTGACGAAGCAGCCAGTCGAGTCCGAGGATGACAGGGAAGGGGACCGAGACCACGCCTAAGGCGATGTTCTCGGAATGCTTGTGGACAGAGAGAGAGGTCAGTATGTCGTGGGTGACAAGCCCGGAGGCTATCGGGCGCTCATCAACGGCGGTGATGGGTATGGGCACGTCCTTCAGACGGCGGGGTAGAGAATGGCGGTTCGCGAAGTCGAAGGAGATACAGGAAGCGGTAGCTCCGCAATCAACAAGTGCATAAGTACGAATGGGTCGTCGATCGGGGAAGTTGAGTGAGATGGAAATGAAGAAGTGGTCGGAGGAGTGGATCGAATCATGTACATGGGCGGATAGTTGAAAACGAGGGACTTTACCGGCGGGTTTGGGTATCCACGTGCCGTCGGTGCGACGGACGTACGTGGTGGCCTCCGAAGGGGGCGCCGCGTGCCCTTGATGCTCCGGAGGTTCGTGGGCGGAGGAACGACCGGCTACGCTTTTCCCGACGAGGCGGGAGCAGCGGCGACCGGGGGCTTGCGATTCTTGGCCTTGTCGGACATGTTCGGGCAGTTGCTAACGCGGTGGTTGCCCTGTCCACAATAGAGGCAGAGGCCGTTCTTACGACGGCGCTCCTTTTCGGCGGGTGTGAGGGGGCCGAAACGAACAGCGTCGACCTCCATGGGTACGTGGCCGGAGGCGCTAGCCGATGGCGTGGGGGTCGACAATGACAGTGTCGACGTCCGCTGCTGTGAGGTCGTGGACGGACGATGGTCGTCGTGATGACGTGGGCGCGTTGATGACGACGACTTGTCGTGACGGCGCTCGAGCTCGCGCTCGTGCAGCCGATTGTCGATGTCGGTCGCGAGCCTAATGTAGTCCTTTAGTGTAGTAGGTAGGTCACGCACCGTTACAAGGACGTCCTTGACGCTCTCTTTAAGCCCCTGATAGAACCGTTGGATTTGCGTGGCTTCGGAGAGGTCGAGGTGGACGAGGATCTCCTGGAAGCGAGCGGCGTAGGTGGCGACCGAGCCGGTCTGTCGCAGCGCGTCGAGCTGGCGCAGTGCCTTACTGACGATGTCGGATGTTTCGAAGTGTGCGCGGAAGTCGCGCATGAGCTCCTCGAAGTCGTCGAGGAGGTGTTGCTTGGATGGTGCGAGCTCGATGGCGGTGTACCAGGACTGCGGGGCACCATCCTTGAGGTACATGCTGAAGTACATTGCCTTGTCGCGGTCGGTCCGGAATGCGTCTCGCTGAAGGGCGATGGCGTTGCGGATGTCGCGCAGGAAGGCAGGGACGTCGTCGGCCTTGCCGGTGAACGTGCGTGGTTCGCGGACCTTGATGGTCGGGGAGCGAACGGCAACGGGCGCGGCCGCGACAGTGGGAGTGGGAGTTGGAGCGGGAGTGGGGATAGGAGGGGCGCCTGCTGGAGGGACAGCTCCCGCAGCGGCGGGGGGAGAGAGTGCCTGCGCGAGCTGTTGAGCAAGCGAGGCGAATCCCTGCTGGAAATCCAGCTGCGACTGGCGTTGGTGCTCGGCGAACGCTGTGAGACCAGTGAAGAACTGGTTCATCAACAGCGTCGCATCGGGAGACTGAGGCGCGGCGGGTGTTGGCCGCTCGGGGTTCGTCTCCTGGGGCGGCGCTTGAGGCTGCTGGTCAGGCGCGGGCTGCGCTGGACCCGGTGCAGCCAGTCCCGGGAGGCCCTGCCACGCTGTCGGGTCAATACCAGCATCTGCGGGGTCATAGCGGTCCATAATTAATGGTAGAGGATCCTAGGGGACAAAATGCGAGATTAGAGGGAAAGAGGACGTTACCAGGGGTCCGGGGGGTGTCCGAACGAGTCGAGGAAAATTTCTCGAGGGTGGTGACAAGGGAAGGAGCGAGTGTTTGGTGGTCGAACCAAACTGTAATGGTCAGATCCGTTCGAGGGAGGCGAGGCGAGGCGAGGCAAAGCGAGACGAGCGGAGGGGAACGAGAGGAACGCGATCTGTCGATTACTGGTGTTGGTTCGACGAAGAGTTACAAGCCGCGCGAGCAACAGGCGGATAGGCGCGTCGGCGGTAAGCGCCGACGCGAGGCAACGAACCGATCTGGCGCTGAGCGCGAACAACCCTACAGTGTGCGAACGAGTCCAAAGCCGAGGCAAGTACACTACGAATAATAGGAATGGCCGTGATAGTATGTAAGTGTCCGTTACTACGTGAAATGCCCATTACTAACTAAGAACGGCCGTGGTAGTGTAACGTCGTCGTTACAAAATGCGGGTTGTTGCTGAGAATACGTCAGTGATCATGTTTCACACTGCCGGTTGCTCAAAACTCACCCAAGTTGCACGTATCTAGCGGCCCTGACATGTGGCATAGAGCATATGATTGTGTCCTTGAACAGGAGGTGCTCTTCCGCATCATACCACACATTCTACCGGCGGATAACCCGCAGCAGGCCGAGCACTGTTCACATATGACTGGAAAGGGAAGCCGCCCCTGCAGGCGCTGCAAAGTCGGCGGGTCTGCTGTGGAATGCGAGCAAGAGAACATGTATGAGCAATTCTTCTCAGTAAGATGATAGGTGCCAATATGTACCAGTATATTATGCTGACAATAATCCGCAGGGAGGGCCAGAACGCACGGTGGATCAGACCATCCGGGACGTACGGGAACAGATTCTTGTAGCGTGCCTGGGTGTACAAGATGCCGTGGATCAGCTGCAGACAAAGACCGGTGTTAAAGACAAGATTGCACAGTACTGGATTGAGCAGCTGATATCCAAAGCACGCGACATGCAAAGCATCCGAATAAGTCATGTCGAGACCAGGGATGCTCGGTTAAGCAACCCGCTGCTTAAGGGTGATCAGCGAAAGGCAATGAAAAACACAATCAAGACGGAAATTCAAGGCGAGCTATTCCAGTGGCTTATTGAGCAGCCCCCTAGTACATACATTGGAATTCCCGAGGGCTCCGGTGAGATTTGCACCAATAAAATCTTGTCCTTTTAAGCTGATGACCTTGCGCAATATCAGCTTCACGCGCCGATATCAGACCAGGAGATCATTATAATCCCCTTCTTGACGTACCTGGACTTGATGTCCATCAAGATACACCTTGCGAGATACTCCATACGTACTTGCTCGGAGTTGACAAATATATTTGGCACAAGACGAATACCGAATGGGATAAGAAGAACGAGCAGCTGTTCGCAGTCCGACTGCGGGCGTCTACAATCGATGGACTCACGATCACGTCCATGCTCGACGACTTTATCCTCCGATACCCCAATTCTCTACTTGGAAAACATTTCAAGATCTTACAGCAACTCGCAGTCTTTCAGCTATATGATGGAGTCTGTCCTCCCCTAGTATTTGACCTCTGGAAGGCCACGGGCGAGCTCGGTGCTATCCTCTGGTTCCACACAATCGCAAACCTCGATCAGTATCTTGTACGTTGTCTCGATGCTTCACTCCTAGAAAAGTCGCATACTCAACTTGGTTTGGTGTAGGAGGACCTCAACATATATGTCGCTAACCTTCTGGATATCTGGGCCATGATTGACCCCAACCGCATCATCGTCAAGCAAAAGCTCCATGTCCTTGTGCACCTCGTCGAGAACATCCGCCGGCATGGACCTGCTGTACTCTACTCAACCGAGATCTTTGAGTGCTGGAACGCGATCTTCCGTCTATGCAGCGTCTACTCTAACCATCACGGCGCAAGTCTCGACATCGCCAGGCGAATGGCTGGGATCGAGCTTTTCAAGCACCAGGTGAGCGGAGGCTGGTGGTCTCAGCAAGAACCCGGTAATGCTGCCGCTTGTGCTACAGAAATCAATCCACAACTATCAACATATGTGCGGGCTGGGGAGCATGTCCGCACATTCCTACAGCACCATCCTGCACTTCAGCGTCGACTTGGATGGGTTAGTCCTCTGGTTTTGAACCCTGGTATGTCTCCATCTCAACCAGTCCTGCATTCAACCGCTGGAACTTGTAATTTAGGCACAGTGAAGCTGACCTCGAGCAAGAAGCAGTCTCCGTCGACATGGCTCACTGCACGGGGCACCAACGAAATTCCGACACCCACGGCACTGTCAGAACCATTGGATTGTATCTGGTATGAATGCAAGTACCTGGTCTCCCAATCACGCGACATTTGCAAGCCAGATTCATGGGTGTTCTTCCGTGACAGGACAGGGGTGAGTGTCGAGTCTCCTCATCTACAGCTATGCCACGCTAAACATTCTGTCTATACTGGCAATCCAATGCAGATCCCTCACCCAGGGCGCATCCAAAAGATCCTGACGTGTCCTAAAGAGAGCCGCGTGGTGGCAATCATCGACAGTTACAACATCGACAGCGAGCGGGACATGTACTTTAATATGCCCGTCCTGCACCGTGTCTGCGACCCAGAGGGTCAAGGCCAGTCCGTCCAGGTCACAGTTGATGTACGTCTTCATGGCTTACGTCTACCGTCCAATCTGCTTACTGAACATACTCGGTACACTAGTCTATCTCATTCGTCTTCAACGCACAACACCACTGTCGCGCTTCTGGGTGCACAAGACTAGAAGATCAACATATTACTCAAGAGCGGAGACTCACTGAACGCATAAGAGACACTCTCGTCCACGAACCGGTTGACCGCTATCTACTCAACACACATGCCCTACACAATGCTGCTCTCATCCGGGAGATCCTACCCCGCAAGCTCACATCACCAATCGCCTACGTTGCCGATCGCGAGGCTCACCATCAGGAACGTTCAGCTGCCATGCGTGTTGCAGGCCCTTTGAAGCGCGCAGGAGCGCAAGCGAAGGCGGCGGAGACTCGTGCACGCAACAAGGGCATGAAGGATAGTATACAGAAGGTTCCCCGGTGATCGTTTCTTCGCTGTCGAGTTTGTACCATACGATATAGTACCAGACCAAACTCACCGTGCCCAACTTGAAGCCGGTTCACCCGAGTACATGCGGGGTGTAACCTTGCGTCTGGTAGCGGACAATAACATAGTAATGACATCGAGCGGTAGTAACGGGCTTCAAAACCAGACACTTAACTTATGGATGCTGTCACGATTGCAAGGGGGTTGTAACCTGGTTGGCATCTGAGCGTCCATCTTACCGCGACCTGTCCTGGTATGTCTATACCGCAGCGTGGTCACCCCGACACCATATACCCAGGCCGATACCGTACATGGGCACTGGTCAGCTATCTCACGTACCTATCCTGGCTGACTTCGCGCAGGCCGCGAGGATGAACCCCAGATGAGCGTCTAACCTGGCGGTAGTCCAACACAGGTTTGGCGGTGTACGTGTTACCAGTGCCACACCTGCCAAATAGAGACACTCGGTTCCTGCTGAGGCGTGGGAACTTCATCACCCCATAAATTTGCGCAACGCGTCCATTGAGGATCTTTATCCCCTTCCTCCGTCTGCTCCCCTTCTTTATTTTTCTTTCGCAGTTTCTTCACGACCCGTCGCCTCACAGTGAGAGTGCCCTTTGAGGCACTTGCAGCTACATAAGATCGTGAGTACCAGTTTATGTTCTTCTATTCCCTTCGTACATCGCCCCAGTCATTCGAATGGGTCAGCGGTGCGCTCTACTTCATGATGAATACCAATCACATATCAAGCTCAACAGTCTAATGGTCTACGACCAGTTGATGACTACCTTCTACTTCTGCAATTCTGATTCTTCCCTTCCTCGTTGCATCTTTGCCACAATGTCGCCGCCGGACGCTAACGACATCTGCCACCCCAGGTTATTGTTGAAGAAAATCGGTCCATCGCTAGTGCTTTGCATAATGGGCGTGTATGTGTAGTATAGTTGGTTATGTACGTATGTACGCTTCAGAGGCAAGTAGACACAGCAATATCGCATTTTCTGAGTCTTTTCTTGTGTGTGTCTGCGAATCTGTGCATGTTCGAATCACAAGGCCGAGGTGTATCTATGGAGTCTACTAAGTAGTAACATTGTGGTTCCATTGGAGAAATCGAGGATTAGTTTCATCACCCTCAGTGCAATGCCCGGCTCCTGGTAGAATTACTTATGCATCATCAACCCTCTTCACTGGCGTCATCTGATATAAGGGCTGACTGTTACCGCCGACCGTGGCCACAGAGGCCATCTTGCAGAAACGTTCTGGACATGTGAGATGTTTAAGACGTATATTATGATGATGAGCATCGACGATGTATAGTTTTGCGACAAGCCGCCGCATATAACGCAAGGCGAAGTGTCTAACGCTTGACCCAGGTATACTGCACGGGCACGGCGGGCATAAGTGAGGACCATCATAGAAGAGTGCAGGGGGACTTACACCCTTGCGAGCCTTGGCCCGACCAGTCTTCTTACGTTCGACCATACGGGGATCACGCTTGAGCATTTTCGCTGGAAAGGACGCAATACGCATGAGCACAAGGGCCACGATCCAAGAATACCTTAACAACACGCACCTTTGCGAAGCAGAGGCTCTACGTCGGGTTCTTGTACTGCGAGACCCTTCGCGATACCGAGCGCAAGGGCGCCGCTTTGGCCAGTACTGCCGCCTCCCCGAACAAGGGCGAATACGTTGTAGGCGCCTATGAGGCCGGCGATGCGGAACGGGCGCACAATGCGCTCGCGGTCCGTAACGTGGGGGCTGAGCATACTGGTTAGCAGAAAACCGGTATAAGGCATGCATAGACTTACAAGTAATCCACAAGGGGAATATTGTTGATCAGGATGTTTGTCGTGGGCACCTTGACCTGGGTCGGGGCTACTGACAGCGGTCCGCTCTCGAAGCCTGGGATTCCCGTCGCAGGTGCAGCCGAAATCACAGAATCTAGCGGTGATGAGTCTGGTGGAGGAGCTACTGCCTCAGACTCGGCCGAGGTCGCCAACGTCTCTGTGGCGGCTTGTTCCTCCGGGGACGGCTGGACCTTGATCACCCACACCCGCGCTGTGCTCTCCTTCCTCCGCCCAATGGTGTACGACCGCCCGTATTCATCAAACTTGGCTGACACGGGCTGCACGCTCCCAAAGACCTTGTCCTTGTTCTCCCGCTCGTACAGCTCCAGGACGCGCTTCAGACGCTGTGCAAGCTCCATATGCCCTGCCACCTCCGCCAGACGGCGATACTGGTTGAGCTGATTGAGCTGAACAAGGACACGTCGGTATCGCGTGGTTGTGAGCTTCGCCTGGATCTTCTCGCCGAGGTCCTCTTGATTCTTCCATGCCGAGCGCAGAGGCGGGAGATTTTCCTGCGCAAAGCGGGGCAGGGGGAGCAGCTGCAGGTTTTGGAGCGCCGAGCGGGTATGCCTGACAGCGTTCTCCAGCAGATCGAGGTTGTCGTAGTAGTTTGCGCGGCCGGTATAGAACGTTGGGGACTCTGGTTTCGGTTTGGGCGGGGGCGGCCGGGCCCGCTGGAGGCTCTCCATGGATGCAGGTGGTACGTACGCGGCGGTCGCATACGCCCGGAGACGCATCGCGCCTCCGGCAGCCTGCCTGGCAATGTTCATGTCGACACGAACGACCGGCGAAGAGAAGAGGAGGGAGAGCGAGGACGAGGACGAGCCAGGTGTCCGCGAAATGTCTTGGAGGCGCCCGTGCGTGATGTGTGGGAATGACCTGCCTTTCCTGGATGGACGTCATTGCAGGAACGCGCAGGGCTTACGGACTGGATCTGCCACCGTGCTTGTCTCTGGCTCTTGCATAAACCGTCTCTGCCGATCTTTGCTATTCGCTGGCTGAGGAGCGGGTCTCTATCTTGCTTTCATACCGTTTAATATCTCTCAGAGCCTGTACTCATTGGCTGACTTCACGACCCACATACGGACATGGCCGCTCCTGAACAGAATTTCTCTGGAGCTCTCACAACATGGAAGGGTGCGTGCAAAGCACGTAACACGCGGTGGAAATGTTTCGAGCCATTTGCAGATATCAACCTTGCCGAGCTACAAAAGACTCTTGATGGACAGGGCATTGAGCTGGTAGAGAACCAGAAGGAGAGTGTGGTAGGGCGGAAGGCACTTGCGGACCGTACTAAAGGTCAGTGTATCACGTTCCGTACGCGCCATGTGTGCTCAGGAGCCGGCTCTGTAGAGTTCAGGAAGATTCCAGACGATGAGAAACTCTCGGCATTCAAGACATTGCTCAAAGGTAGGAGGGTTGATTGACGTGCGTAAGGATACGCCGGCTAAACCCAATGGGCAGCCTATCAGACTGAGATTGACAGTCTGACAAAACGCGCCAAGACTGCAGAGAATGCCTTTCTCAGTGTCTACAAGGTGCTTGCTGAGGCCCCTGACCCATACCCTCTATTGGAGGCAGCGGTGGTATGTTGACCTTATACGAGAGGATGCCAGATAGTGTTAACGCTCATGCCATATAGGATCAGACTGTTAAGGTCGCTGAGGCACGGGAACTCGAACTCGAACTTCAGCGTTCGCGCGAAGAGAACATCGAGTTGCGCAAGCGGCTCGGCGAAGTCTCCTCACTGGAGAGCGCGAAGAAGAAAGCAGACGCCCGTGTTGAACAGCTGGAGCAGAAGGTATGCTTTCCAATAAGATGATTACATGTGCCGCCTGACCATTTCTCCAGATGGAGGACTTAATTCAAGAGAAGGTCATCCAAAAGGAGAATGAGTTCAACGCGACCTACGACGAGAAGATGCGGAATTACGAGGAGCGGTACGTACGCGTTGCTTCCTGATTTCCCGAAGTCTTGTATTGAACATAATTCTCAGGGAACAGGACTTGCAGAGACAGCTGGTCCTGACCAAGAACCAGCTCCGAGACCTTCGCATGTCTCACGAATCCAATCAAGCCAAACTGCTCGATCACACTCAGCGCCAGGGCATGTATTCTTCAAATACTAAATGTCAGACCAATTGACCGAATATATGCAGATCAGGAGGTCTTAGGAAAGCTCACTGAGCTCGACATGATGGTAGCCGACCTGGAGCACGCGAATAGCCGTGTTGCCACAGTCGAACGGCGCAATGTGTGTTACCACTTTCACAAGAGTCAAACCCACGTAAACTGACGAAATTCTCGTAGGAGCTGCTCCGTGCTGAGATTGAGGCTATGAAGACCGGTCACGAGTCCGTAGAGCGGTGAGTCTGGTGTAATTTGATACCACAATCCGACTCATTTACACATTGGACGGATAGGATCAAGGAGTATGAGTCCAAGGTAGCTGAACTTGAGTCGGAGACAGACCGTCTGTCTCAAGCTCTCGAGTCCCAAAAACTTGCTGCGGAGGAAACACGAAGCGTCACCGCCAAGCGAGTGGACGAGCTCACAAAGGAGGTCCAGAAGAAAGTTAGCATCACACTCACGCAATTTACGCCGCGGAAAGCTAATGAATGTGTAGTCTGCTGAAGTGGATCAGCTACGATTGAGACTGAAGCAATACTCCGATTATGACGAGATCAAGCGGGAGCTTGAGATAATGAAGGTGTGTACATTTTCAACCCCTTATAAGTATCCCACTGAAGTTCTGTGCTCAGTACGTCGAGTTTGCTGGGATGGACGGCGACGAGGATGCGGATGTAGACGACGTATCGCTCAACGGAGGCGCCCTCGGGTTGCAGTTGCCCAATCCTAACGCGGAGAAGGCAAATGCTCAGCAAGGCAAGCCACTAGAAGTCTTACTAGCCACCAAGAACAAGCGCATCCTCGAAGAGCTCACGAAGTTCCGGGTAGGCTCTGCTTCATCCAACGGCAAATATTCATTGCACTGAGTGCACAACTCGTAGATCATCCATGCCGAGCTCGAAAGCGCGCTGCAGTCAGTACAATCCCAGCTCGATGCAACCGAGTCCGAATTGGAGAAGCAACGGGTGCTGAATGAGAAGCTGGAAACAGACCTGCTGCAGATGGACCAGCATGACGGCGGTCTGAACGGCCTCGGTGCCTCTCCCGCCAACGGCTCTTCAACGTCGTTAGATGTGCTAGCAGAGCTGGGGAAGAAGTCTAGCGTACGCATTCTCTCCCAGTTTCTATCTGTTATGGATAGCAGGCCTTATATTAGAGATGTTCAGGACACCCCCGCAAGGAATACTCCAATACCCTTCGCCCCTTCAGCCGATACCTCCATCCTACCCATCGTAACCGCCCAGCGAGACCGTTTCAGGCAACGAAATGCCGAACTCGAAGAGGTATAGTCCTATACCGTGCACCCTCGATATAGAGTATCTAACGGCCGTCCAGGAACTCCGCAAGCAGTTCAATATAATCTCAGAGCTGCGGGCAGAAGTGAAGAGCCTGCAGGCGGACAACCTGAAGCTGTACGAGAAGGTGCGCTACATGCAGAGCTACCGCGAGGACTCCGCAGCGCGACCGTCCACGCTCGATCCGCTACCAGCGAACAGTGCGGGGCGGTCGGACGATATGAGCAAGTATCGAGCACGGTAGTACGTATTCAACCAGTCGCGCGTTATCCTACTGTGACTAAAGCGTTGCGTGTACAACAGTGAGGAAGCAATGAACCCCTTCCAGGCATTTCGTGGACGAGTACGTACTACTTCGATCCCGTCTCATTTTGAATGCGTTCCCTGACGATATGCTTTTTAAGGAAGCAACACGGGCGTACGAGTCGCTGAACGTGCTCGAGCGCGGCGTGCTGGTGCTCACGCGCGCGATCCTGGGGAACCGGCGGACACGTACCGCGTTCATCTTCTATGCGATCTCGCTGCACCTGGTCACCGTGTTCACCCTGTACGAGTGCGCGACCTCGTCCGGCGCGCAGCTTGAGCGCCAGCCGAGTCCATATCGCGGGTAGCGCCGTATATGTGTGAGGGGGCGTGTCGCGAAATAGTACTTATGCTATGCTATGATATGTTGTGTGTTGGACTCTTTCGAGGTAATTAATATACTTCCGGATGTCTCGTGGCGCGTCCGACAGAATGATGCAACACCTGTTCGCCAAGGGTCTATGAGGGTCCACAGGGGGTACGACGCACAACAGGTAAGAGCACAACACAGGATACAGTCCATTAGGTGGCCAAGGATCTCCAAGATGTACAATAATGAGCGTGAGGCCCGTCTGTTGTCCGAAATCAGGACGGCGACGGTGGCAAGTCAGTCACAGCAGGTGTTAGTGCAGAACTCGAATGCGACAGTTCGTCACGACTCTGTTCAAGGACATTAGGCAAAATAGGTGTTGCGCCTGCGCCCCTGCCCGGGCTTCGTCCAGCGCCAGCGTGGCATGTCGCGCTCCGGATCACGGAGCAAGAAGACGGCGGTCATGAACACCGACTAGATACAACGCAATGAGAGACGAAGAATGGTCTAGAGCATATGAGACGTACGCAGCATGTGAGGATAGCAAGACAGGGGAGGAGACCCATGAAGTCGATAGCGGCACCTAATCGCAGTCAGCGGCTATCGAGACCGGAAAATGTGCGAATACGATAGACGTACCAAACCCCACTGGGGCCCCAGGAAGCGTGGCGCGAAGCTGAGTGAACGCGAAGAGCGTGCCCATGGGCAGGACAAGCACCCCGGAGGATATGCCCTTCCCGAAGAACACGTTCAAGATGCAGGTTGCCATGAACGTCAGCGTGACGAGCCCTGCCCCGCACAAAGTAAACCAGGTCATTAGTGGATATGCCGGGGGGCTAGATCGAAAGCTTACATATGACGACACTAATAAATATGGCATACAGCCTCACTACAGGGCCCCGAGTGAGTTGGATGTTCTTGATGATCGTCCCGAAGTTGTCTTTGATATCAGCTCTGCTCTGGAGCTCCACATTGAAGCCGCTACCCGACATATCATGGGCTACGTTAATGGCCTACGCCAGACTAATGATACGGGTGAGACTGACACAGCAATTCCGGTGGTCTTCACTATCGCGATGCTGACGGAGTCGTTCGTAGCCGCGTTTTCTGCGAAGAGAACGAGCTGGGTTGCATACCTACCGTGCATGTCAGATACAGAGCTTACATTCTAAGGTCAAGACTACAGCACTTGAACTACACTCACTCGTCGTAGGGATAGGATTGTAGCGTCCGGTGAGTATTGGCGTTCGAGATGGCCACGTCAGTCCGGAAGGTCAACGAGCTGGCCCGCCGGTCAGTGTTGTTCTTCATCGCGAGGAAGTTCTGGCCGTTGATCGCGAAGATAGGATCTGGCTTCACGTTTGTTTGGGGTTGGGCCTGAGAATTCGATGGGTCTGGGCGTAAGGTGTTTCTGAATTTTGCCGTGAGTGGTGATGAGCAGATGCACTATCGGAATCGGGGGCGAAGGGAAGGACGCACGAGTCGAAGAATATATTGACGTCGGGACAACCGATCGACTCGCACTCGTAGTCGATGAGCCAGACCAGTGTCATCCCCTGCCCAGAGGGGTCAACATCCACCAGGTTCGCCGAAAGCTGGACCTATCCACGTCCACACACCTCAGCGGCCGACCCATGGGTGTGAGCAAAAGGGGCGACGTACGACGGAATCAAGGATGCTATCTCGGTCGGCGGTGTTGAATGTTTTCAGGCGGAATGCCCATCCGATCGCAAGACTACAGCTGACGGTCCCCGCAAGGATAAACACGCAAAATAGAATCCAGTGCCGCCTCAGGCGGTAATACACGATGTCGTAGCAGTTCATGACCTTGCGCCACGTCTTCGAGTTGGCTCCTTTCGGCTTCGTCTCCGAGATAGAGTAGTGGCGCTCTTGTGTGCCCTTGAACATTTCGTCAATATCATCCCGTTGTTCATTTTTACTGGTGCACGTCAGCAGAGTGGAGCTCCCCATTGCCGAGACAGCATCCTGATACGAATTTGGGGTAGGAACCCTTGAGGAGAAGGCGGTCTCCGCACCGTCGAGTGTTGAAGGTGGCAGCGGACGCAAATCGAATTGAGCTGAAGCGGTGTCAGTCTATCTGAGTGCGGCATACGGCGAGGTATACTGGGAGACATACCTGCGTAAAGCATAACTGGCAAGGGAAGCCGCACCGCTGATCAGGGGAAGCAGTGGACGCGGCTTTGCAGGGCGATGTTGTCACCACAACAGCTGGCCCATATGCCTACATATACGAGTTCACTGAAATTCAAAGAGCACAACAGGCCCAAGCCACAAAGCAACGAGCATCGCAATGTGGTTCCTCCCGGCTACTGTCCGGTGTCCCCGACGGTCTGTCATTGCGAAACGGTACCGGTGGCACTCTGTGCGCGATATAATGTACCCGGTAAAACGACTACCATACCCAGTCGCGCCGTGCCATACGATCAGCACTTTATAGACAGCCCATCCCGCCAACGGAAGCGTTTCACCGACCCCGTCTTCTGGGAAGGCGATAGAGCATTGCTGTCTCAGTCTGAACAAGTCTGCATGCTTCTCGATGAGTGCCACCTGGCGCATGTCAGTGCGATACGAGTTGGAGGTGGGAGGGATCGAGCATGCGGCGTACATTGGAACAGCGTTCTTAGTGCGAGTCACACCGTTCACGGGGCCGCAGAACACGGAGGTAGTCCACCCTTACGGCACCACATGTCGAATGCCACACGTGAGATGAGAAGCGTGGGGGCGCGAGGACATTCGCCAGGTGACTAGCGTAAGTATTGGGGACGTCGTGTTGTCAAACGACTGCGAAACACTTGTATTACTGCCTTGAATGCAGAACGAGCTATCGGTATCATAATATTGAGTGTAATATGCGAGAGTCCGTGAGCTCGATACCGGAATCCACGCTGCATTCCACATGCCTCAACATCACATGGTCCAAACTTCGCAACCACCCGGAGGATCTCATCGGAAGCCCTTCGTGCTCTTCAAGCGCCAGAACTCAAGCGCCTTATCGACCGCGTCCAGGACGGGTGTCATCGCCTGTGGTCGGATGTGTCCCTATCTGGTAAGCACCATCGCCACCGACCATAGTCTGAACAAAGTACGCACGATTTTCACCCTTGAGGGATCTACGCTTTCCTGACTTGCTGAGCGCAAGAGCGCCTCGACCTTGTCATGCGTCTTCCCTAGATACTGGATCATCTTCGCTGCCTTGGCCACCTTCTGCGCCGGAGTCGCCACGGATAGCGCTTGGGACTCCGATGGCGGAGGATAGATGGCTAGCCAGAACTGACGGAGAAACTCATTGGCAGCAGTCTGACACGTTGTCATCTGTCGGAAGAGGTTCTCCGGAATGTCATCTGTGCGTAGCAGCCATGTCGTTCGGCATAGAAGAGAAATACTAGATACAATGTAAGACACCCACGTTTTCGCATTTTGACATCGAGACGAGTGGCGACGTTATGTGTCATGCTGACAAGCGCTGCATCCGCCGTCTTCTTGTCCACTTTCAGCTATGAGCGGTATCAGCCACGACTTGTCAAAAATTTAGCACAGCTCATTGCCGGAAGATGTCACACCTGTGAGAGAGTAGCAGACCATCCTACCATACTGGATTTGGCTTGCTGTAAAGCTTCTCGAAAATCCAATTTCTGGTTTACCAGTCAGCACCAACGGCGTTGTCGTGAGCAGTGGTGCTGCGTACCGGACCCACAGCGTTCCCGTCATTCGTGGCATCGGCACGACCATCAAAATATCGCTGTCTGTCCTGCATGTCTAGCAGAATACCGGCGGATGCCTCATTGTCATGCAGATCCTCTAGGTCTAACTGTGCATAGCGCTAGGAGGAACTGAGCTCCACGCTACGGGCTCACGAGAAGGTACACTCACGTCTTCGCCGTTATCTATCCGTCTGCGCTTTGCAGACGGGCCACCTCTGGTCTGCAGCGTGAGATACCGCACACGCACGATGATGACAAGATAAGCTCACAGTGCAGTATCCAGTAGCCTCGTAGAGTGTTCGTTAAACTTCCTGATGAGCGGCAAGACAGCTCTCTGCTTTCCAGCCTGCATGGTCACGTCTTTCTCGTTGCCAGTCTAGAGCACGATTTAGTCAGACGTGCATAGACCCACAACATACCAACACAAACATCATCATGATCGACGGAGGTGGCGCCAAGATCAATGAAAGTATCGACTCTTTCCTCTCGAAGTCGCTGCGGCTCCAATTCTGCATGTATCGTTGTAAATTTGCAGTACATATATATTGTAGCCACTTACCGTCATCATCTTTTTCAAGGTACTTATCGAAAATGGGGTCGTCCTTAACCACATGCTGGGCCGCGGAGGAACGGATCGATGCTCGGTGTGCGTTGAACAATTTCGACTGAAAGTAGCGGCTCCAGAACTCGGCCTCTGACAGCTTCACGGCGGTCAACACCGAGGGTTCCATGATATCATCCGGCATGCAATACCTTCTCCGGTACGTTGTCAGTGTACGCCTTGGCCACCACCGGAAACTCTTCGAAGATGTCATGCACCAGTTGTGGCGTGATGACGATTTTGACCTCTCCGTCTACTGACTGTGGCCGTGGGTCGACGAGCTGACCGGGCTTACCCTTCTTCTGACTTTCAGCAGCTGACTGGGCTAATAGAAGATGCTTATACCGCAGGTCAGATCTCGACGTATGATATAAATGAGGTATAGATGTTCACTTCTCGCCCTTCCCAGAATTCATTCTCGCTGATATGACCACCAATCACAAGCTCTCGATGTAGTTGGGCGAGCTCCGGCGTGTTCAAGAGCACTTTCTTGCGGAGTCTGAAGTCGTAAGTTGGATCGCTCACTGGTGTACCACGAGAATCACTGGCAATAGAGGGTGCTCGGGAGGTCGAGGCACGCGAAAGTTGCGGAGTGGCTCGGACTGGGGTTCCAACGGGGGGTTTTGCTCCTGTAGGCGTACCAGGTACAGCAGTCACAGCTGCAACCGTGGGCCCTATTGGCTTCTGAGCTGTCACGGGCGCGCCAGAGCGATTGCGGGCAATGATGTTCGTGAGCTCAGCCTCGAACTTCTCCCGCTCCGCAAGCGCGACCGCCTGCGGAGACGTGAAGGTGAAGTTGTGTCCTGTTTCATCGCTGACCAGCCCGACTTTCAAGCGTACTTGGGCTGCGCCGACCTTGCTGCGTGAGAGGGCTTTGCGCGGGAGCAACCACGATGGTCAGCGTCGCGTCCGAGGCGCGAGACATGGTCTGCGACTTACATGCTGCATCGCTGTGTGGGACCTTCACAGATGGGACTTTTTCTCCTGACTTAGTCCATTGGAGATGGGCAGTGGTAAGCTCGAGGAGGCCAGAGAGCTTTTTGTAGGACGCCTGAGCGGAGCAGACGATGGGAGGCATGGCCAGCCCGCGCCCTCCCTCCGCCGCTAAAAGGTTAGGTAAGCCATGCAGGCGTCTATTAACATTGGTCCTTCGTGGCGTTCACCGCGCGCTTGTGTATGCTCACTGCGCCACTAAAATTCAGCTTTCAGGGTTGACCAGCGAGTTTGAGGTGCAATCAACAGATTGTAAACGTCGAGGCGAGTCGTTGATGCGGTGGAGTCAGCTCATTGGCCACTTATGAGATGAGTGAACACTGGACTGCAATACTAGTGAGGCCCTAGGAGGGTAGGTCGCAGATGGGTTGACTTCACCATCACATACCCGGAAATTGTTGGTCTAATGAACACCTACGACACTAAATATAATTCTCCGTATATTATAACAGACTAATTTGACACCCGTTCAACGTCAACAGCGAATAGCAGCACTACTGGGCGATAATGGCCAACCTGAAGAAAGAAAAATCACCTGCGCAACTTGGGCCCTCACGGAAGAGACAAAAAACGCTTAAGAAGACGCGGAAACTTGGGCGTACCCAACCCTGTGACCGGGTCCCAGCCTGGGGAGGTCGTGAACCCGTCCGATCCGCAAGCGGCGCTCGACCCGTCTGTAATGTCTGTCCATGCACTAGCAAAGTACGGCGAATATATCTGAGAAAAAAAGCAGAAATATCAGCGCCATACGACACGAGAAGATGCATCGCGGTGAACGTACAGCGGGATTAATCCATCCAACCGGACCCTTGCCAGCCGCAATGCGTGCATCGTTTATGGCCGTGATCATAGCCGCAAAAATCGGGGCGGACGCAGACGTGCCGTCGGCCAACGTGATCTCCCCCCCAGACCCGGTGGCGATGTTGTGACTATCGACAAATACTCGCTTAGTACCGTCTAGTGTGGGTAGATATGTTTGGTTTGACTCACCCGTTCGCAGCCATGTCGGGGTATGCCCTCCCAGACCGGTTGAAGACCTGAGGGCCGAGGTCGGGGACAAAGTTGTTAAGGTACCTCCTCACAGCACGCGACTGAAAACGCGGGCGGGAAAAGACATTGGAGAAACCTGCGCCAGAAGCAAAGGTCGACGTTGCGCTTTCCGGGTCAGAGGTCTGCAAATTAATTCTATCAGGCGTGTCTATATTATTGGCATATACAGAGACTTACAGTGTTGCCAGGGTTGACCTGTGTTGAACCAACCGCGGTGAGATATTGGCAGGTTCCGGGGAAATCTGCGAGGAAGTTGCCTGCGCCCTCTACCGCGGTGCCGTTCGAAGCTAGACACAGTCCTCCGACAGATGGCCCGTCGTCGCCGGAAGCGTAAACAAACGTTACGCCGGTAAGGCTAACCTGATAACGGAAGAAGACAGCTCATGTCAGGCTCAAATATTCTATAATTTCCCTTGAGTATGCGTACCTTTCCCATCTCATTACATTGCCTGACCATGTCTGGTACGGATGAGTCAAGTTCCGAACCCCCGTAAGATATGGACACAACGTTGGCTCGGGGCTTCGACGCGCAGTGTGTGCCTACAATATGGTTAGATCGTTCTTTCGAGAGATAGATGTGAAAAGCGCTACAAACCATTGATCTCCTTGCAGTAACCCACATCATATACAGAAAGCATGTCGTTCACGAAGTCTACGCGCTAGTTTGAGATGTACGTAGACTCGCAGTCTATCACTATCGACTCACCGTCGTCATCGCCGATTTGGTACAGCAGTACCTTTTGACTCTGGTCCAGCAGACCCATCACCAGATCGAAGTCGAGGTTCGCCTCGCCAATCAGGTTTCCGTCGGCCGTAGACATGTCCTCCTCGCCTGTATCATATCAACACGTTCAATTCCATCCCGAGAATATACAAAGCATACGGTACTCACCGCCGTCGATGCTTACAAACTTTGGCCTATCACCCACACGCCCAGGGGCGAACTGCCTGAAAAATTGGTCAAGGTCTCGCCCGTTGTAGTTCTGGTCACCAAGCTCGACTATTCAAAGTGGAATGAATGTGGCATCACTAATCAGTGGACACACAAGTAGGTGAACGTGACGAGGTATTCTCACCGACGGCGACGGAGTTCAAGTCAGGCACCTGGAGTTCGTAGTGAAAGTCGTATAGCTCGCGAATGCAGTCCAAGGAAATTTGCGTGTCGCAGTCGGTCGCAGAGGTGTTCCCGGTCGAAGCCAACTGCAGTGACCAAATGAACAACATACCATAGAATGAACAGGAATATACAAACCTTGGGCGCCGGGCGGTTGCTCTTATCCGTAGTAGAGACGCTAGCAGTCGCAACAGAAGGCTTATGGATCCCCGAGCGTCTCCTAGTCCCTTTGCCAGAGCGCTTCTGGAAAGACACGCCAGGAGCGGTGGCTGCGCGGATCTGGATAGTCGGCCGGACGAGGTCAACGTGCCTCGAGACGTGTTCTGGGAGGTGGTAACCGTGCTCGCATGCAACGCCTTCAGAGCCGTCATCATGCTGGTAAACGTAATACTGGGTCGACAAAAGTCGTTCCACCTCAGAGATAGTGACGTTGACGCGCAAGTACGTGCCATCGTGGCTCAATTGGACTCGATCCGGATGTACGCCGTCGGTCGCGAGCCACGCATGGACAAGATCGACAGACTCCTGGGAAGGGCGGAACTTGTCTCGGACCTGTGCAGGCGTCCAGTGCTTCCCGTAGTTTGGTGACTCGGGGTCCGCGATGTCCAGCAGGTAATCTTCTAGCTTATGTATGTTCGACTGGACGAGTGCAATGCTGAGCGGGAGTGTAGCATCAGGGTCAGCACGTCGGTGAAGTGACCATCCAGAGGGTAAGGAACGGCGGTGTTCGTGAAGGACGCGTCGAGAGAGCTGAGGAGAACCAAGAACAGAAACAGCAATACCGGCCAAGCAGAAGAAGGAAGGAGGAAAGAGCATGCCTTCCGAATCGGATGGCCAGGCGTGCGAAGAAGAGGCTACAAGGACAAGAGGGACTCTCCATCGGACACGTCTTATAGCGGCACCCAACCACGCTCGGCCGCCAGCCCTTGTGGGCCTGTTTCTACACAGCATAGATACACGCGTTCGGGACCTAGATTTTCCCGGCTAGGCACTGCCAAAGTCATCGCCACTAGTCAGCAAACGTGAATACCTTTACCCCATATGAGTTTAGTGCCGACGAATCCCCACACGAGGTGCCCATGGCGCTCAGCCAATGGCTGGTATGATATCAAACGTTCATAGTTCGTCGTGTCTCCGTGCGCGCCATGCTCAGTGCATCTGTTCGCAAAAGTGAGCAACGTCTGAGGAGTGACAAGGGCCACACGTACCCCATCACCAGATGCCAGGCAGGCTACCGGCACATCTGAACTCTCTGCCTCACGCTTGGTGGCCCACAATCTGAATGATCCGCTGCCCGAGGGCGTGACTGCGATCATGACGACAGCCTCGGGCAGCGGTGGTCGGTGATCTAAATTGGCGAAAGTTGATACCAAATGCAGGCTTGCACTACTCCTTCAGTGGGATCCTCCTTACCTCTGAAGTTGATCCACACCAGATAGAGCAGCGTGCCAACGGGGCTTATGGTGGAAGTTGTGAGTTTCTAGACTATAGGAGGACGGCTCTGATGGAGGCGTTCGGCAAGCACCTGGGGATGGTGGCTGTGTCCCTGATCCTCTCCGAGTCGGGGGCGGCACCGCCGTGCCCGAGTCGGTACTTAGGTAGACGTTTTTGACAGACTCCAGGCCCTTGCATAGATATCAGATGGTGACGAGCACCGGCGTCCGAATTTCTTCAAATTGTCCGTCGTGTTGGCATAGCAGCAAACACCGTGTGTTGAAGGTTTTGGACGACTATATCGAGTAATTTTGCGGAATTATCCACAACAGTATTAATGCTGGAGTATATGTAGAGTACGTCACCAGGAAATTAAGTCAACTTCAAGTAGCGTGGTTCCCGAAGGCCAACGACAAATCCGCCCTCGCGCATCGTCTGCTGAGGGAACTTTATGAACACCAAGTTTTCACAAAACTACTAGGCACACACGCGCAGCCTTATACTTCGCTTTAGTCTTGTACGAAATATAGCATGGACATATGGACACTCGAAGCAGAACCTCGAATGTTCATGGTACGTAGGTTCACATTCGAGGCGTTGTGTGCACCGAGAGTACTAGGTGGGACTTGACTACTCCTCCGCCTGAGCCTCAGTCGTCCTCACCCAGAGACCGCCCTATCAAGCGGCAACATGATCAATTACATACCCCTTGAAACAAGATGCAACCTTACCTTCGCGTACGCGGTGAGATGACTGGACATCCACACTCTGTCGCTACCGTCGGAGCCCGGAGAGTCGGCGTACCCGGGGGGCACGACAGACTCGGGTGCAACCTCGGGGACGAACTCGATACCGGAAATCTGCTGCAGCAGGCGCACGAGCATGAACGAGGCTTCGTTGTATGCGAACTGTGTGTAACACTTCTGAGTTCTGCTTCTCCGCTCAAAGTACGGTCGAAGCTCACCTGTTGTCCGAGGCAGATGCGCGGACCAGCGTTGAAGGGCAGGAAGATGAAGGGGTTAGGAGTGAGGTACTTCTGCACCCGCTCGTCAAGGAACCGGTCGGGGTCGAACTTCAAAGCTATGCACCATCGTAAGCCAGCGTCACTTTTGAAACGACCATAGAAAGGTGCATGACTTACCATCGGGTCCCCACAGATCTTTCCTACGATGCATCAGGAAAACTGAGTACAGACATCTAAACCGTGTCAGGTGTGGAAGACTCGTAGAGCTACATGCATCATACCTCATCCCCTTCGCAACAAATATAGGCTTCTCCCCAGGGTTGTTGGGCGGTAGGAAAGTGTCCTTGACAGCACACCTAAGATTTACAACTCTGAATCAGTGTCGCAATGATAGGCATAGACGCTGAAGTAAGCTCACCGGACGTTGACGGGTCTTTCAAAGCGAAGGATCAGCAAGGAGAAATTCAATGTATACTCAAGAAACTGCTCACACAGGCGGATACAGACGCAGGGTTTCATTGATGACAGCGCGCAGGTACTTCATGTTACGAACGTCGTCGTATGTGGGCCTACGGGTCGGCCCGACTATGCTCAGGATCTCCTCCCGAAGACGCTTAAGGACATCAGGATGTTCGGCAAGGCGGTAAATCGCGAAAGTCAAAGTGCACGCCGTCGTGTCACGACCCGCAAGAAGGATGTTGACTGTCTCATCGTGAATTATATTGTAGTCTGTTGGATATTCATCAGCAGCAGACACTGACTAGCGTTGAATGACTCACCGTCCGTGACCTTCAGCAGCTGACTCAGAAGCGTATCTTCTTCAGATACTTTTGTATCGCCGCCCGAGCTCTTCTCCGCCTTTTGTCGTAGCGCGTCCTTCAATATCGGGTCAATGAACTTATCAATGGCCGCTTTCTGCTCGTTGACTTTGTCCTTCCAAAATTCAGTAAGGCCCCACGCTTGCTGGTACCGGCCACGCTTCGCCGACGCGATCTGTGCGTGGAGGAATGCTGAAGCAAACTCATCGGCATCGGGTTTGAACGTCTGCATGCGTGCCATATCGGATGTCGGCGGATACGGCAAGCCAGCAGAGAGGGAGCGGACATCCTTGCCGAACAAGAACTCCGTGGCGGAGTCCAAGGTGAAGCGGGACACGAGGTCCTGTGAGATGATGAGGACCACGTTCTTGTACGACGCGGAGATGGGCATGCACACCTGCCAGTCGACAGCATATCCCTCCCGCATGCGGGCCTTCAGTTGGGCAATAGCATCCAGAGCGTGCCTTGGCAAACTCAGGCCTAGTCTATGTATCAATCCCACCGCATATACTCACCTGTCGAAAATGTCAAAGTGACTGATCCTGTCTTTACTGAAGAAAGGGCGAGCCATGGAACGGTGGAATCTAGGAAGGTCAGGGCATGTTCCGGTGCGGAGTCGTAACTCACATACTTCCAAAGGTCACCTGCGAGAGGGTAGTGTTAGCGCATCGCGTGGCCGGTATGATCAGCTGAAGCTTACCGTCGGCATTGAAAACGCCATCTCCCAGAAGACTCTTCATTTGTAAGCGGAAGCTGGGACCTGACGGACACGGTGAGTGATAACACCAGATCGATCAACTGTCACCAACCTTTCTCATAGCTCCCAAAGTCGGTTGCCAAGATTGCCTGAGTATGACAACAATGTCAGGGAACATATGAAGTGATTGTTTTTACCTTGTTTCATTAAAACTAACCTTGATGTGCTCGGGCTCGGTAGTGAACAACTGCATGATAAAGATGCATGCAGCTATTAGTATAGTCTCTGCGAGATGCCGTTCCATACACGCACCCGCTTCATATAGAACAATTGAATCACGAAAGTGTTGCCATACTTTTGACAGAGTCGGAAGAGGACGTCACCTATAGGCCGTACATACAGCTCGAGCGCATGCGTATCAAGTTGAAGAGTGGAAGACTCACGCGGGAAGCGTTCTTGACCATAAATCTCGATTCCCGCCTTCTTGGCTTCAACTGGCAACATTGCACCTGCTGCAGCCGCGGCTCTTGACATGCGGAAGTTCTTCCAAAGTATGTTGCAGAAGACAGACAGGGGGATGAGCAAAACAGACTGGAGGATGACTAGCCATGTAGCGACAGAGACGTCCAAGACATCTTTGCACACGCGAGCGGTTATGAGAGGGATGACCGGAGGGACGACGATAAATTTCAGGTGATCGAGTAGGAATCGCGGTCCGGGGGGCATGGTGGATGTGCTGTACTGTGGTAGATAAGTCTGCATGTCGCCTCGCGTTATATAACCACAATGGGTGGGGATCAAGTGGCAAGGGATTGGACCAGCTGGGGTTCACCGGTGGCGTTTCCGGTTACTTGGGGCAAGGCCACTTCATTTCCTGCTGCGAGATGATCCAGATCATGTACATGTAGGCGAACGCGTCCGATGATAAAGCTGCCCGGATGATGTGAGGCGCTGGTCAATGGTCGACGGGTCGACGGTGGGTAACCACCGAGTCGACACATCGGGCTGACGCCACTCGCGCATAACGTGGACTTGGGGTAGAGTTAACTGCCAATTGATATTAATGTCAGCGTTGACGGCAGCGTACAAGACTCCCGCATTGACCGGAAGTGCAAATCAGCTTCCGGCCCTGCACAGTCACTCGCACACGCGCAGGGCACTCCACGTGGCCGTCACCTCACCACAGTGGCTGTGTGTCTGTCCAAAAATCCAGACGCGCTCGTCGTCGACGCATCCCACAGTTCACCATCACGCGGCCGGGCATATTGGGGATCTACTACGCTAGAGATGTCGCTACCCCCAGTGGAACGTCAGCTGATCGTGTTTGACTTCGATTGGTCGGTAGTACCGCTGAGGTACCCACGAAAGCACGAGTTAACACGGCACCCCTTCAGGTCGCTTGCAGATCAAGACACGGACAGATGGATCTTTGAGGTCCTAGCGCCCAAGTTGCGTAAGAAGATGAAAGAGCTCAAGAAGGAGGTCCAATGGACCGATCTTGTGTGAGATTGTAGTTCTCCTCGTGCATACGTCGACATCTACTTACGGCCAGCAACATAGTGCACAGACTTTGAGAGAGCTCCATGAGCTCGGAGGGACGAGGCAGGAGATCGAGGACACTCTCCGGATCATGCCCTTCGTCAGTCCTCGATTCAAGAACGTCGAACACGCGTCTAAACATCTCACAGCATCCTGCCATGGTTCGCGGCACCACGGGTTTGAAGTCGAGAGGCAAAACGACGTTCCTTTGCCTCTCAAATGCTAACATAATTTTCATCACCACGATCCTCAAGGTCGTTCTGTTGTCTCATACCTCGCAGTCATTCTGTACTCAGACCCATATCATCCCACAGTCTAAAGGCCTTGAGAGCCTGTTTGACGAGATCGTCACCAACCCCGCCGAATGGGACCCGTCGGGCTTGCTGAAGTTGAGCAGACGCGTGGACCCCTCCGGCCCACAGCACGCGTGCAAGGTCGGCTGCAGCCCGAACATGTGCAAGGGTACGTACCCCATCACCTCGTCGCACAAAACCATCGAGGGCGCGTGAACACCAACTCCATAAACGCACAGGCGACGAGCTGGACGCGTTCCTCAAGCGCCACCAGCCGGACTTCGACCGTATTGTGTACGTTGGCGACGGCTCGAACGACCTATGCCCGGTCCTCCGCCTGCGCAAGTGCGTGCTTTTCTTTCTCATGTCTATGCGGGGCGACACCGATGTGCTGTGTGTATTTGCAGGCAGGACGCGGTGTTCTGCCGTCGCTTCCGCGGGCTGTACAACCTCATCAAGCCGTACGAAGAGGAGGGCCGTCTTGCGTGCCAAGTGCAATACTGGACTGGGGCTTGGGAGGCAGAGATGCTGCTCGATCAGCTGTGAGGACGAAGGAAGAAGGAACGAAAATGCAACCAATGTTAGACGCAGTCACCACAGTGTAGAATAGGCAAAAATGGCCGGCCGAACTCCTCTCACCTATAGCTAGTCCTTCGACCCTCACGCCTAATGGCTTGCTTTTGCTTTCCCATGTTTGAAAGAATCCTTGGACATCTCAGAGCAAGGCTAACATGTGGATTGTGCTTGAGACGAGTACAGCCATGACTGCGCGATTGTGTACATCATTGTGGAGGACGAGAAGATTGAATCGAGAACGAGGAAAGATGGGTCCATAGCTATATAGGCGGCGACGACGCGAACCTGCACATCCAAGTGATATGGGAGCCGGGCCATTGGGGAGTCGGGGGGTGCTGTACGAGAGCTACACATTTGAAGTATATACGTGACGCTGGAATTTGAGTGGCGCAGCTGCGACGGGACGGTGCCAAACAGTGTGCGAGAAACACAAGCGGCAGCAGAGACTCGGAGAAAAGAGCAAAAGCAACGGCATAGGGTCAGCAAAGAGGCCGGGGGCGCAGCGCAAAAGTGCGAAGCGTGCCGCGGTCTAGTCAAGAAGCACTATCCTCGCGCTATCAAACGCGCCTCGGGCGACGAAGCAGTCTTTCCAAAGTTCACTGGGTCCACAGCTCCATCCCGCTCTTTCGCCGCGCCTCCTTCGCGCTCGCCTGCGCAGGGTCTGGGCCTGCGAACGGGTTCCGCTGCTGGCCGTTCCCCAGCGTGTGTCCGGCAGGGACCACACCCGCGCCGTAGAACGAGGGTGGGACCGCCTGTTGCGGGGGTACTACCTGCCTCGGGGCGCCGCCCTGCGATTGCGAGCCTCCGGCTGAGGTATTGTTGTATGGGCCGTATTGGTCGGGCTGCAGCGGAACGTACATCGCGCTCAGATCACCGCCACGCCGGTCTACGGCCTCGAACGCCGCGGTCGTGCCTTGACCGCTCTGCTGCGAGTATGTCGCGGCGTACCGATTGCCGGTCGTCGTCGAGTTGCTCGAATACGCCTGAGGTGGACTTGGAATGATGCTGGAGGAGGGAGTTTGGAAGAGGGCACTCGCAGGATCGGCATGCGCAGCGCTTCGCGCATTGCCGATAATGACATCCCGCCGGTCCTCGTCAACGACCATCGCGTTGGGCTGGTACGAGTGCGCGAGGTTCGATGTCGGAGGGTGGTACCGGCCAGCGGTGCCGGCTGCCCCGTGGCCCCAGCTCGTCAGCCCCTGCGCTGCCGCGAGTTCGGCCTGCTGCTGGAGGTACTCGAGCTGTGGGTACGGCTGGGCGGCGGCAGACTTCCCTTGCTGTTGTCTTCGCTCCCACTCCTTCATCGCGTCGTCCCGCTTGAGCACGGGAGTGAGTGCCTTCCGGCCGCCTATCACGTCCTGATTCATGTGCTGCAGCCGGGCTAGAGCGGGCGGGATATTGTCCATCCCATTATGGATCGTGTTCGAGCGCGCGCGTGCGTTGGAGTAATAGGACTGGCCAGGGGGTGCTGGGTTTAGATGTTGCGCCACAGGGAATCCGCCAGCCGTTGATTGCCCGGAATAGTGTGGGACATCAGTGTTGACGTTCAGGTGGCCATGCGAGCTTTGGTGTGTCAGCCCACGATGTGACGACGTGTGCGCGGGAGGCGAAGCATATTGCGATTGCGGCGGATAGTTGGTACTGCTGGGGGCTTCTTGCGACCCACTGTACGTCGAAGGGTGCGATTGGGTGGATTGGGGTTGCAAGTAGGGGTTTCGGTACACGTTCTGCGCTGCCTGAGAAGCTGCTTGTGCCTGTGCCGTGTATGCCTGGTGTTGCGCGAGGTGCTGGTTGTACGAAGCGGCATCCTGGTACGCGCGCGTTCCCTTCGGCTGCGACGGCACCAGACCTCCGTACGGCCGCTTCGGATTCGCGTTCGCGTTCGTGCTGGACGACGACGCGGCCCCAGATGAGTTCTGGGGTTGAGGAGTCGACGCAGCTAGTGGCTATGAGATAATGATAGCTCAGTGGACAGAAGCGCAACAAACTCGAGAAGGACTCACGCTCCAAGGGCCAGTCCACTTCTCTGACGTTATGAACGGGTGCTGTCGCGCTTGTTGCGGAGACCACCGTTCGATCGGGTTCATGTTGAGCAGGCCTTGGACGAAGTCGATGAATGCCGCACGGTTGTTCATTTCTGCCGAGACCAAACATCGTCTCAGACTTCCAATGGCTTTCAGGCGCGTTCCACGTACCTTTCTCGATCTCGTGCTGCTGCCGTGATGTTGCCTTGAACGTCGGCATGGGTGCCTGCCGGATGATTTCGGGTAGTGAAGTTGCCTTGAAGTACTGCTTCCCAGGCTGCTCGTTTGTGTTGTGTTCGCGCGAGTATTGTTCGAGGCTCTTCAGGCGGTACTTCTTGTGCCCGAATTGGTCCACATAGGTGTCGAAGAATTGACTAGTTTGCTTCCCCATGTCGAGCATGTACTGCGGTGGCAATCTGTGAGGCGTCGCGAATTAGCTCTCCAGGGCACGCAAGCAAAATCCAGACCATATACGCACCCGAGCATCTCGACGATGCGTGTAATTTGGTTGTATTCGCTCGTCCCAGGGAAGAGCGGCAGCCCCAGGAACAGCTCCACAGCGATGCAGCCCAATGACCACATGTCTATTGCCGCCGTATAGGGGATACCAAGCAGTACTTCGGGCGACCGGTAGAATCGCGATTGGATGTATGTGTACACCGTCTGCCGCTCGTGGCACGCTGAACCAAAATCAATTACCTTGATTTGAGGTGATTGTAATCTGGCGGATCCGGTATGTTATTCAGGTACAGGATCATGCTTAAGGATAGAAGAGCGACTTACGACTTCAGAAGTATATTTTCGGGCTTTAGATCGCAGTGAATGAGCCGCGCCTCCTTGAGCACCGTGAGGGAATCTAGTAGTTGTGCTGTGAAAACCTTGACAAGTTGTGTGCTAAGACCTTGGAACTGGTTCTGCTTGATCAACTCGTAGAGGTTTGAGGACAGAAGCTCGAACACAAGGCACAGATGGCTTTTGTGAATGAAGGAATCTCGCAATCGGAGGATGTGGTGCTCGTCGTTCGGGTCACATTGTTGGTTGAGCTATTGAAAACGCTTAGTAGCGCAAGGGGCGCACATGAAGCGTATAACATACCAATTCCAGAATCGTCACCTCCATCATACTCTGATTGAAGTACGCGGGCTTGTTCTTCACCACTTTAACCGCCACCACCTCATGTGTCTTCATGTTCTGACACTTCACAACTTGCCCGAATGTCCCTTGACCCAAGATGTCCAGAATGAGGTACCTAGCACGTGAATTCAGTATGAATGTATCTCCGCTCGCAATATGACAGATAGGCGCACTTGTGCCCGTCATCCGTCCCGAGCCAGTCATTCACGTAGAGGATGTAATCGTAGTCCTCGTTGTCATACCCGTCGTTGTGGACCGGCTTGCTCGGCTTCGTGAGGACGCGCCTCGGATTGTGCGTTGATTCGTACTTGAACTGCGGATTGCAAATATGGTACGTCTCAACGATATGCGTCGTCAGCTGCTTGAGCGGCTGCAGATGGTCGTGTAATCAGCACCGGGGCGACAAGGCACAGCACGTCCAATATAGACACACGTACCGTAATCGCAGACCCGCTCGCGTCTACCCTGCGTCCTACCGGCTGGGGAATGAATGGCCTCAAGTCGCGTTGATCACGCACACGCCGGAGGCCAGATGCCCGGCGCTTCGGCGGTGGCGGCTCGACAGCCATGGGCTGATGTTCTTGTGCGAAGAACTGGGCTGAGCTGTGTGGAGCATGGCTAAACGATAAAGGTGTTGCCGGTTGGGAGACGGAGGTTTGACGGGGATGCCGCTGCGCTGAGAGACTGTTTGACGATGGCGCGGGGCTCGTCGTATCCATGGGGTATGCGCCAGAATAAAGAGGAGGCTGTCCTGCCGATTGTGGCGAGTACGCGCCTGAGGGGATGGGTGGTGAGACCGCTTCGCTCTTTGTCTGTGAATGCGAGCGCGAATGGGACTGAGATTGGTATCCACCCGCAACGAAAGATTTCTGCTCCGTCGTCGGAGAATACGGGTAGTTGGCAGCGGGTGGGGAGGTATATTGTTGAGGCGAGTACGGGTCAAGCAGATTGTTCGATTGCGGTGCCCTGTGAGGTGACCTCGGAGCCCGTGACGAACTGGATTCGTGTTGCGTCTGACTCCTCTTGGGAGTGTGCATATTGGGACCGGCGTAATAGGCATCCTGATACGGATCAGCATTAGTAGCAGAGCCGGTCACATTGGCCCCTCCGCCCTGTTGAGCCCCGTGGTAGGCAATGGGTGGTGGATAAAGCGACTGGGGCGTCTGCCTCTGACTGACATCGCCGTCTACATGGAAAGCCCCCTCCAAGTCGTCTTGAACATGACGGCGTCCTCTCGACGATGCATTTGAAGTGCCACCCAACGACAAACTGCGAGCAAGCCCACCGGTAGAGTACGGAGAGGGGTTGAGCCCAAACTGTTGATCCTCATCCAGGAGCTGGTTTATGCGGGGCTGCCTTGATGAGCCAGATGGCGGTTGGTGGATGGGTGGCAGACGGTTTGGTGCTTGCGGCGGTGGCCCTTGTGGATAGAGATAAGACGCCTGCGCAGCAGACTGAGCAGCCTGAGCAGAAGAGGACAGGTTGTCGTGGATTGACTGGGTGTGCCAACGGGGAAGATCGAAGTCCTCGTTTGTGCCGGACATGTAGGCTAGCAGTTCGGGTTCTGACATGTAACTGGGGTGCGCGAACGGACAGGCAAGCTCAGAGGACGGCAGCGGGGGCGTGAAAGCGGCCGTGGAGATGGTGGATGCGGAGAGAGAAGGACGAGCGCGGTGGAGGACGACGAGGAGGGAAGAGAGCGTGATGAGCAAAGGGCAACGAGGCCCCGATCATGGAGAGCGCCGAGCCGCACGGCGCAGCGCAGAATCAGTGCGAGATCCAACTCAGATGACGACCTCTCCCTGCCTCTTACGCCCATGACTCCCCGGCTTTCGTATCGATCGTCTTATCGTCTCTATTCTTTCTCAAAAAAGCCGTACAAATGCTCGTACACTAACAACGCCCTATTGTGCCTCGTGAGATTTGAGGCTATCCACCAACGCCCGCTCAATCGCAAGTAAAATCTTCCCCTCCTGCCCCAACGACCCCAACGACGGCGGCATGTCGATTGACAGAAATATCTGTTTCTTGAATCGACGGGCTGCTCCGGCCGATGAGCGTACCCGTTCCGTCGGGGACGAGAACCGTCAGTGTATGTTACGTGCGCAAGCATGCATAGATATGTCACCAAGACGCTGTGCCATGGATAACGCGGCCTCCGAGCTTGATGAACGGTATAGCGACGTCGCCGCCGCGGGGGTGCCTGGCTATGGGGGGATGCAAGATCGTTCAGCGCTCAGCACTCGATCAAGACAGCCATAATTTCCGATGCTCCAAGCTGCACAAGACAATGCAAGAAATTCAGCGACGTACCGTCTCTCTTACTGGCATTGCGCACGCCCAATCCTTGGCAAGACTGCCCTGAAGGGGGGCTGTCCCCACCTGATCTGGCTCGACGTCTGTTGTACCCACCCACAACATATAGCTGTCCACGAGACGCGTGGTTTGAACAGCCAAAGCGGGGAGCGCATGTTCTGCTGATGGAAAATACTGGGTGTCGACCTGGATACGCGGCTCTCTGGCTGTCATATCGTCTGGTAACTTGATTGCTCAAGAGTCGTACGCGTACGCGTTAAAGCTGTATCCGACCTTGTGGTCGATGGCGGGGCCGGAGGACATGCGCTGAGCGCTAAACGCCGTGTGCGGAATGTGATGCACGGTTCCCAATCAGGAAAGAAGGGCGGGTGTCAAATAATATTGTCGTCAGGTGCAGCTAAGTATGGGTGAATGATACTGACCGCATACAGCCATCCTGCATTCTTTCTTTCTGACCACCACCGTCAACAATACCTTGGGCATCCACATTTCAATTCGGACGGTTGCCCATTGCCATCGTTCTCTCGCTAGCCCATGTCCCAAGGCTCAGCAAACTCGACAGACTCTGTCGATGCCTTTGTCAACAGTGTGTCCCCCGTCAATGTGCAAGGACAAGTCGTTTGTTATCATCGCTTGCCCGCTAAACGTTTGACTAGTCGCACACCTTCCAACCCCGAACGGTGAGTAACATCCTCTCGCCGTCAGCCGTCCAGTGCAAGGCGAGCTTTGGGTCGTACACATGTCTTGGTCCGGTCCGGAATGATACACAACGCGGATATGCGTTACCATCCACAATGTGCCAAGTATTGCTCGACCGTACTTGAAGGGCAATTACACGCAATTCAATAGCTGAAACTGAACTATAATTTGAAGGGACTTCTTCGTTTGTGCAAAGTCTGACGATGATCCGGAGAGGTGCAAATTTTGGAGTTGAGTGACTTTCGTTCCACTCGACATTTTATAGGATACTGACCATACGTATGTCCTAGTCTGGGCAGACAACCTCACCTTGTGCTCCGTTCTTGACTCAAAGAGACCTCCTCGCGTAACACCCACATCGATGCCAGCCACTCCACAACGCCCCTCGCAAGCAACACGAGCTCTGTTTTCGCGCTCGCCTATGCTTGCAGCTGCGTCTCTTCGAAAGCGCCAGAGGACGCCCCCCACGCCAAGTTCGAGTGCTATGACTACCTCTGTAAGGGCTTTGAAACAGAGACGAGTTGACGGTGCCATGAGTAATGGCGCGCGGCTGTTCAATGCTGCATCTAGTACGCTCTCCTCTGGAAGGCCGGATCATATTGGCGCGCCGGCAACACAGGCGGAGAGAAGGGCTGCTCGTCTGAGGAGCATCGAGGATGCTCTCCTTTCTGTCCAGGCGGCTCCTCTTGATCCATCGCCCGCTACTTCTCGCGGTTTGCACCGCCATGTCGAAGAATCCACACAGTTTTCACCCCATCAGAGCGTTTCTGATGCCCCGCACCATTCCACTTCTTCTCTGTCACAGAACAAACAGGATCCATACATGTTCTCAAGACATGCGCAAGACGCTCAGTCCGACACAGGGACGAACATCGACGTCGAGATCGACCTTGCAGAGATGAGTGAATTGGAGTCAGAGGCGGGCCGCGTCTCGCCAGTGGACAACGATAACTCCGGAATCGAAGAGTCTTTCAGCCCTTCCCCAATCGCTTCCTCTCAGACGCATCCCCGTCAGATACCGGGGATCCCCCAAGCTTCGGCTGCTGAGCATGTCATATGGTCTCCAGCTCTTCCGAGTCCACAGACACCTGGGCGAGGACATCTCTCTAGAACATTTGCTTCTGGTGGGAAAGAGGGTCAAAGCAATCCCAGTATGCTTTTGACTCCGCCTGGCAGTTCCCAGCCGCGAGATGTCTCTGCAGCCGGGGCTGGACCATCAACCTCGCAGAGGGGAAGAACGCTATTGCAAGACATGCTCCAATCACCTACCGCTTCGATGGGAAAGGGCTCGGATCCCCTCAATTCCGCAAGTGCAGTACAACGATGGCAAAAATTGCAAGACGACCCGGTGCGCATGCAAATTTTTCGTTGTCCAAGGCGGAGTCCTGATGGGCGTCTGTTTCTCTTGATATGCTGCCGGCTATGCAACACCAGGAAAACCCTTTTCGTGCCTCCGCCGTCGCACGCGGGTCTGCGTCCCCGGCACCGAGAGCGATATCGGTACCAGATAGCGTGGGCGGAGGAGTGCAAGCGGATGCATTGTCCGCTGACTCGATCGCTTCTCACCTCACGGCGCTACATGGTATCACAGAGTACGTCGCGAAGCTCGAGCGGAGAGAGAAAGCGATGCAGAAAAGCGCAGAGGTCAAGGGGCGGAGAATTACTCAACTAGAGGAAGAAGTGCAACGGTACGCGCGCGTCCTGCGATGTCGCTACGCTGTCTTTGCTGACCAGTGGGGTTCAAAACCTTGCTAGCCTCCGGAATGAGAAACGTGCCTTAGAGGAGACCGTGGCAGCGCTGCAAGTTCGTCGCTAGCGACACGGTCACCCCTTCCTGCTCCTGTTTTCGTCGTCGCCATTGCTCCAGTAACTTCTAGAGAGTTCATGCTCTGCGTTCGCCCGTATCGTCGACCGTCCTCACGCTTTCTCATGTTCTGTTGTTCTCGTGTCCTCTCGCTCTACAGTTGTCTCCCACGTCTCACGCTGTCCACGCTTTCGAGGGATTTACGGAACGGATAGTCGGGGCTCTTGCCTCTTCGCTGTTTCCTCTCTGTCGGGCATCCCTACTGGCCCAGTTCCACGGATTGGGGCCGCGGGCCCCGCTCGTTTGATTTTGCCGACTTGTTCCTCAATTATTCATATGCTTACCACCGGCCGTGTATTGACCGGTATGTTTTTCGGCATTCAATACATCAGACCATACACATACGCTAACGATCATCTTTGCCGTATATATTTGTTATACTGGCTCCGGGCCGCACTACAAACGTTCAATGTCGTTAACCTGCTGAACTCACGCACCATTAAGATTCAAGATTCCGTCCCCGACTGGTCTCGCAATCACCCGTACAGATCTCGGCAACACCAGACTGAAATCTAAGGATGAGCGCCCGAGGTACGCGAGCGTTTACATGATGTTTGTTCGTTCCTCGAAACTACACACCCTACACACGACTATTCCACTCCGCCGCCAAACTGACGGCACACAAATCATGTCCACGCGGGCCATGGTGTCAAGTATCCTCTGGGCGGCTGATACACGAACCACCGGGTGCTCGTTATTTGACTGCGGCATTCCATTCCCCCCAGACAGACGGCGAAACAGGCGCCAGGAAGAAGCTGCTCCGCGGACCTTCTGTCAAGGCAGTCGAGCAAATCAAACGAGCGTGGGATAATCCTACGACGTTGGCTACACACGCAATACAGCAGCCGCCCGCACCCTGCAGCCTCGGTTGGAGCATGACCGCGCTCGACGTCGGCGTTCAATTCTCTTCACAGGCCATGCAACACACTGATAGACTTACAACTACCGCCTACAAGCGTCAAAATTCAATGTAAGCTCATAGTCCGACAAGGCATTGGTGTATTGAATCGTTAAAACGCCCGAGCTGCCAGCCTGCGCGCCAGTCCAGGCCTACGTCATCGCTGCGCGATCTCGAGCAGTAGCGGATCGCTCTCCGCGGCAGTTCGACAGGTGCATAGACAGCACGTTGACTGCCTCGGGAGGGGGTGCACAGGGGCGAGGGCACGCCCACAGGGCCCCCGCCAATGCAGTTGCCGGAAGACCCGGGGGTCCAATCTGACATGACGCTGGGAATGATGGAGGGGGCTTGCGCGACGGCCCCAGGCACGGCTGCACCTAAGCATGCGTTGAGTGGGCATCACGGCCAGCGAGGCACTTGCGGGACTCCGAAGGGACCCTCGCCCTGTCTAGGTTTGCCACGCTCAGGGGGACGAACGCAATTTCGATGCTAGGCAACCATTCCCTCCCGGCGGCGAGCTTTTTCGAGTGCCCTCTCGTCGCGATCCAGGATGCTGCTCCGCGACAGCGTAACGACACGTCCTGTCCAATACACGCTGCGCAACGCACGCCGCCCCTCTGTTCGCTCGCAGGAGTACAGAGGTAGCAAATACCATGCAGGGGAAGGTACGAATTGTCTCACCGCATCGTGGACGCCTTGATACGACTGATTGCGCCATGGTGGACACCTCAGCTATCTCGCGTGAGCTATCCGCGAGTCTAGAACTTGTGAGCTAACAGCGGGCGACGTCGCTGCGCAGCGGCGCTGCATGATACGTACGGTGGCGGGACGTCCCACCGGATGAACCGGGCTCGACGGTCCCCTATCAAAAGGTGCAGCGGGGGCAGGTGCACGCGAAGCGGGGAGCACACTAGGCTATGGCGGGTGATCAATGAGCAATGCTTCGACACGGCAGGACCATAGGCGGAAGGCCTCCACCCAATGATATGAACATACCGGCAACGACCACCTTCTCCAGGCACACCCGGGCCACTCAGTCGCACGGGTTCCCACTGGAGCCATTGCTTGCGCTTTGTCAGGCGGGGGCGCAGAGCACAGTCGGACATGTCGGGGCCCGACTCGGGGGAGGTGTGTGCGGCCGCAATTATGGTCGGCGGGCGGATGAGCGGACGCACTCTCGGGGGCTGCCCGCCCAAAATTACTTACCGACGCCGACGTCGAGGCCAGCGGCCATCGGGGCGTGCCTTCCTCTTGGAGGCAGACATGCTCGAACCGGCAACTCTACACCGCTCCTATGTCGAGTCTAACGGTGAAAGCCGGGCGGGCTGCCTTCGCCCACCGGGAAGTGGGAATACAGGCCGTGGCCGTGGGACACGCGACAGAACCTGTCACATGTGCATCGGGCGCTCGGACAGGGCGGGTCGATGCGCACTGGGGGCCTGCATAGCAGATCCATCGCGCGCCGTCCGAATCGCTCGGGGACAGTAAGATGGCGAGCAACATTAAATGGCTCGAGGTCGCCTGACGGTGATCATCCCGGGGACATTGCGCGCGTTTCTCATGCGTGAGTGCGCGCAGAGCCCGTGCCCCGGCTGCCATTGGCCAGCGCGGTATGCGGCAGCCGGCGGGTGTGAGCGTGCGGGCGTGCGCAATGCGCCGAGGACGAACACTACGGCTTCCCCATTTGTATCCTCGACCTCTGTCCGACGAGCCTGTTTCTCCTCCGCATGCTCCTTACGTCACCTGCACCTGCGGTGCGGTGAGCAGCATGCCTCGTGGCGAACAAGAACGGCGTCGCAGCCGCCGTGCAAACCTTGGCGTGTCCGCACCGACAGGCCCCCCCTCGTACCTTGTCTCGACAACATAACCATAGCGAATAATATCAACACGTCGGTGATAGTACAACGTATGTACCTGCCGGCATATCTGCACTGTTACAAACTGCGGAAAGTACATGCGACAGTGCGTTGGGGGTGACTCGGCGACAGACCCAGGTCCGATGTCCATGGGCTCTAGTCGTCCTACAAGATGGCAGAATCTACACGGACACGACGGGTTCGACCACAATCGTCCGTGCGCGCCAGGCGCGAAGCGATGGATGCAAGCGACGAGCGAAATGACACATGGCACCGAGGCGAAGCGAGGGGAGGGGAGGGGGGGGGGTTGATCGCGGAACGGGACCATGCCTAGCAGAACACCTGAGCGAACCACAGCTTCAGCCGCGTCCACCACCCGCCCTGCCAGCCATCGGTGCGCCGCTTGCTCCCCAGCCACATGGTTCCGGTGCCGACCTTGAGCTTGTTGTGGTCTTCGTCCATCACCTCGCCTTCCTCGATGTCAGCCGGTCGACTGGGCGAGCTCGTGGCAGGGAAGCGCGGCAGCGTGTTTCGCGTGATAAACGGCGGGAACAAGGTGAGCAGGGTCAAGTATTCGGGATTGGGCAGGTCTGGAGCCGTCCATGTCCGCATGTACACATCACACTCGCCGAATTTGCGGCCGCTGGGAGGCTGGCGCATAAAGAGATCGTCCAGCTCTGCATTGGGCGTGAGCGGTGTGAGAGGTTCCTCTGCAGCCGACGAGCTCGAAGTGGAAATTCCAGTGTTGGCGGAGGAGTAGGATGTCGAGAGTGTGGTGGTGTCCAAAAACGGATCACTGGGTGCGCGGGGGCGTTTGGTCTGGGTCCTGGAGGAAATCGGAGGGGTCTTCGGCGCACGTGTGTCGGGCGTGCTTTCAGAAGGGAGCGGTTGGGATTGTGACCGGGAGTGTATGGGAGACAGCGCAGCGAACGCGTTGTATTGTACGGAGCTATTCGTCGAGGGAGACCGACTGAGCGATGTAGTCTCTTCGAACGCAAGAACCTGGTGCAGCACGTCAGTTGACCCATAGGCACCCTGTTCAGTAACAGGGCTTACTCCTTTGAGAACGTCTATAGCTTCGAGCATAAACTCTTTGCCGCTATTGAACGGACATTGCCGAGAGTTCATCAACGAAGCCAAAGGCGGGTATAGAGCGAAGCGCGCTTACCCAGACTCCTTGAAGACAGCGTCGTCGATTTCCCACTCTATTCTGAACGGGCCCGCTCCACCGAGGTCCTGCGGAATGACTTGCATCCTCATGACTGCCCAGAGGCCATGGAAGAAGGGCTTTGTCCCCGGCATGCCCATCGTACACCACGTTCTGATGAACCGGTCGAATCGGTCGTAACGCTCCTTCTTTGCCAAGGCCCCCCTGGGCTCTGCGCGGGAGTGAGGCATGAGAGAGCCGCCCGGCTTCGTAGCGCTTAGGTGAGCCTTGTACTCTGCGTCTCTCCTCGCGTTTATGCTGGCATGATAAGAGGAGCGGATGGAAGCCTGCAGGCGAGCGAACGGCGCCCGTTGTGAGGGGGGAAGTGTGGCGAGCGTTTGAGTCATCAGTCTGCCGGCGTCGTCGTCCTGCTGATAGTACCTGTGACAGAGAATTAAGGTATCGGGTACGGCAAGGAGACGCAGAAGGACCCACCATGCCCGACAACGTTCTGCAAACTCTTCCAGCTCGCTACGCATAGGCCGCGAAGGGGTGATCGAACGGTTATGCTTCCCTGATTTCGCTGAAGGTGGCGGGGTCATCTTCCTCCCCCGCGCACTCCTTGAGCGTGGGCTGGTTGGAGACGTAGGCGACATCACTCGCGAAGGCGAGTACATTCTTGTAGGGGATGTGAGGGTGGGCGAGGGGAGGTCATAAAGGAGTGGTTCTGGGGCATCTTTTTTGCCTCGCAGCTGAGTGTTCCGGACGGACAAGTCGTGTGTCCTGATAGGCAAGGGTGGGGGACGCGGGCGGGGAGTCTCTAACCGATAAGATGGTGCAGACATGGTGTACAAAGGAGGCGGTAGATTGTGCTCGAGCAGTAGGCCTACCAAGGACTTGCGCTCAGAAAAGGGTGGTCGGAGATAGCCTGGGTATGTTCGACAGAGCAGATAAGACCAAGATCGCGGGCTAGATGTGTCTGGAAGAGAAGGGACAGGTAGGGACCAACGAGTAATGGACGTCGCCGAGAAGCGTCGTCGTCGTCGTCGGCGATGGTGAGCGGGAGAGAGCGAAGGCTTGCCGTCGTCGCGCAGCCGTGTCCCCAACGCGGTCGTCGCGCCGAGCCACATCTGGTGGCCACGTGGTTTTTCATTATGGGCGCCTGTGGACACATCTCGCAACTCTAAACTCTCGGGTCGGCGCCTCGTCCGCTTTTGTTCAGGTCCCGGCGATACTGAAGCCTTTGGGCTCTGCTCTTTCATCTCCAAAAACCTGTTTACACGTTCGTCCAGCAGCTTCAACGGGGTTCATCGCTTCCAAAGTGCCAGGCGGCCGAGAAAAACTGCGCTGTCGGCATCGGTAGCCGTCGGAGGGACTCGTAAGCGTCTGGTGTCAACTAGACACTAGCAGCCTGTTCTAGGGCCCGTGACGTATCGCCCTGATACCGCTCTGGCAGTGGGAGTGCTGCAAGTGGCTTGTCAGGAGGACAAGCGGAACAGTCACCGTCGTACCGTGCGCAACTCGAGGCCACCTTGCGTCGGCGGCAGGTGCGGTCGACTCGGACTTGTAAGCTCGAGGGCTCGTTCTACATCGAACCAGCGGAGGAGCCTGGCGTGCCAACCCACCATGCCCGCCCCGCTTTCCGCTGACCGTCTGCCTTCTTGAGTCCCGAGCCTCGCGGCCATGCGCAGTGCGTGACACTGCCCGGAGTAGCTTCAACAACGCGTATACTGACATCGGTTGCTAGGTACGGCGGGCGTTGGCCGGCCGCAGTTCTGCGCAAGATCACCCTCTTCCTCTCACCCGCTGTCAAGCTGGAACGAACAGGGGCGGTGACCCCTCCCATTTACGCGAGCGTAGCACTCTGTTTGCCCAGAAGGACGGGCGCCTCGGACGGACGCCTTCTGCTCAGCGAGCTGCATTACATAGGACTCCGGGCGTCCTGGCTGATCCCTGCAGGACGCAGAATGCAAGCTCTTGCGGTGATTCAGATGGCCGCTCAGTCTACATTGGTGATACTTCCGGTGATCGGGAAGAAGGACGGGGACGAAACGCGTGCTCTCTGCGTGGTGCGGTGTCCGTCTCGTCTAACTCGTCTGGTCACCGTCCACCGCAGACCGCGGCGATAGGGTGCAGGAGAGGTCGGTACCGTGCTCAGTGCTCAGTAACGACCTCCCCAAGTCCGCGGGTATCCTCACGGGCGCACCTGTCCCACCCCCTCCGTGTCGTGCTGCTGCCAGCTTCGCTCTGCTTCGTGTCTTCGCCGGCGCCCTGCTGCTGTGTGCGTCCGCACGAGGCATTCATGTCCTGGTCACTCGGGCGTTGCCGGTGCAGAGGCGCCCTAGGATCTGCCCCAGCTTCTCTGGGCCATCATGGTTCGTGACGTACAAGCGCACCCTGTACGCTCCGGCGTCTTCTGTCCATCCTCTGCCGTCGACGTGAAGCTCGCCGGAGCTTCTGCGCACAGTGATACGACCAATGTTCCGACCATGTTCTCGCTCCGCTGTTGCAATTAATGTGCTTCAGCCGCCGTCGCTCTCCAGGCTGACGTCCTGCTCCGACCTTCCTGATCGTCTTTGTCACGCTAGTCCAGGGCGAGCTGTCGCTCGTCCATCTCACTGGCGAATGTACTGTCCATCACGCTACTGACGTCCCTTCTTCCCCAGGACATCAATGTGGCGTCCGAGCACATGCAACCAAGTATCTGCGGATCTCTCCTCCCGCCGCGGACGCTCTTCCTGCGGCTATCTAGCTCGCTGAGCTCATCGTCATCGATTCGACGGTGCTGCTTGCGCCACCGCAGCGTGCTCTCCACTTGCCGCCGCCCAAAGGGGGAACTCGCGGAGCCTCGGGCGCATCAAACGCCCTGAGTAATCGAGTAATCGCCAACTACGACCATCGCCACGTCCACCGGCGGCGCAAGGCGCACGGCGCAACCTCGCCCGCGTCCATTCCATCATCTGATGCGTACGTAGGACGTACCCCCGCCCTGTCCAGTCACCGCTTACTGTCCTCTGCTGTCGCAATGGGCGCGTGCGTCCCTGGCCCCGGACGAGGCCCTTTGTTGTGGTCGTGCGCGCGCCGATCTGCGCTCGCGCCGCCGCTTGGGGCCTAGTTCGGTGCGGGTGGCGGTGGTCGTGCTTCGCGGCGGCGGCGTGCGCGACGTGTGCGGAGCGCGCGCGCACGTTCTCTGGCTCGTGTGCTCCACCGGAGCCTACAGAGTCCGTTGGCGGAGGGGGAGGGGGGGAGGGGGAACGCATACAGCTTCCGGACGGCCGGCATCGCTGCGGTGGTGGGATGCAGTCTGTGGCTCCGTCTCCTTCGCCGCGTGCGCGATGTGGATATGATATGTTTGCGATCGGGCCCTACGGATGACGGCGGTATGTCGAGAGCGGCGGACGGCTGCAGCGCGTGGTGGGTGCCTAATATTAAGCAGCAGGCCGGGGGTGGGGCAACATGCGGTGCGTCGTCTGTCTGCTAGTGTCTACAACCCAAAACGCTTGCTGCTTCGGCGGTGGACGCTCGGCCGGATCCCGCGACGGCCCTCGGTGCATCTGTACGAGTACGACCTCCATCATAGGGCGACATCCAGCCCATCTCTCGGCGGCGAGCACTCTCCCCCCTCTCCGTACCTCCCCCCTCTCCGTACCTCCCCCCTCCCCCCCCCCCCGTCTCCGGGCGAGGCAGAAAGAGGGATAGCGAGATGGTGGCTGCTCGCTCACCATCATCGTCCTGCCGTGCGCTATGCGAGCTGTCAACGCGGGGGTCGGGAGCGTCTGGCGCGCTCGCGAGCCTACAAATTCGACAGGCCATCCGTCACCCCGCCGCGCGCTGAGCGTTACGTACGCATTCTCACCCCCCCTCCTCCTCCTCCCCTTCCGCGTCCTCCGTTGCCATCAGCTCTTGCCGCGGGTCCGCGCCGGAGAGCAGGCTGAGTGGTCCCGCGGCCGGAGAAGAAGGGGACGGGGGATGAGACTCTGAGAGAGCGCGCAGAGCGACTCAGATCGCAGCCGCGGCCGCGGACGCGCTGGCACTCCCGTTTCCGCGTGCAGGTGCAGGTGCAGGCCCGTGCCTGAGACTCCAAGCCCTTCTTGATCGTGCTCGCGCACCCGGGACGGACGCCCGCCAGAGCCATACCGCGCGCTGGCTGCTGGCCGCTGGCCGCTGCCTGGTGCTGCCGCCTGCGCCTTCTCTGTCCGTCCGTCCGTCTGTCTGTCTGTCTGTCTGTCTGTCTGCCCCGCAACGGCAAAGGGGCTGATTAAGAAGAGGCTTGGCACACCGCGCGCGCGAGCCGTGCTTCGGCAGAAGACGTCCGTCGGGCGAGGACGGGCGGGCACACGCTCTCTCGCGCCCCTTCCCCCCACGCACACACACACACACTCTCTCTCTGTGTCTGGGCGCTGGGCGGTCCCTGGGTCCCTGCACGACGGCGCGCCAATCGGGTGCGGGCTCTCTCGAGGGACGCGCCACGAAGGACGAAGGACGAAGGCGCAGAAGCGCGAGGGAGGCTTTGCGGAGTCCAGAGGAGGGCAGCGTGACTCCTGTCTTGCGTGCGTGCGTGCGTGCGTGCGTACCGACGGCTCACTGAATGGGGCGGAAGGAGGTGGAAGGAGGGGGAGGGCTCTACTCGCGCCTGGCCACGACCACGACCACGACCACGGCGTCGGACTGGCACTGGCACTGGCACTGGCACTTGCAATGGCACTGGCGTTGACATGGAGTCGACAGCCGCACGCCGCGACGCAGTACTGGCGTCATAGGCCGCGTCGGCAGCCACGAAGCGGGCGTGGGAGTGCCTGCGAAGCGGGGGGGGGGAAGGGGAAGGGAGAGGGGGCGGACCGCGGCCCTGGGGACGCACGCCCTGGACAGGACAGGACAGGACGCGCAGGGCCCGTGGCGCACGGGGGAGGGGGAGGGGGAGGGGGCGCCGTACTGGGATCCTCGCGCGAGTGTATTCGAGCCCGAGCGCGAGCAGGGGAGGGGGTGTGGGCGTGGGCGGGGCGGGGGCGGGGAAGGGGGAACGAGGGAGCGGGACGGGCGCGCGGACAGACTTTGTGTGTGTGTGGAGGGGGAGGGGGAGGACGTGCCCGCGGCCGTGGAGTGGGGCCGGACAAGGTTGGGCGCGTATAGAGCTGTTGAGCGGACTGGCTATGTGCACAGAGTCCGGCACCCGCTCGAGTTCGAGTTCGAGTTCGTGTTCGTGTTCTCGCATGGGTGCGTTCGAAGCTCGAGAGTCTTCTTGGACGGGGCGGACCGGCAGACGCCGCGAATCTGATCCTGATATGATGGGCCCTGCCCCATACGGCATATCAGATTCTTCCGCGACGGCTGCGAACCCGGCCCGGGCGTCTCTCTCTCTGGGTCGCGGAAGCATATAGGCGGCGCGTACAAATCACGCTGACCGCCTGCTCGCGCGATCAGCCACCCGACCAGGAGCCGCGCAGTTACGCGCGACCAGCAGCCGGTCCTGCACTCCATCGACTACACCAGGCGCGAGCCCGGAGGAGACGGGCGTGCGCAGACACGGCCCGTGCGAGCACACATCCCCGCCGGGACGCAGCGTGCCCGTCGTAACCTGCCGCACCCGCACGCACACGCGGTCATCGACACCCTCGCGGCGCGCGAGGGAAACGCACGCCGCCTTCCCCCCCCCAAACCCGAGCGCAGGGCACACAGACAGAAAAACAAAGTTCGCAGTTCGCAGTGCACTACACACCTATGGAAGGGGATGGGATGGGAGGGGGGGCGCGGGGGCGATCGGCGAATGTCAATAACGCACACGCGCACACGCAAAACGTACCGATCGCGTGGGCCCGCACTGATAGACACGGCCGTGCTCAAAAACCACCCCGCGCGTTCCCGCGCCAGACCCGCTCTCTGTCGTGCGCCGTCCGTCTCCTGCCTGCGCGCGCGCGCCATAGCCTATCGCGATCCTCTTCCCGGCGCCGGCGCGTGAGGCACAGGAAGCCCGCTCTCCAGCCACTCACAGCGCGCGGGCGCGGGCGACGCATACGGCGCGGGGCCTCTAGCGTGGGCGTGCGGAAATGCGCCTTCTGCGATTCGCCCAGGGGAAGAGAAGGGGAGGGTGAGGGGGGGGGCCGTAGCGGGCCAATGGCCCCGAGGCGATCGCCTCGCGCTATTGGCGGCGGCGGGTGGGGGGGGGGGGCAGCTGCCAGGTCCCGCTCTGCCTGTTCAGACTGTCTGTGCATCCTCGAGCGCGCGCGCGTGCGCGCACGAGCTCTGGGGACTGAGAGAAGCTTCGGGCCCGGGTCATGCATGCGCAGCCGGGTGCTGTACCGCCGGGCTCTGTCTGTGCAAGCTGCTCGCTCGCCGGCCGCCGCCTCGCGACTGCATGCGGCGGGGGCTGCTGGTCGTCCGCGGAGGGTGGGGAGGCTTGCGGCTTGCGCCTATTTATTCTCTTCCCAAAAAAAAGGCTTGGAGGACATGGGGCGAACGCCCGCGAATGAGAGCATGCGGGTGGAGGGGCGCGGCGTCTGTACCTTGCACAGCAGTTGTCTTTTTCGGGCACTGCACCGGCACACACGTCGAGTAGACTGCAGTGCGCCGCGGGCACAAGCGTCCAAGGCACAGAAGCGCGAGGGTGCCAGTTAACGCCAGCCTTGCGCTGCGTTAGAACGGCAGCGAGGGGTGATGGCGCGCTCCGCTGCCGGACGTGGATGTGTAGGGGAATACGTGCGACGGGTGGTGCGGGCCTGTCGCTCGCTGGGCTGCCGGTACGCTGGGATGGCGTGGCGTATACAGCAGCAACAGCAGCAGCAACAGCAGCAGGAGCGGCGCGACGGGCGACTTACTCATCGCTCATCTCCGCAGCAGGGCAGGGCGAGGAAGAGAGGGACGGGTGGTATAGAAGCCGGAGGGCCCGAAGACAGGGTGCCATATGGGCGACAGACACCGATGTACCGAACCGTGTTGTACGGGCTCCCGGCCGACCCCGTCTCGAAGGCGGGGGAGGGCTTCGGCGGGGAGGATCAGGAGAGCACTGCGGAACTCGAAGAAAACAAGGCTTGTTTGAGGGCGCGCATGTGACCGCCGGGGTGCGGTGCGCGAGGGCAGGAGTGTGAGATGCGAGTGGGGGCAGCGCGCGCGGTGGCTGGGAGACGGAATGGGTATCGCAGGCGGGGAGGAGGAGGAGGGGTATTCTGCCGAGGGCTGAATTGACGGTGGTAGTTGGGGGGTGAGAACTGGCGGTGGTTGTCGAGGTGTGCGGACGGGGAGAGCGGTGATCAACGTTAAGCTCGGGCGTAAAGGGCAGGAGAGAGGGATAGGCGAAGAGAGTGAGAGGCGGGAGGAGGAGAGGCGGTGTCTGCGGAGGAGTGGGCGGCGTTGATGCCGGCAGACTAAGATTACCGGCCTGGAGGCTGCCGTCGCGGACGGAGACCGGACTGGTGCCGGATGGGGCAAGGCGAGGGCTGGGGAGGGGCGGCCAATCGGGACGAACGGCGCCAGGTTCGGGACGGAGGGACTTGAGAAAGCGCGGCGCACGGGTTCCCACGCTCCGCCCGTCAGATCTCGCGACAGAGATCGCTGCCAGATGCAATCGACAGCACCTGACAGCGATGATTGATGTCCGCCCGACTCCCAAACATCCTCGACCTCGACCTCAACCTCGACCTCGACTCGCTTTATTCTGCTATCAACTCCTCTTCCAGCACTATTGCTATTCCCCCCGCACACCCGCTTTCTATAAATTAACCCCTCCCAGGCCCCTCCCTCCTGCCTGTCCTCCTCCTCCCGCGTGCCTCCCCCCCCCAACACAGGCTCTCGCTAGCCGACCCACCCCTGCGCTTCTCGCCATCCCCACAGCGCAGACCCGCCCACAGCTGCTTCTTGCCCTGCCCCCCGCAGACGGCGGAAACGAGGACAACGCCCGGGATCAGCCGCGATTGATCAGGGCCCGCACGACTCTCTGCGCATTCAGTGAGTGTGATACATCCCCGCGCGTGACGGCCCCCGACGCTCAACACGGCGCATGCCAGGACAAAGTTCGGACCGTACATAGCGACCCTCCACACCGACACAGATTCAAGAGCAGTGACGATGGCCCAAGCTGCCTGGCTGCCGCTTTCGGCAAGCACCGAACGCCGATCAGACTTTGGTATGTAATGGGTGATCGCGTCTACAGACTCCCTCTGCTCTCCGCCTATCCATCGCCTCTCTCTTCTCTCTCTCTCTCTCCTGCCCATCCACTCCTCCTCCTCCTCCCCCTCCTCGTCGTCCCCCGCTCACCCGCGTCCTCTCGCACAGACATCCTCAAGTCCGCCTCCCTCCACCGCTCCCGCGACAGGAGCATGTCCCTCGACTTTCCCCCCGCCTCCCAGCACCCGCTCTACCCCCAGAACGACCTCGATCATCCCTACGGCTCTCTCCCCAATGGCTCAGACATCGCTTCCACCCCAAACCACCAGCATCAGTCGGCACACCACTCCCTGAGTGGCCATGTCCTCGACCGCTCCGACCCCATGGACGTCTCCGACCACAACACCTACGACATCTTCTCCGGCCAGTCCAACCAGCGCTTCCGCCCAGGCACCTCCTCCTCCATGTCCTCCTCCTACGGCCTCGGCGTCGACTCCATGTACTCCCAGAGCCCGTTCTCCGACTCCCTCCCCCACTTTCACAACCCGAGCCCCAACCCGTACAACGACCTCATGGGCGGTCTCCCCTCCTCCTACTCCAGCGGGAAACCATCCCCGCTGACGCCCAACGACTCTGTCGGATCTCTCCAGCAGTCCTCCGCGTTCCCGTTCAACAACGGCCAGCCAAAAGACTTCCACTCTAACCATGGCTTTGCCGACGTTCTCGATCGTCGCATGTCTAACCTTAGCACCGGCAGCTACGCCTCAGATTACGGCGAGGACGGCTACAACGGCATCAACGTCAACTCTGACCTTGGCCTGGGGTTCAACTCCACGCTGCCCCCCTTCCAGGATCGCGGCCTGGGCCGCATGCAGCAGGAATCGCGCTACCCGCCCTCCGTGATCCCCCCTTTGTCCCTTCCCTCGCATCTGCACCAAAGCCATAGTCCAGACCTCATGCGGGGCGTCAACCCGCACGCGATGCACAACTACGGCGACATCTCCTCGTTCATAGCGCCCAACCCGCACATGGAGTTCCCCTTACGGTTGGAGGACCCCATATCGCGCGTGCGTCTAAACGGCGCCGGCGCGGCTACTGATCTGCAGACCTTTATTCGGTATGTTTCGACCGCTATCTGACGGCGTACGCACTTTGAACGGGGAGCGCTCTCGCACAGCCCCTACCTGGATCAGTACGTTCGGACGCCGAACAGGCTCGCGTTTGGAGAGCGCACGGTCATCGTCATGTCCAGCAAGGTCGCGCAAAAGTCTTACGGCACAGAGAAGCGGTCAGTGCCGTTTTTGGCCCAGCATTCTCCTTAGCCGAGGTCGCCGGATTCTGACCCGTGGTCGCGCTCCCCGCAGGTTCCTGTGCCCGCCGCCGACTGCGATCATGATAGGCAACTCGTGGTGGTCGGACGTGACGCGTCGGGGGGAGGAGCCCAAGCTATGTCCGCCGCGCGTCGTCGTCTCCATTTCAGGCGAACCGGCGCCACAGGAGGGCTCGATCGAGTGGACGAGCGCGACGGGTAAGGCGTTCGACGTAAGCGACCCTCCGACCGGCACGACGTTCATCGGGCGCTGCGTCGGCAAGCAGCTCTTCATCTCGGATGTCGACGAGAAGAAAAAGAAGGTGGAGGCGCTCGTCAAGATCATGGCGCCCTCGTCCGACGACGAGCCGGAGCGCGTCATCGGCACCTTCCCCAGCCGCCCCATCAAGGTCATCAGCAAGCCGAGCAAGAAACGGCAGAGCGCAAAGAATCTCGAGCGTGAGTTTCATCCGCGCCCGCCCGCCCGCCGCGGTGGCGGTGATCACGAACAAAGTACGCTGACTCGAGCCCCTTTCCAGTCTGTATCAACCACGGCTCCACCATCTCGCTGTTCCACCGCCTGCGGTCACAAACGGTGTCCACAAAGTACCTCTGCGTCTCGGGCTCCGGCTCGTCTTTCAAAGGCTCAGATGGCGCGCCCCTCATGGGGCTCGATCAGCGCTCACGCGCACAAACGCCATCGTTCATCGCGCGCACAGCCAGTTGGGGTGCGTTTACCATCCCTGTGCCTGCCGCCTGTTTCACGCTGACAGCCCTTCCGCCCTAAGATCCGTTCATCATGTACATCGTGGACGTCAACAAGCCCGCCGGGGGTGTGGACTCGCCCCCGCCCCCTCCACCGCAACCGGAGTACCCCTCCCCGCCGCCGAACGCGATTCCCTTCACGAACAACGGATCGCAGATCCCTGTGTACTACAACCAGACCGTCGTGCTGCAGTGTCTCACTTCGGGCGTGGTCAGTCCCGTGCTGATCATCCGCAAGGTCGACCACCAGACGACCGTCGTCGGCGGTGGCCTGCAGGACGGCGCGAAGGGCATCGCGGACCACTACTGCGCATCCGGTGAGGTCTGCGGCGATCCCGTTTCGCAGCTCCACAAGATCGCCTTCGAGGTCTTTGATCCCGCCAAGGCCCCCCCTGAGCCCGCCACCACTGGTATCAGCGGCGCGTTCCTCTCCTGCCAGGGCGAGAAGGTCAATACCTTCCGCCCGCTCGAGGGCAGGCAATGGCGGAATCCACCTCCATCGCGCGACTCCGACTCGCCTGGCGCGATGCCCGCATCGCCCATCGCGACGACGCCGACGTCGAGCACCGGCACCACGGACTACTTTGGCTCTGGCACCGCAGGCAGCAGCGCCCCCACGTCACCCGACCCGTCCGACTTCCCGTCAAACGACGGCGGGCGCGTCAAGAAGGGCAAGCGCAGCTCGGGGTCGTCGAGCGGGAGCAGTCTCTCGAAGCCCGTCTCCCAGAAAGGTCGCCGTCGTCCGACGTCCACGGGCTCGGCAGGCTCGTCGAGCGGCAGGCGCGGCTCCGGCAGCGACTCGGGTGCGTCCTCGGGCGCACTCTGGCAAGTGGACATTGGGGAGACGAGCGTGTGGACGATCGTCGGCACTGGTGAGTGCTTCTCTCGCAGTGCCTGGAACGGTGCGCTGATGGTGCGGGTGCGTGCGTGCGTGCGTGTGTGCAGACCAAGTGCGCTACAACTTCTACGTGCCGCCGGTGCTGTACGACAGCCAAAACACCCCGAGCGGGTCGTTCCCGATCCCGTCGAAGCCTGTGACGCCGTTCCCGGCGGTGGTGAAGTACCTGCCGCCGGACCGCGCGGCAGAGGCGCCAAAGTCGAACTGCGCGTCGTCGCGCGCGGTGCTCGCGAAGCCGAACCCGCACGCGTCGAAGATGCTCACGCTCTACGGCGAGAACTTCGCGAAGACGGACCCGGTGACGGTGTTCTTCGGCTCGGAGCCGTCGCCGTACGTCGAGGTACGCTGCACGGAGGTCCTCGGCTGTCTGCCCCCAGAGTCGGGCAGCACGAAGCGCCGGCCGATCATCCTCGTCCGCCCGGATGGCGTCGTGTTCCCGTCGAGCGTGTACTATCCCTAGGTGCACGCGCGCCGTCGTCGACGCCGTCGGCGTTGGTGTAGGCGCAGGCTGTAGGTGGCTCTCTTGGTGCACCCCTTCGTTGATCTATTGTCATGTCTTGCTTCACGTCCTCACACTCCCCCCTCCCCCCTTCTCCTCCCGCTCGGCCACCCCCAGCCATCGCCCCCCTCCTCCTCCTCCTTATCCGCCCCACCCATGCTCGCATTGCTCTTGTTTCGTCCGCCGCTCTCCGTCCTCGCACTAGACTTTCGCATGTTATCTATATGTGTGCCTCACCCGCCATCTCTCCGGCTCCGGGATCACAAGCTGGCTCGTCGTATATGGACTCTCTCTCTCTTCTCCTAGGCTGCTGCCCTCCGTACCGTCTCGCCTCGTCTCGCCGTCCCCGGCCGTGCCCACCCTCACCTGCCCACTTCCCCATCCCCCCGTTCCCCCACCCCCTCTCTCCCCCCCCCCCCATCCGTCCCCCCTTCTCGCTCCCCCGCGGTACCCCGGCCGCGCGCACGTGTAACATGTATAGTAGATACCGATCTGTCGTCACCCGCTCGCCCAGACATATACTTTGTGCGAATTTTTCGTTTTTTTTTTTTTGCGAATGTATACTTGGCATTGCATGCGCCTCGCAACCGCCTCGTGTGCCCCTCTCCTCCTGCCCCTCGCGATTCGCGATTCGGACCGGTCCGTGGACGCGGACGCGGACGTGAGCATGGGTATGGGTATGGGTATGGGTATGAGCGTCGTCGTCGTCGCGGTGGTGAGCGTGGGCGTGCGTGTTTCGTCGTCGTCGTCGTGATCGTCGTCGCGCGGTGAGAGTGTCCTCGGACATTCGAACTTTCGCGCTTCGGAGGCGGGATCGACGGCCGTTCCTTTTGGCCACGGGACGATGGGTTAGGTCAGATGAAATTCGTGACGGCAGCAGGGGGGGAGGGGGAGGCGACGACACTGCCTATCGAATTGGGTATCCGCCCTGCGTCACGCACGCGAAGCAGTCGTCAGTACTTCAGTACTTCAGTGCCGAGGGATCTTGGTATATTGGGACGCCGGCGTCGCGCGGGCGGGCGCCCAGCCTTGCCTTCGTCTGTGGACCCGGGCCTGCGGCAGCGTCGTCATCAGCGTGCGCACGCGCGAGCGCGAGCGCGGTGACGGGGTCGGAGGGTCGGGCCGACGTACGGGGTGCGAGCACGGGGGAGAGCAGGTACCGGGTAGTGAACTGATATGATATGATATGATATGATATATTGATACATGTACTCATACCGGGGTGTTGAGGCCTGAGGCCTGTGGACGACGCGTATTGCGCACTGCGTATGGGCGTCGCTTGAGGGGAGGATTAATTAAAAACGGCAGGTCTGGGCCAATAAGAGTGATGTGGTGACGCGGAGTCCGGGCGCGCTGCCCCGGAATGTGCGGCGCAAATCCATGTGGAGGACTCGGATGGCAGTACTGTACTGTACTTCGTCTTACATCCTTGTACGCGCGAGGAGCGATTGGATCCGGAAGCAGTGACGCGGCGAACCGGGGGTGGGGTCCGAATGCTCGGAATGGGATGTAGCGGTTATACTCAGACCGCAAACGCGGGAGTCCCCAGTCGCCAGGATGCACTGCCAATACCCGTTTGACGCACAACGGATTCCTGCACGACTTGCACAAGCGGTGATCTTTGTACGCTATCATGACCACCTCTTTCGATACGTCAAACGGACGAGAGCATTGATTCGAGTCGGAGGACAAAGCTCAATGTCTGCACGATAATGATGCGACATAGAACCAATTACACAGACTTGTAGTCTGCTATTCAAGTAGTACTTCGAACGCAGTTCAAGTGCGACCCCACTACCCCTAACCTTACGCAGCATAGCATAAACGCCCGCTTACATAACACATCCAAGGCAGCGCAACATAACCCCCTCATCGACGTCTTTCGACGGATTTTAGCATACCACAATACACTCATGGCGCCACACACCCCCAAGGACGAAGGCCCGCAGCCGCCGCCACCCATTACGCTCGGCGGGACGTACAGTATACAGGTGAGCCCGCCAGCGACGACGACGACGACGACGGCGATGGCGACTGTTGTTTAGCGCCACAGCCAGCGCATGCAGCTTACACATGATTTACCCGCAGACGGTCTCCGTGGGTTGCAAGCTCTACATCCGCCGTCCTGGCTCCGACGGCAGGGAGGAGGAGCGGCTTGCGGAGATCCTCTCCATACGCGACAAGCCCGTGAACGCGTACGCCGCGCGTCTCCGCGGCGAGGTCAAGCAGGAGGAGGCGCAGAGGCCCGAGGAGCGCCTCGAGTTCTTTGTCCACTGGGACCAGTTCAACAAGCGCCTGGACGAGTGGGTCGCCGGCACCCGCCTCGTCCTCAGCAGGGACCTCGAGTGGCCCCGCCCGAAGGCGACCCCGGCGACGAAGAAGGTCGTCGGGAAGAAGGCTCCCGCGAAGAACCAGCGCCAGCAGTCCCTGCTCAAGCGCGCCGCCACCGCGAACGCGCTCGCCATCGGCAAGGCCACAAAGGCGGACCCGGGCACCCCGGGGCCCTCTGCCCCTGCGTCGCCGCGCGCGAGCGCGTCGCCCGCGCCGACCATTGGGCACAAGCGCAAGACGTTGCATGAGGAAGAGGACGAGGAGGATGAAGACCTCGACGCCGATGCGGAGGGCGAGATGGACGTCGATGCGGAGGGCGACGTGCTCGACCTTGACGGCGCCGAGTCCCCGCAGCCGCCCCCACCCATCTCGGCCTTCAGCAAGGAGCAGGAGATCGAAAAGCTGCGCACGTCGGGGTCCATGACGCAGTCGATATCCGAGATTGCGCGCGTGAAGAACCTGAACCGCCTACAGATCGGCAAGCACGAAGTGGACGCGTGGTACTTCAGCCCGTACCCTCAGGAATACGCACACCTGCCGGTGCTGTACCTCTGCGAGTTTTGCCTGTCGTACTTTGGTTCCCAGTTCATGCTGTCGAGACACCGGAAGCGGTGTAACCTCCTACATCCGCCCGGTAATGAGATATATCGCCATGAAGACATTCATTTCTTTGAGCTCGACGGCAAGCGGCAGCTGAGTTACTGCCGCAACCTCAGCCTGCTCTCCAAGTGCTTCCTCGACCAGTGCGTCTATCTGTCACACCCACCACATCCGGCGTGCACTAATTACCGGCTTCCCCGCAGCAAAACGCTATATTACGATGTAACGCCCTTCTTGTACTATGTCATGGTACGCTCGTTCCTGGCTCTTCCCTCCCCCGCAGTTCATACGCTGACAATCGCCGCCCTTGACAGTGTCAGCGGGATTCGTCAGGGTGTCATATGGTCGGCTACTTCTCCAAGGAGAAGGAGTCCGCGGACAGCTACAACGTTGCGTGTATCCTCACGCTTCCCCAGCACCAGCGACACGGCTACGGCAAGCTTCTCATCGAGTTCTCGTACGAGCTAAGCAAGCGGGAGAGCAAGCTTGGGAGCCCGGAGAAGCCGCTCTCTGACTTGGGCCTGCTCGGCTATCGTGCCTACTGGGCGGAGACGATCATTGACCTGCTCATGACCACGACCGAGGAGGTGAGCATCGACGATATCGCGCAGAAGACCGCGATCACACACGCCGACGTGATGAACACGTATGTCTTCTCCCGTCTCCGTCGTACCATGAGCTGCGGATTGCTAAGAAACTCTCGGGCTCCTGCCCCCACCCTCGCGGGCCGAATAGATGCACGACGCTGCAGTTATTCAAGCACTACAAGGGCCAACACGTTATCAGCATTCCAGAAGCGGTCCAGGAGAGGTACAAGAAGGCGAAGGAGAAGCGGAAGCGGCGGATACACCCTGAGTGTCTCATTTGGAAGCCGCCGGTCTTCTCTCGAGATCAGCTCAGATTCGGTTGGTAGCACACGACGAAGACGCAGGGGTGCGCAGATCCACGCGGGGACGTGTCGGCCGATGGCGACAGAGCGTGCGTAGAACGCAGCCGTGCGGCACGTCGAGATAGACGGACGATGTGTGTGTGCATAGTAGCGTGTATTTTGCGTACCGTGTACGAATACGAGCCAAGCGATAAAAATACAGCGGCCTGGGGGCGCACCTGCCAGAAAGCCCTGCCGCAACAAGCAACAATCCCTGCCGCCTGACGCGGCGTACGTGTGGTCCGACATGTTCGACGCCCGCGGTGGCCACCGCCAGTCCGGATACGCCCGCGTCCTTCATTAACTCCTCGCCTTCTCCTTCTCCTACCTCCTCCTATGCCGCGCCGTCCTCCGTCTCGGGTCCTGTAGAATCTGGCGTGCCTGATCGCCGTGTTCGTCTGCGCAGCACCACACCTGCATCCTCCGACCCAGAGTCCCGGTCAAGAATCGCAAAGGACGAGTCGCCGCTGCTCGAGCCCGCGGAGCTCGTCCTCAGCCCGGACACGTCCCGCGGCGTCGCCGCTCCGCTCCCCGCACTCGCCCCGTCCTCTCCATCGTCGTGGTCGTGGTCTTCATATGTGCCCGAGTCCGCGGTGAGGTGCTCGCCGAAGTGGGCAGCGTGCTGGAGGAACTCGCGCCGCTGAAGCGTGGGCGAGCCCGGCTGGGACGGTGCGGGGGAGAACGTGCCGACGCCCGCGAGCTGCAGGTTGCCCTCCTCCTCGGTCGGGTTCCGGAAGTAGGACGCGGGCGGGGTCGTGTGCGGGAGTCGACTCCTATCGAACGCATCCTTGTGCGAGGTCGGGTGTGGAGGTGTGCTGGACTCGGACTCGGAGTGGATTATGATGGATGGCTTGGTGCCGGGCAAGGCGTCGGCGGTGTCCAGCCCGCCGCTCGTGGACGCTTTGGTCGCGTCGATGACACCCAATGTGCGCGCGATCACGTAGGAGGCGACGTCCTTCCGTCATCGCAATCAGCCCAAAATAATGTCCAGTGCACGCGACGGTTTTGAAGTTGGGTGTACGCACGAAGAGAGTGAGAAGGATGAAGGGCAAAAGAACGGCGAACGCGAGGAAGCGGCACGTCGAGGCAACGCTATCCACCCACGAGCCATCTTCGTAGAATACTAGGTTATCCAGATAGACGTGCCAGAGTGTGCTTGGGACAGCAAAGACACTCATCTCGAGTGAGTTGTAAGAATCAAGCGAGTGCCGCGAACGTACTCACTCGGAATAGACGCTCTGATGCATGGTGCATAGGCGCTTATAGGCGGGGAAGCGCCGAGTTTATGCTTTTCCGTACTGAAGATCTTTTCGGAGGAGCAAGCACTCCTTTCCACCATTCTGCCTGCAGTCTCTGTGCTAGCCGGTCGACCGCAATGGACGATGACGGTTTGTTTCTCAATCTTGCGACAGACAACGACGCACAATCAAAAATAGGCCAAGGAAAGAAGGGCGGACGATGGACGGACCGGTAGGTCTTCTGCACATCCACCCTCAACTCTTTCCTCATAGCCCTCAGGCTGAAAGCTAAACGAGTAGCCAAACGTAAAACGCGCCCCGAACCATCATCTTCAAACGACAATCCCGCTCATGCTGCGGACCCACGTCCTGCCAAACGACAGCGGAAGGAGCCTAGGACCGCGTACGAGGAACATGGCCAGGAACGCGCTGCTGCACCTGCTTCCCGTCCCTCCCAGATTATATCCTCACTGTTCACATCCAACCCGAAAATTGAGCAGGTCGCACCACGCTCAGCCCCTGCAGCGCACGCAAAACCCAGTAATGCACCGCTCGACTTCTCCACCTTCTCCAGACTTGGGCTAGACCCCCTGATAGTCGCGCACATGGCGAACAAGATGAGTATAGACAAGCCCACCTCCATTCAACGCGCAGTACTGCCTGCTCTCCTACCCACTCTCGAGGATCCTGCGGCCCGGGATATCTTCATCCAGTCGCAGACCGGTTCTGGCAAGACGCTATCCTTCTTGCTCCCCATCCTCCAGGACCTCCTCCCGCTTAGCTCGCTTTCGTACATCGATCGCTCTATAGGCACGCTCGCGATCATCATCGCTCCGACGCGCGAGCTGGCTAAGCAGATTTCTGACGTCCTCGAGATGCTGCTGAAGCTCCGGCTCAGAGCTCAAGACGAGTCTGCAGAGGACGCGGCGCCCCGGTTGACCCGCTGGCTCGTGTCTGGGCTGCTCACTGGTGGCGAAAATCGGACGCACGAAAAGGCGCGTCTGCGCAAGGGCGTGCCTATTCTTGTGTCGACCCCTGGTCGGCTGTTGGACCATCTACAGAATACCTCCTCTTTCAACGTGGGCAAGTGTCGGTGGCTTGTCCTTGACGAGGCTGACCGACTTATGGACTTGGGTTTCGAGGAGACCATACAGGGTATCCTAAGGGGGCTCGATGGACGCCGGAAGCTGGCGGTACAAGCTGTCGAAGAAGGCAAGAGTATCGAAGCGGGCGGTTGGGATTGGGACCGGCGGCGGCGGACGATCCTCTGTTCGGCGACCATGCGGGAGGACGTCCAGAAGCTCGCCGGCACTACGCTTACCAACCCGATTGTTATCAAGGCCCTTGCCGACGACTCGGGGGCGGACGCTCAGGTTGTTGTCCCGGGAGGCCAGCAAAACTTCACACCGCCCTCGCAGCTCTCGCAGAAATATGTGGTCGTTCCCCTCAAGCTTCGTTTGGTCACGCTCGTCGCGCTGTTGCGTTCACTTCTGGCACAGTCGCAAAGCAGGAAAGGGACGAAGATCATCGTCTTCCTGAGCTGTACAGATTCGGTGAATTTCCACTGGAACTTGCTCGGTGGGACGTCTATGGGGGACGATGACGGCAGTGGGTCCGAATCTTCCCGTTCCTCCGACCAGGAGGACCTTGAACTGGGTGGCTCTGACGATGATGCCGACTCCGATGCCGAGGATGTACAGTCACCCAAACAGGTGAAGAAGAAACCGGTAAAAGAGCATGTAGAGCTCAAATCCGACCTCCTTCCCGACACCTCGATCTACCGCTTGCACGGGTCTCTACCGCTGCCAACTCGTCTAGCGTCCCTGAAAGGCTTTTCTGCCAACCCTGCCTCCTCAAAAGCACCGATCGCTCCGAGCTCTATCCTTCTGTGTACATCCGTCGCTTCTCGTGGCCTTGACCTCCCGCTCGTCCGCGCGGTTATCCAGTATGACCTCCCAACAGAGTCGGGCGCCACCGAATACGTCCACCGGGTCGGACGTACAGCACGTGCCGGAAAAGGCGGTGAGGCATGGAGCTTCGTCTCCCCGAGCGAGACGGAGTGGGTGAAGTGGGTGCAGGAGAAGATGCAGGGCGACACGAAGGACGGGAATGTCACGCTCGACGGAGTTCAGATGGACACTGTCCTGCGGAAGGGATTTGGGGGGAAAGGGGGCGAGTATGAGCAGCGTGCGACAGAGGTGCAGCTCTCATTTGAGCGATGGGTCTTGCGCAATAAGCCGGTCGGTCTCGCTCGCTTTTCATGTCGAAATCATGATTTACTGAAAGAAATATCGCACAGAACGCGGATGTTGCCAGGAAAGCGTTCCTCTCCCACATGCGGGCGTATGCAACCCACCCGTCGGACGAGAAGCACATCTTCCACATCCGCCACCTCCACCTCGGCCATTTGGCGAAAGCATTCGCGCTGCGCGAAGCGCCAACTGCCGTCAATAACAAAAACGGCAAGAGCAGCAAGCCCTCCCATGGCAAAGGGGTGCGTTGGCAACAAAAGAGCAGCGCGGCGAACGACGGGTCCGCGGCAGACTCGTCCTCGAAGTCGGCGAAGCGGCGGCGTGGGCGTGACAGCGACGAAGAGCAGGATGTGGGGGAAGCTGAGAAGCGGATGGAGAAGGTCGTGCGCGCCCAGGGTCGATTGACGAAGAAGGGGGGCAAGATGGTCAGCTCTGGGACGTCCGAGTTCCAAATTGCGGGTGGATACAATTTGGAGAAGCTGGTGAATCGGACATAGGTCGGTAGCACAGGGTCTTCTGTCGTGTGTGGGCGTGTATACTATCTCTACTTACTTTTGGATGCAGCACTCTATAGTGACCAATGTTATGTGGGGAGTCCAATCTACCTGCGAGCCTGATTGATTGTTTTCGACTTGTTGACACAGTACGTCTTCCGCTGGTAGGGTGGCTCACGAGTCGTACATGTAGTCGATATGTAACAAGGGTGATGATTAATGTTAAGACTATGTGGGTATGTTGCTGGCTATGTTTAATTCTGGTCAGTAGAGGACGCATGGTTAGGGGTGACCGGGGTCTGATGCCGACCGCGATCGCCACGTCTGCTGGAACCTGAAGCGAAGCGCGTCGCGAACCGCCGACACCAATCCCTCTCTCTTTCTCTCCTCAACCACCAACCATGTTCTTCAGTAGGTTGACGCTCGGTTTCCTTCTCGTCACCGTCGCCGCGTTCTTCTGCGCGCAGTCTGTCGAGGCTGCCAAGGGCCCCAGGATCACTCACAAGGTCTACTTCGACATCAAGCATGGTGACAAGGACCTCGGTCGTGGTACGTAGCCCCCCGTCATAATTTAGCATACCAGGCTTGACGCATCTCTATTTACAGTTGTGCTTGGTTTGTACGGTGGTGTACGTGCACTGCTGCTACGCAGATGCAGGCATCAGGAACTGACGTGACGCCATTCTGTACAGACCGTCCCGAAGACCGTGGAGAACTTCCGCGCGCTTTCTACTGGCGTGAAGAAGGACGGCACTCAGCTCCCAGAGGGCTTTGGCTACAAGGGCTCCAAGTTCCACCGTATCATCAAGAACTTCATGATCCAGGGTGGTGACTTTAGTGAGCACTGTCTCTCTGTAAGCGTTTTCGTGTACTGACTTCGCTGCCTTAGCTCGTGGCGATGGTACTGGCGGAAAGGCAAGCTTCAATGACATTTGTACGCGCCGAACATACCGTACTGAACCGTCGGCTTGCAGTCTATCTACGGCGACCGGTTCGCGGATGAGAACTTCAAGCTCCGCCACACTCGCCCCGGTCTTCTCTCCATGGCTAATGCAGGCAAGGACACCAACGGTACGGGCTCTTCAAATGAGTTATAACTGCCGTCTCTGACATTGCTTTGCTTAGGCTCTCAATTCGTGAGACCTCCAGTATAGCATTTTACTTTCATATCCTAACCTCCACTTGTTCGCAGTTCATCACCACGGTGGTCACAAGCTGGTTGGATGGCAGACACGTATGTCGTCTTGCATATGGCACATTTCACCACATCATCACTTTCTAACATTCCCTCCCAGGTTGTTTTCGGCGAGGTTCTTGAGGGCATGGACATCATCAGCATCATCGGTGCGTCCATTTTATACAAAGCGACGTTGACAGTACCGAATGATCTTGTACAGAGGACGTCCCGAAGGGCGCCAGCGACCGCCCCGTTGAAGATGTTGTCATCGTTGACTCCGGCGAGGTGAGTTTTAAACCACATCGTACTCATACAGTCACTCATCACATCTTATTTTAGCTTCCCGTCGAGAGTTCCACGACCACCGATGCCAAAGAGGTGCCCACCCACGCTGAGCTCTAATGCTCGGTTTCCTTTGGAGTTAGGCACCATATCAATGAAAATACGCTTCGTTGTTTACAGGATGGCATACCATTCGGGACTTCTTCTGCGCGTACCGAGCTCACCGGGACTGCTGTGCCCACCGGGGTTGCGACGACTGAAGTGCCTGTACCTGCTGCGAACGAGACTGCGAACAAGGAGGCGGCTGCGACCACAGTGAAGCCCGCCGAGGACCTCTCGGAGCCCACAGGGGCCGTCTCCTCGGAGGGCTTCGTGGACCTTGAGGCGGGCTGGGGCTTCTTCTCATATCTCTTCTTCCTGCTCGTCATCGCTGGTGTTGGGTTTGCGATCTGGAAGTTCGGAGCGATCAGGTACATCAAGCTTCTCTTCAGCGGCCGTGAGCGCGCGCATTACCGCAAGGTCGAAGCGGATGTGGAGCGGTAATGTGTTGTGTCTCAGGAAAGACCATCCTATCGTACAGTACAACGCGGGCGGTGTAAAGTATCGGGTCTGCTTGCCTAGTCTCTCGTTCAACATAGACGTTCCTTTCACTCAATCCGCAAGCTGCGTGTCTTGAACCGTGAAATCTGGTGCCACTACATGCTTTCGAAGATTGTACCCACAAGCATAACCCAATACTTATAGCGCTACAGCAATAGTCAAAAAAAAATACAACAATTTAATACCAGTACGACTCCTGCCACAGCTGAAACCACAAATTCACCCTTCCCACCTGCTAGTCCTCTCTCTTGATTTTGGAGCTCCGTTCGAGGCCGTACTCCTTCATCCGATCGCGCATGTACTTCTCCAGCTTCGTCGCGCTCCGGTGGTACACAGTTTCCTCGGGGTTGTACATGCGGCAGTTGTCGAAGATGAGCTGCGCATCGTCGATGAACGCATCCACGTCCGGGTACAGGTTGTTGTCCAGCTTGTGCTCCATTGTGCTCAGGTCTGCAGAGGGAGGCATGGACGCGGTCGGCGGCACTGGGTGCGCGTAGCAAGGAGAGGGACGTACCCATCGGATGTGTGATAACGTCGTAGTAGTCCGCGACCTCCTGCGCGTTGACGGGCTGCAGGAACGGCCACGCGGTGGAGTGGTTCTGGAGGTCGTTGAGCAGCTTCTCCATCGCGGCGCGCTCCGAGTTCCGGCCTGTCGGCCGCACCGGTCTGTGTGCATAGGTCAGTAACTTATCCTGCCCTGCGTCTGCCGGATTTGTCGTACGTCGTTTGCATGTCCGGTGTCCACCCGCTCTCCCCTACGGGCGCGCCTGTGATTAGAACCGTTCGAGGACGCGCACTGGAGAAAAGACGTACTCAGCCCAGGGACGTCCTTCGGGTCGACCTTGATGCCCTCGCCCTTGCCGCCCTGGAACTGGGGCAGGCCGTCATACACGATGTGCGACCTGCTCTTCTCCCTGATCTTGTTTAGAACCGCCTCGCGTTGCTGTGCGGTGATGTCGCGCCAGCGGAGGTAGTCGACCTTTGGGAGCAACTTGCACTCCATGATCGTGCCGCCCTCGTAGTCCTTGATGTACCCCGCCCAGCGTGCTCGGGGGAGCGCGATCTCTTTAGAGAAGCCCTGTTTGCGGAAGTAGCCGACGGCGTAGTTGTCCGCGTAGGTGAGGAAGTACATCATGTCCGGGTATGTTTGGCGGATATGGGCTTTGAAGTGGTCCATGAGCATCCCACCATAGCCCTTTCACCACTCGTATTAGACTCAAACGCTAGGGTGCTTTAGGGGATGAGACGCACCTTCACTTGATCGATCGACGCCGTTGCAAAGAAGACGATTTCTGCGAAACCGCGGTGTGGAAAGGGTCGGTAACATATACCACCGACAACCTTGTAGCCCCGTTTGATGATTGCGAGGCATTTGGAATTCGTGTCGAAGACGAGGCGGGCGATATATTCTCTCGGCATCTTTGGGAGCTGCTTCTGGAACAGCGTCTTCAACCCTGTCAAGATGACCGAGGAGCGCGATTCGCGGTCATTCTCCACTGCGACTACACGGATAATCCCTTTCCGTAGCTCAATATATGCGGCCTTCTCTTGCTTTCCGGAGGGCTGTTAAGGGCATTCTAGGTAAATATCTAAACTCGCAGTTGTCAAAATATACACATACCGCCGCAGAGGCTGGACCTGCCGCGTCAACCGTTACGCCTGTCACTAATCGGGACAGCTGACCCGCATCCATCTTGTCTTCCACCTTGACTTGTGCGTCGCGTCCATTCAAGCCCTTCACGGCTCCACGCATAGCTTCCCGTTGCTCCGCGTTTGGGGGCGGTATATTCGCAGGCGCGGTCTGTGCTTTAGCCTTCATGCTTGAAACTTGCTTGCCGCTCCTGGCGCCTGTTGCGCGTCCAACCTTCCCGCGACCTTTGTCCTCGGGAGGTTTCGGCACGCCCGCGGCGAGCGGTCTCTCTTCTTCTTCTTCGTCGTCGTCGTCGTCATCCTGCTCGCTCAACGAGGAGTAGTCGACCGATACGCGGCGTTTCTTCATCGGTCGCTCTACTATCTCGCTGAGGAATGAGGAGGCGGGGGATAAAGGGTGTTTCTCCGGTGATGAGGGTACTGTGGCGCGCGTCATGAAGGGCACGGGCACAGAGGGGCGTATGCAACTTACCCAGCTTCTCCAGTTCGTCCGAGAGCGAACTAGCGGGCGATTGGGGTTCAAGAAGCTCCATCTGTTTGCGTAGGGAGTCGATATCCTCGTCAGAGTAGTCGAAATCGAGGAGTCGTCCAGAGTCCTAGGGTTACATATCTAGAAACGCGTCCACACAATGCTGAAAGACATAAGCGTACCTTCATCATAGAACGGGTGTATGCGTCGCATTAATGTATGATAGGAAGCAACCACAAAGGCTCGTACCTCGAGTAACTCGTCCAGCCGGACGGCAACTCTCCCTCTTCGGACGAACTCCTCATGTCCAATTTTCGAGACGTTCGCTCCGTGTGCATCTACGCCATGGCTACAGTCGCACCGATCCAGATACCGTGTAGGGGGTGGTTCGTCGTCGTCATCCGACTCGTTCCCATCAGGTATGTCCGAGAATATACGCCATCCTTTCGGAGGGCGGAGACCAGAACATGACGAGCACACGGAGCAGCGAGAGTGACGGGCGATTTTGAGAGACAGGTGTGAGTCGGGAAGACTGGGTATATCGTGGGAGGTTGGGTATAGGACCTTCATAGTCTATGAGTGTTACAGATGCGCAGCGAGGTCGCAGTCGAGCAAGACAAGGAAGAGGACCTGGACATGGACCTCACGGATGTGTTTACAAGGATGCGGGATCTACAACAAAGCCGAGACTTGATGTCAGCGTCTATATTAAGCTGTCGCATAGCCACCCATCAGACGCCCGCGGTCAAGCCCTGGCACTTATTAGCAACACTAATCTACCTCGGGCCTCAGGTGCTGCTCCTCCGCACTATGGAAAGTCGCGTACGATGGCACGGAAAATTCAGCTGTAGACGATTCCAACGGTACCTCAGTCCAGGACGAAATGGCCACACACCGCCCAATGACCAAGGCAAGAAGACTCGAACGATAGTATGTTATTTGGGACAACTCTGACACGGGCTCGACATAATTCCGCACACAAGGCTCAAATGCTTGTCACTCGCCGACCGGCTACCTAGGCTCGGAAAATCGTGGAACGACATCATCAACGGGTCGAGGTCCTGTGCTGGGTTCAGTTCACTATCTCCCGTGTCATGGTCGGGACCTGGTTACAGGACAGTGCACGCCCAGGTTGCCGCATCTACTTGTTTCTTTCTCTTCTCCGTTGTGACTGCAGCGTATGCTTCGTCCTTTCGGAATTCTGCGTGCATAGTTTTACCATCGATTGCAATTCTCGACCGGGTGTGAGCCATTTTTGAGCCTCAAAGTGTCACACCACTATAGATGCGTCCATGCAAGTGACCTTCAATTTAAAATACTCTCTATCAATTATCACTCTGGTGGAGTGTTCAAAGCTTTAGATATAGGGAGTCGCCATCGCGGTATGATGATAGCAAGCTTACACGCAAGTATGTTGCATTCAACTAGTAGTTACTATGTTGGATAAATATTTATTGGCGCCGACGGTTCTTCTGCTTCGTTGGGGCCTCACCTTTCCGGTGTTTGCTTCTCTCGTATGCGGTCTATTAACCATCTCCACCATATCACTTAGCCTTTCAAATTTCTTCATGTCTCGAACGGACTGGGCTATCTTAGTGGAAACTTGCTGGTGACTCAAACTTTGAAAGTGGCATGGAACCGCCCGAATTTGATGAGATCTTCCAGTCGCGCTCGGTGGACGGGCGTGTGCGAAACCACCTTGCTTCTGCCCCAGACCATGGCCAGCGCAGCCAAGCTCTCACTCACCATTTAATCAACTCATCCTAGAGGTCCTCTGGTCCACCCGGAACCACCATGCTGTCTCTACTGCTATACTCACGGCTGTGGCTGTTGCTCTCGCTTATCCCTTCCCTCTTCATTGAAACCGCTTGCGCAGCGGAATGGATCGAATACCCCTCAGATGGCACTGCGACGCTCACTCATTATACCCTTCCTGACGGCTATATTGCATCCTGCGGATGCACGGGCGCAAGCACTAGATACCCTACGGTCGCCATGAGCCAGTATGCGTACGGGAGCAGTACCGCTTACGGCCCCGGGTGCGGGCGCTGCTTCAAGCTCACCCTGCTGAACACTTACACGTCCGAGCCGCCCTTCTTCCCAAATGTCACGAAGAGCGTTGTCGTGAAAGTGACAGACTTGTGCCCGGTCGGAGGGGCAGGGTGGTGCTCAGCGATGCCCGGGAAGCCAAACAAGTACGTTTTATCTTCGCTCAAGTTATTACGCACTGGGGGCGAGCATGGAACGTAGAGGCGGTCAGTACATCAACTTCGACCTCGCTTGGCCATCTGTGGCAATACCAGACGATTTTTTCCCATCCGACGCAGCGTTCTATGGTGAGTGGTCAGGCAACCTACCTGATCTCGTAAGCAAACGAATCTAAACATTCAAACCCCTCCGCCAGGCTATACGGTAAGCTCGTCCGTCTCTACTGTACTCGTATACCTCAGAAGACTCACTCCTGGAAAGGATTTCGGCGTGTGGAATGTCAGCTATCAGAGCGTCGACTGCCTCAACAGTTGGGCTGGTGCGAAGACGGCCGCAGCTCTCGGCAGTGTCGATGACGGCTCCAGTGTTTGTTGTCCCGCGAACCCCACCGTGCGCTTTATGTCGCCATCATTGTATACCGCCCACATACTCACGCTTGTCTACAGGGCAGCGCGAATGATACATGTCCGTCTTTCTCAGATGACAACGGTATTCCGTACGTCCCGTCTGTCTCACCCACTGTCCTCCACCCAGATCATATGTGCCTGCGCTGACAGGGAGGATGATCTTTCAGCCCAGACACAGCAACCACAGCCTCTTCTGTAGACGGCACCCTTACGCCCAGCGCGGGCCGCACGCTCCTCTTGTTGTATTCGCTCCTTGTATTCTTGCTGCTATCCTCGGGACACCTATTGGGTTAAATGCGACGCTCTTGTATTGTGCAAGCGTGCCTGAGCATAAACCCAGCCGAGAAACGCGGCGCGCTCGAGGTTCTAGCATTCAGTTCGTGCGCGCGCAGACGCGGCGCCCGGCATCCTTCCAGATGCAAGAACGTCGTCGCGAAGGATCGACGTCTATTCATTGCTAAGTAAGCGTATTCACTCCTGAGAGACGGCCCAAATAGCCATGCAAGCCGGCTCGACCGGGTGCGTGGGATGCCGTCCTGGCATGCTAGCGTTTGAGACGACGGCCTCAGGATGTTCAGGCGAACGATGGATATGATAGCTTTATCGACGAACGAAAGGGCTAATGGTACACGGATATAGTGTTGCTGCTGGTTTGAATATATATACGTGCTGAAGATGGTCCCAAACACAACCCCACGACGAGCCGCGCCGCTCACTTGCGCTGGCCGTACGCCTTGGTCTCGTAACCACCTGCAAAACGCTCTGTGAGCAAAAATTGACAGAGGGGACCGGGAGGAAATGAGACGCACTGAGGCCGATGATGATGTTCTGCGGCTCCTGCTCCTGGCTGTTGAGGTAGTTCTCGAGGATGCTCTTCGTGCCTGCCGCATAGCGCGCCTGCGCGTCGAGCGTCGTGCCCGAGTAGTGCGGAACCATGCCGTTCCCGCCGCCGAGCGGGTTCTTCATCGTGCGCCAGACGTGGTCCTTGGGCGCGGGCTGCACGTTCCACACGTCGCCCGCGTACCCGGCGAGCTGCCCGCTCTTGAGCGCGGCGGCCACGGCATCCTTGTCGCAGATCGCACCGCGTGCGGTGTTCACGAGCCATGCGCCCTTCTTGAAGTGTTTGAGCAGGTCCGCGTTCACCAACCCGCGCGTTCCCTCGTGCAGCGGGCAGTTGACGGTCACGACGTCGCACTGAGACACGAAGTCCTTGAGGTCCTCGACGCGGCGCGCGTTCACCGCCTTTGCGGCATGTTCGGGGAGTGCCGCGTAGTCGTAGTAGAGCAGCTCCTTCGTGTCGAAGGGCACGAGACGCTGCAGCACGCGGTAACCGATACGCCCGGCGCCGATCGTGCCGACGACCTTGCCCTCCAGGTCAAACGCGTTGCGCGCGATGTCGGACACTTGCCAGTCACCGCGCTCAATCATCTGCATGGTGCTGGATAAGCAAAAGAAAACGTCACGATCGGGTACAGGCAGGGCCCACCTCGTGTGCGGGAACAAAGTTGCGGACAAGCAGGAGGATGCTCATGATAACGTGCTCGGCGACCGAGACGACGTTGGAGCCCGAGACCTCGAGGACCTGGATCTGCTTCTCAACCGCGGCGTTGAGGTCGACGTGGTCAGATCCGACGCCGGCGGTGATACAGATCTTCAGGTTCGGGGCCTGAAAGGGGTTGGATTAGAGGGTAGGACGACACTATGGCCGGGGAAGCGAAACGGACCTTCTCAATGATCTCCCTCGTCACGTACGCTGGGTGGAAGGGTGTCGTGATGAGGACCTCAGCCTGCGGGCACGGGCGGTCAGTGGCGCACGTCGCTGCACGCACGCATATAGACATACATCGACGATGTGTTTTTGGAACACCGAATCGGGGCCCTCCTTGTCTTCGGTGACCTGCAAGTCACTTAGCTCTCTTCCAAATGACGACATGCCAGGGGGACAGGGGGCGGCTCACAATGAACTCGTGCCCTAGAGACTCGAGCCAAGGGCGGATGCCGAGCTACAAGGATGGTCCAGTGAGGCTCAAATGCAGAATACAGTCGATGCGTCTATGCTTACCTGGTTCTCGATCGTGCCGAGGAGACGAGGCTCCTGCGTAGCAGCCTCATCACCCTTGTAGAGAACAGCGACGATCTACAAGAGCATGACAACATGGTCAGCATTGTTGCACAGGAGGGTTGTGTTTGGGAGCGCACCTTCATTCCGGCAGTGTGATTGGTGTTGAGAGAGGGTGCGAGGCGGGTCGGGCTGAGGAGGCGTGGGGATCTGGCGGCCGAGGCGAGGACGCTGCGCCTTAAGTAGGAGGAGATGCCGGCCAGCATGGTCACGGGTGGCGCGCTGAGTGTGCTGTGTGGGATCGATAGGAGAGTGAAGGTTCAGCTGGGCGGGCGCAGGACAGGTTCGGGCAGACGAGGTGCGTACCAGGGCGATGCAGGTATGGATCCACGTGGGAAGGGGAGCACCGAGTTGTTCCTGCTGACTTGGCTGCTAGTCTGCGTATGGTACCGCGGCGGGCGTCCGCGGAGGGTGAATGCGTTGCGAGTTATGTACCGTGCGTACCAGAAGTGGGAACGAGTTTGAATGCCAGCTTCCGGATGTCTACGAACGTTCCAATAGGCCTGTACCGCGTTATGACGAGCCGGGCGTCCCGGTACGCAGGCTCTCCTGTCGGCTTGTCAGCTGACTCTAGACAGAGCACATCTCCCGCCTCGGGCGAACATCAAGCAGGCAGCGCTGTTCTTCCAACGCCCCTCCGCGAGCCGTTCCGATCATGTCAAGAATAGCCGGCGGTGTGAGCCATGAATGAAAATTCCCACCTATATTGACGCGACATCCTCCGATCGCGCCTTCCGCTCACCTTCACCATCCCCATTCACCGGCGCTTGTCGATCAAGACCATGTCTGCAGGCCGCCGCCGCCAAACACACCTGAACGATCAGCTGAAGCTGCAGTGTCAGATAAGTCGGGTGCACTCGCTGGTATCACCCTCCTCTGTCGCACGTCGCATGACGCTTTGGTGCACCGGGCGTGCCGATTCTAGCCTGCGGTACCTGTGGCATCCTATTGGAACTCCCTGTGCTTCGGCAGGTGCGCCGTCCTTCGCGCAGTCGCGCTGAATTGTCGCGTTCTCATGGCCTTCGTCCATCAAGCGTATGATCCCCTTTCTGGCCGCACAAGCAAGCTCCGTCAACACGTACTCACATGTCCTAACCACGGGGCGCGACCCCACACGTCCTAGTGTGCCACCTGCGCCATCGATAACGGCCTTGGCCCTCGAACGTCGGCGCATCCGTGCGCCGCAGGACGCCTGCAGCACCCCGCGGCGGCCTGTACAATCTATGCGTTGATATTGTGAGATTCGAATAGTACATCAGTACAGTAGAAGAAGCCTGCGTGGGGAGCGATAGCGTGAGCGCAGCGTCGACCAGGAACTGCGCCACCGCTCACCAGCGTGCCAAGCATGACCCGCGGACGCATCCGTCCATCCCTTCCCACCAGCCTCCGAGTCTGTTTTGGCAGACGCGCGTGCGCGCGCGGAGTTGCTGCAGTGTCGATGATGCGGGGAGCTCCGAGGGCCTACCCGGCCTCCGCGCCCCGCCCGCTTGCCCCCGAAGGCACCATCTCGAATTCGTCTTGCTCAGAGATTCCGTCCCGGAACGAGTCTCCGCGGTCCGCGCCCGTGCCTGCGACCGCGATGGCGTGGAGTGGGGGTGACCGGGGTGCGCGCGCGTCTGCCTCCTTGACGGTCTCCCACTCGACGCGGAGGAAGACCCACATCCAACGGCGGACGACCTCGGCGAGTTCGATCCAGAAGATGATGAGGTCGCCCTCCGAGTACGAGTGCAGATGGCTTGAGAGCTTCACGGACCACGTTAGCCGCAGCACGAGGTCCACGAGGATGGCGAACGGGTATACGGGGAGCGAGAAGAGGAGTGTTGGGCGGAGTCCGTATGGATGCGGTGCCCTTTGGGAGTTGCTGTTTTCAATGTGTTCGGTCGATTCATCGAGGGAATCATCGTCCTGTGAAGAAGACTCTGGGTGCTTGAGCAGTACAGAGCGAGAATGCAGCCGAGGCAGGAGCAGCGGTCGCGGTGGAGCAGCATGGCGGGTAGGCCCGCTCCCCGCATGAGTAGGTCGCAAGAGGTCAAGGCCCCAATCGTTTGTAACGTCCCACCAGAACGTATATAGCGAGTTGAAAGCAGCAGCGAGGAGCCTACATGGCACCACAGTTAGTCCTAAGTTATTTATTAGTGAAGCATGTCACACACCACAGTCGGAAGAGTTGATGTTCTCCGTGCCATGGTTGGCTAGCAGCGGCTTCGCCCTTCAGAGCAACCACATCGGACACAACGAGGCGTTGTGCAGCAGAGAGATATATCACGGGGAAGGAAGAGGCGTACTTGAGTGCGTTGAAAAGCGGCCGCCGGCTCTCATTCCCGGGCGCATTATACTCCACGAGACACTGGCGCAGTCGGACGGCATAGGGGACGCTAGGGGGAGGAGGAATAGACGTGAGCAGGTCTATATATGCGCCGCGCGGAAGGACCAGGATCAAGCAGGGGTTTGGGGATTTGCGTCTAGATTCCGAACACAGATGACCTCACCTCCACCGAAGTGGCGGGGTCCAGTCCGGGCTGGCGCTATACACAGTGGTACGGACTGCAGTCCGGAAACGTCCAGATCGCTTCCAGTGTCTTATACGTGCGCGCGGGAAGCCATTGTACATAGTGCACGGCTTTATGCCGCTAGCAAGAGCTATGCAGGGATACCCTAGCATCCCGTGCCACGCCGCAACCTTGTTGACTCGTCCGTATACGGACCAACCGAGTACCACGGTGGCACGGTAGAAGCCTCACGAACCCCTCAGAAAAAAGCACTCACCTCATAAGCGTGGGCAAAATCCACCGCGCGAGCCCTTCCTGGGTCGGCTGCGCTAGCAGGCTCCCTCCCGGCATGAGCATGCATATCGATAGCCAGACGTCCCCAAGCACTTTCGCAAACGACGTGAATACATCCGCAAAGACGACGTCGGAAAAATACACCCGGTGCGGGGATGGAAATAAGCACCTGTGCACCGCTCTGTCCGTCTGAACCGTCAGTCATCGCCCCTTGATCACGCGCGCGTGGACGCATTCCACCGTGACCCACGATAGACGCGACGCGCAAACAAAAAACAAAGAAAGACAAGACGTACTGGATGAACTGCTCCCGCTCATGCCTATGCAGCACATTGAACGGGCACACGAGCACCGTCAACACACACAACATCGCGAGCCCAGGCACGAACTTGAACCCGTCCACCAGCGCCGCGTCTCCGCGCGTCGCAATGCGAAACGCTAACCATCCCACCGCCGTGCACCCCGCATACACCGCGAACACGCCGTACACCGCGCGATGCGGAGGCGGGGGCGCGCCCGCGTGGCGCCAGCCACGGCGGTCAATCGGGAGCGGGGACGTGAGCCGTCGGCCGTCGAGCGCGACATGCGCGAGGTCAAGCGTTCCCGTGGCATCGATGTTCGAGACGTGCAGCCCGTGGAGGTTTGTGGCCCAGCCTAGGATTCCGAGCCCGACGAGGGTGAGCACGCGGAACGGGAGAGGGAATGCGGCGGAGAAGTAGGTTTCGTCGGCGAAGTAGGTTTCGTCGGCGAAGTCACTCTTCATGTGCGCTACTTTCTGAGTGGTTCAGGGCGTGTCGAACAGTGTGCAGAGAGGGCGAGGTGGCATGAGGAGGAGGAGATGAACGTGGACTGGTGCTGGCCAGCGCGTTATTGCCATCTAACGCGAGCACAGCGCCTTGGCGGCTGTGCACCTCTCGGAGCGCCTGTCCGCTGCTTTTGGAAAGGTGTATTCCTTTGAACTTGCCATTACCAAGTCCTCCGAACCATCCCATTCCAGATATCTCTGCAAGTCAAGTGTGCCGTGTGGTCAATCTCTCCTTTCACTTCAATGCGATCTTTGTATGACCTGGCACAAGTATGTGGAAAGCTCCTCGCTCTGCATGATATTTTGCGGCAAACCCGCGACACTACACTACTCTAGTATCATAAGATTTGATACATATGGAAACATCTCCTGTACGACATTCTAGCACATCAGAATTGGAGATCGGCCCAGCATCAGACAATAGTACAGGGGCAATGCCTATGCCAGCAATTTTCTCGGTAATATCGGTGGAAAGACAACCAATCCCAGGGCATGGGGAATTTGTGTCCACAGTGTTGCTGGAAGTAGAGGGGGTGGGGGAGGCGCTGCGGTTTCCGCTAGTGCCCGTCTCGTCGTCGGACGAAGAGCCACTTCCTTGGAAACCATTGTCAGGGTAGTCTGTGTTCGTGCCGCTAGGGTAAGCAGAGCTGCCATTTGCTGCCGTCGAAGGAGCAGCAGGGGAGCTGCTAGAGTCGTCCGAAGATGATGTAGGAGAGTTATCTGCGTTGTCTGAGGATGGCGCAGGTGTGTCCGAGGTTGTGGCGGAACTGTTGATGTCACCGGAGGGTGTGGGAGCAGGATTGCCAGAGTTGTTACCACTAGCACCATCCGTAGAGCCAGAGTTGGTGGCAGGCGAAGTACTGGGCACGTTCACGTTTCCAGCAGCGACCCCAGCAGAGGAATCACCGTTGCTAGAAGACCCAGAAGCCGCAGCGAAGGCAGACCCAGAATCAGAGCCTGTAGCAGGGTTGAAGGACGGCGCAGTAGAGCTAGAGGGTCCGTTCGCGTTGGAGTTCGGGGGGGCAGAATCCGTGTTCGACCCAGAGGTCCCAGAGGAAGCCGCGTCCGCGTCTGCATTGCCGCTACCACCGGAGGTAGCGGACGGACTGTCTGTGCCGGCTGGGGCAGCGGGCGGCGCGGTTGCGGAAACGTCGGAGGGCGATGGAGGCTCTGGGGTGGCGCTCGGAGCCACTGGATTAGCAGCTGTAGCAGCTGTGTCTGTCTCCTGAGAGCTTCCTGGCGTAGTAGTAGAATCTGCGGGGGGTCCTGCGAGCGAAATATAACCGGGATAAGTGTCTCCGTCGCCGCTCCCAAAGTCAGGCCCAGAGTAAGAGGTAGCGGCACCGTTGTCCTCTGAGCCATCGTTGACGTCAGCGGCTGCACCACTGTGCCCTCCACCTTGGGGAGAAGCAGGAGCATGACTGTTGACGTTGATATTGGGCGGGCCCTGGCAGGATTCAATGAGGCTTTGGACCATGCTCGTGGGGACGCGGACGAGATCCTGGAGATTTGTGGGCGCTCGGCCATTCTTGATACTGGCCAGGAGATCGGCAGGATCCGTAATGGATGACCCAATGAACATGCAGGTCGTCGAGCGGAGATCCTGGTAAACACATCCATCATCAAGGAGCCCAGACATGATGCAGAGTAGCCATGACGAACCGTCATTAATTCTCGCCTCGGATCTTCTGGCAGAATCGGCGCGCACTCCGAAGAAGGGGCGAGGGAGAGGAGAGGAAGGGCGAAGAGTAAAGAACGGATCATCGTAAAGAGTGGCAGCCGGGTCGTAAAGAGTGTTGTGAAGTCGAAGTTTAGGCTGTGATGTGAGAGAGCAGATGGCGGTCGAGAGGAAACAACCGATGGCACGTCTTGGTGGCGCGAGGTATCTTATATTGTGCAGCGGCTGGCGGCGGCGGCGGCGCTTCGTTCGACTTGAAGCTTCAACGTCAACCTCGAGTTCCCGAACGCCGATCGGGGCGTGCCAGCCACAACGGCACGAAGCCGCCGCCTGCCTCTTTGGGCCACGTCGATGTTTGTCTCAGCGCCACTCCTCGGGACGGCCATGGCCCCATCACGTCCAACGTCCAACGATCGGTAGCCTCGTGTGTGACCGAATCCGGATACTCTCGCCATCACGCCGACCGGCCAGCCAGCGGGCAAAGGTGGGCAACACCTGCCAGTAGGGCAAGTAAGGGTAAGCAAACATCATGCGGCTGCCTGCTTAGGAGACAAGACACCACTGCACCTGATGTTCATCAACATCAAAAACAACACGAGATTTCGCGACACACGTCCAGCGCCATGTAACCCGAATACGACGTGTCGCGACGCATCAGCGCCGGATACGGCATCCAGACTGGTGCACAACGACAGAGCACACGCACCCAACGGCAAAATCAGCCCTGTGCGTGCTGCGCCGTCAGCCTGACGAACGAACCAGATACCGTGACAGAGAAGGATGGGACGCACATCTGTCTGCAACGCGCCCGCACTTCTTCTTGGAGCTGACCACATACGCGGCGTGCAAACCGGACCCCGACTCGGACGGCTGCTTGACAGAACCGGACCTGCGGGTGCTATGTCACCAACAACATACTGATATGCTTACCATCTGCACAGCATCCCAGCATCCAGGATTACCGACAGCCTTCCCGAAAACTACACAAAGCGATTCGCGACCGCCTCAAATTGCCCTCCGGACGCCGCCCGCGAGACCGCGTCGCCACCTCGAAAGCGCACCACCATGGTCTGGCGCTCACGCGTGCTATCCACACGCCCAAGGACGCCGGGATCCAAAACTGCATCCGTCAGCCACGCGCTGCGAACGCCGCCGTGCGCATCTGTGAGCCTTAATATAACACCCTGCACGACGAGGACCCCGCCTCACGGACTATCCAGCTTCGCGCAGCGCGTCGCGGGGCGGCGGCCGAAAGAACCGCACAAATGGTGTGTGCGCGCGCGCTGACATGCAGAGATCCAGCGCACCGTCCTCGTCACTCGTCATGGCTAGCAGCACGATATCGTTGTGCCGATGTGATTGATAATGGACGAGAAGTCGGCGGTGCTGTGTTCTTGGAGAAGGTTAAAGCGTCGACGCGGAGCATCGCACGGGCATCGCGTGCGCAGTGCGGCTTTTCAGTTTCCTCTGCGTTAGAATCGCAGAACCGCGCTCGCATCATCATTAAAATAATGCCAATGGGGCGGTAGCGTAATGCGGCTGACTAAGCATAACGGAACGGAATTCGGGCGTCGAACTATGGGTTGTATATAGGCCCGACTGATTTCGCGGGGCGTGCGATGTGATCGCTCTCTGTGGGTTTGGACCGTCAGTGTCAAAAAGTCACAGTCAAACAGCGACCGATGGCGAGACCACGGGAAGGCTCGTTGGAGGCATCGGATCCCCAGGGGCGGCACAGTCAGCCATCAACGTTCAACGTTTAACATGGGATATCGAATAACGATTAATGGACGTCCATGGCAAAAACACACCGCGTGCGGCGTGCGACCACCCGGCCAGCACAGTAAGAAGGGTCTGACGTTGACAGCATCGTTCTGGGCGCATCATTCGCAGCGCCGCGAACGAGATCGACTGTCAGCGTCAGCCTCCTTCTTGCATCTCGCATCTTCAACTCGCATTTTGCTACGGCTTGGGCGCTGGCACCAGTTATGTTCCGTGTGCGGTCAAATGCGTCAAAGCGTGATGTTGGCTGCATGCACAGCTCAAACGGGAGTGAGCATCGCAGCGCGGCGAGTGCCGCCGCCGCAGTATGGGCTGTCTGTTACGACCTGCAGCGGCCTCCTGGTGGGGACGATGCAGCCATGACTCACCGTCCGCCCGTTCAGACGCGCACAGTCATCCTTCGCGCTCAGCTCGACCTCGAACGCCCGGGGAAGAGTCACTCGAAGCCAGACGAGCGCAACCGAGCGCAATGCAAACCTGCTGCGTGCCAGGCTCACTAACCAGCGGCGTGCGGGCGGACATGCGTATTTGGGTCTGATACGCGCAGAGGGCGAACTCCGCGACGCGATTCGAATACATATGCTCTTGCGAATGACGATCGTCCCGCGGCGCGCAGCGCACCGTGGGATGGGCCGCCGCTACAAGATTTTTGTCGGTGCGATGTGGGGCCAGGGCGTGGTGGCAGCATCGGCGGAGCACCGTGCGTCGTCCGAGAAAGCGCTAAGAGGTGCGTCGCATTCGGAGGTGTGGGTAGGGCGTTGGCACGTACATCTTTTCTGACTGGGAGCGGTGGCAAAGTTCGACTTGCGGCAGCTGCGCGTCGTGGCCCAAGCGAAGAAGGGCCCCAAACCGCATATAGACAGCTCGCCTGCTCTTGATGCGGCGGCGACTCGGACTCTTGGAGAGTCGGAACGTCGGACTCGGAGCCAGGGACGCATCGAACCGTGACCGGCGGCTGGCGAGGAGACTTCGAGAATCGAGGGGTCTGCGCGCGCGAATTGCCGTCGTGTTCAACGCAATCCCGTGCGGTCCTGGATCCGAGCCGAGCTATTCGCCGCGTGCTGGAGTGATTTGGGCGGCTGCCGTCGCTTGCGTCTAACAGAGTTTCGCGATCTTGAATTTGGCGGGCGCGGCAGCGGCCTTGGATGTTCCGGGGCCCGCCGCATACCTGCGCCGGAGGCGAAGTTTGTGTCGGGAGGACGTATATGCCCAGCACTCCTGGCATCTGCAGAGACTTCACTTGGCGGATCGGAGCCCGCCAGGCGATGCGTGCATATCCATGGGCCGGATGAGCCGGACGAGAGTTCGGAGGATGGCATTGGTCGATGTGTCGTGCGTATTCGCTGCGCCAGCGGCACAGTCGTTCGTGCCTTCCTCTGGTGAAATGGAGTACCATAACGGCACATTCACATGGGTGCACATGGTCCGCGGAGTGCGAATGCAATGGGCTTACGATGTAGAGGTCGGCCGAAGGAGAACGTCACGTCCTGTGGTGCCGCCGCCGCCTTTGAGTTGCCCGAGCTAGAAAATTGTTCCAGTGAGGCTATCCGCGGCCGCGCAGCGACAAGGGCGGCTTGTGTTGTTATCCGCCCGGGTATGCGAAATGACTCACTTCCGTTCTGTCGTCAGTACGCATTGTGCGGAGGCGGGTGTGCGCCCAGTGTCGTCCACAGCCTGAGGGAGACATTCGGGCGGGCGTGTTCCGCTCGGAGGCATGGCCTGAGTTACAAGGAAGCCCGGTGTGCCCGGCAACCGAGCGCGGGATGTAGTGACTCAGTAGCTCAATTAGATCTAGTAAGTCCATTCAGCATTTTGTGTGACCACAACGAACGGTGCTCACCTCTGAGACGCGTCGTGATCATGCCGCCCAGATCCAAGCGCTGGACAATGCCCATCGCAGCCCTCAAAATTGAGTTGGGCTTATCCAGACGTGCACCCAAATAGCTACTAGGCTTGCAGCCGAGCTATTTAGTATTCGGACACCGCCTAGTGCTGGCGTGTGGAATGTTCCGGCGTGTAAACGTACCGACGTCAGCCCACGGCCGTAAAAATGACGGCATACCGCAGCGAGAGGGTTTGCGTTCGAATTTTGCAGATCTTCCAAGCTGGTGCCCCTGGGGCCTTCGCTTTCGGTCGCTGCATCGTGCAGGTTAGCGGGCACCGCGGTGCTTCAGCGTGAGAGCCACGTCGTGATATTAATTCTGTTGAACAAGGCACGTCCTTGTAACTCATTGGGGAGGGGGCGATGCGAGGTGGGAACACTGCGGGCACATCGCGTAACGCACAGTCTCTGCGATGTCGTCGGCTGGTGGCCAAATTCGTCAAGGCTGGTAGCGGTTAGTCTGGATTGTGGGACGGCCGCGTTGATTTGAATGTTTCAGCAACAAGAAGTCGTCAGTTTCGCAACGCCAAGGAGTGTTACAGCGACTGGGACGGACGCGAGACCGCATGTTACAACGCCGGATTTTGGACAAGGATAGAAGCTTGCCTGATGGGGTATTTGAGTAATGTTAGTTTGAAATGCACGTCTTCCTAGGACGATCGTCTCTATCAAAAGTTTGAGTGCTGCGACCAGGGACACGAGCCGCTAAGGACCGGGTGGGCGCGGCTGGATGACCGTGCAGAGACCGAGCCGAGGGGGACCGGGCATGGATAGATTATGGCAGTGTTGGCAGAAAGGGTCTGACCGGTCAGACTTTGATTGACCACTTTGACATGACCAGTTATTTGACCGGTCTGACAAGGGCGGTCAGACCGGTCGCACTGCACGTGCCTAAAACATAGGCGCCAGCCTGGGAAAGGGAGCAGCAACTTGAACGGCTCGGAGGCGGCCACACATACATAGATACTACACCTTTCTATCTTGCTATGTTTCAACCACATACATTCCATTAATTGCAGCTTCTTTTAATGTACATACCACGTATAGTACTCGACACAATGAGTCCGGCTTCAATTCGAGGGTTTTAAGTGACCTCAGCCCTCTTCTCACAGCTGCCACAGATTGCGATCTCGACAGCGTCTATCATCAAGATCTGACGGTCAGTCGGACTGGTCAATCACTGACCGGTCAGACACGCCGGAGTGGTCAGACCGGTCTGACAGGGGGTCAGTGACAACACTGGATTATGGCGACGAGCGAGACGCCACAGTAAAACATCAGATGTCATAGACGCTTGTACACCGGCTACAGTGATGAGTGAGCGACGAAAGTGTTGGCCGAGAGGGTGTGTCAGCGACCGTGGAGGACGCGGAGTGAGGAGCTGGTACAGGCGACAGAACCTAGCGTCATGGGAGAGGTCGGGCAAATTGAAAGAGGACATAGCCGAGGACGGGCCTGGAGGGTCCAGGGTGAGTAAGGCGAGGGACAGCACCCAGATGACTCGTGCGCGCTGGGCGAAGAGATGACCAAACGGCGCAAGAAGACAAGGAGGAATTGAAATGGACCATCCGAAATCGGACGGGACGAGGGCCGGAAGAGAGTGCGAGTGCGAGATCCGAGATCGGGGGGAACAGGCGCCCATAGAGGCCAGGCAAGCTTGAAACTGATGGGTGCCTTCGAGTGACGGGCGTCTGTCCGAGCTTGCTCTGAATGCAATAATTCACAACGGGCAATGCTGTAAATATCGCATGGTGAAATTTATCGGATATGCTAGTCTGAGATTTCCCACCGGGCACTTCTTACCACAATATTGCGACAGTAGAAGGGATGTCTTTCAACTTGCTCTCCATGCACTTTCCCGTTGAATGGTAATATTTCCCAAATATATCAATGGCCAGTATAGTCAAGGGTGAAAGGAGTCCTATCCTGCACACGGAAAGGCTCGGCAGTGCGGATATACGAGTGAAAGCCATCCTTTCAGTGTTGTTTTCTGGACCCGGGCCATTTAATTGAGAGTTAAACTGAAAGATAGTGATGAAAGGCATCTGATAATAAAGGCATAGCTTGTCGTAGTTTTGTGAAATGTGCGTGAAAGGAAATCTCAGGCCCGTTGTGTAATTGTCAGATCTGCCATGTTAGTATGCCAGGATAGCTCCTGCGACGGTGGCAGACATCAGGCGGGAACATCTCGCCCATTTCTCCTATCGGCCACATCCAGCCGGTCCACATGCGACCGTGGACATTAAACACACCTGCCAGGCAGCGGTAGCGGCAGCAGCAGTCCTCTTGACGCCAAATTTGACCGCAACTCAAATGCATCGGCCACACTGCACTTGGACCGGACTGCACTCGGCTCGCCGAGCTGCCTGCGCTCTCCACCTCGGCCTCGCACCTCGCTGTCGACCACAGAGGGCACGGCAGGCCGTCGCCGGGCAATGCCCCAGGCTGCGTCGGGAGAGAGGGCGTGAGAGGGGGGGTGCAGATCGGCCCATCAAATTCAGGAGATGGATTGATTGGCCGGGGTGCATCAGGAAAGTGGGAAATTTCCGTACGGATATAGGTTTCCGGGCGCTCCGGCAGGACCCAAAGGGAGATGTTGTCTCCGTCCGGAGGGTGCATCTCCGTGGGCCTCCCTCGACGGTTTGTCCGGACTCCACTGTTGGCTCCAACGTTGTCGGTGCACATGCGCCAGCTCGCGGGGGCCGTACCGCACCCAAATACCAAAAACCCGCATGAGCTAGGTCAATCTCGCGAGCCCGGCTGGTCTCCGACGCACGCTGGATGGAGACCGGCATTTCCATCCGGAGATGCACGGAGCCAGATCTCCGCGGCTCCATCGGCTCCGTCCGGTGCCTCACGGGCCGGCTGGAGATATTCGCGTTTCCTGATGTGTGCGTTGTCGAATCTGAGGAGGGGAAGCTGAAGCGGTGGAGATAGTCGGATGATGGGACGGAGAGAGCGAGACACAGCATCAGTGCATTGCAAAGCCCGAGCATGGGAGGCAACACGCCGCCCATGCTGATGGCAGCCGACAGCCAACTGCGCGCACCGTCCTCCGCCGCCTGCCACGGACGCCGTCCGTATCGAAACATAGCTCCTTTGTCTTAGACGCCTCCAGTCAAATACAGTTCTATCCCTCTCCCCCTCATATATCTCCGCCCAGCCGGCCTCCTCTTCTTGTTCCACCTCCCCCACGACCCCTTCCCGCCGTCCCCCGCAAGTGCTATACCACAGCTCTCACCACACGGGCACACACATACACACGCACACACACCATGACCCGCGGTCGTCGAAAGGACATGACCATTCCGCCCTCCCGCGCGCTTCTCCAGCAGCGCGACTACCGCGCGCGCAAGGCACAATACCTCGCCGACCTCGAGCTCCGCGTCAAGAAGGCAGAAGAAGAAAACGCACACCTCCGCCAAGAGGTCGAGACGCTCCAATCCAAGCTCAAGAACGCAGTCCCGCCACCTGCACAGTCACCCTACGGCCCCGAAGTGGTATGTCTGAGACCCACCATGCTCGCACGTCGCCCGCCACTGACCACTCCCTCCCTCCCTCCGTCCCAGGCCGCAGCGTCCTCCGACCTTATGCATCACCTCGCCGTCGCCTCTGCGTCCATCACCCGCTTCCAGCAGCTCGCATTCCACCCCGGCGGCGCCGGCTCGGGAGGCCACCACGTCAACCGCACCCCTATCACCCTCGCCACGCCCACATACACGCCCTCGCCCGTCGCGCCGCCTCACGCCCACAAGCTCAGCGTCTCGCCGCGCATCGAGCTACCGCCTCTCGCCACGCCCGATCGGCCATTGTCTGATCGGGAGCGCGCGCCCTATCGCGAGCCGCTCCCGTCCGTATATCCGCACCGCTCGCTGCCCAGCTCCGTCATGGGCCCTGCGCCACAACACGCCCACGCGCGGTATCCAGGCCCGAAAGACCCGGACTGCTGTGGGGGCTACGTCGACTGCCGCGGTCTCGTCGAGGACGATGAGGACGACGACGAAGATGAGGACGAGGAGATGGAGATGGAGGTAGAGCGGGAGAGGGGGTCGATGCACTCCGCAGACGGGCATCGCGCGCGGGCGCGGTTTGCGCAGCGCATGTCTGACGTGAGATCCACCACGTCGTCCTCGGGTCCGGAGGACGGCATGGGTTCTCATGCGGCGAGGGCGCGATGAGCTTTCCCCCGTCTTCGAATGCAGACGCACGCTTTGCAGGGCCAGCGCGGACGTGCGCCGACGACCTGTCCACCTGGACCTGTTCACGAGTCCCGCATCCTATGATGGTCAGTCAGTCCTCTGCGTTCTATCAGAACGGCCTGCTGCATATCATCCGGGCCTGTTTTCGCTGACGAACGAATATGGCGCTTTTAGGTACTGCTGTGATGAGATATGCCCATGCATGACGCCCCCTGGATTCCACCCATCTGCCCATCCATCTACCCAGCCATCTATTCAGCTACCCACATCCCGGCCACACGCGCCATATCCCCATATATCCCCGGCCTCGGACATTGCTTCCCGCACTGGTACTATTACGCACATGCACTACCCGCCGCGCCACTGTTACGCTATATATTCCTGTCGCATACCATGTATCGCCTAATCGCCACTGTATAACACCACTATACACCACACGCCGCACCGCACCCGATTTTGTCGTCCGAGCCCCCACGGTTATCGACTTCCAGCTCTCTGGAGGGACGAACGAATGATGTTCCCACCGCACGTCACCTCGCCGGCCTCCATCGGAGGGTGTGATATCCGACCGTCAGTGGTGCAGCTGCTTTTTGCATTGGACGCGAGAACCACTATAATGCGTCCGGGACGCCGCGACGCTGACATTGCGCGCTCGCTCGCACCACCGGCCGAATTGACTGATTATGATGCGTGTACGCCTCCCCGAGTGATTGTTGATCATGAGCAATCACTGATTGTCCGTACGAGTATACATGGGCGCCGTTGTCGGCGGCTCGAAGCATTGAGCAAGGGGAGGCACGGTCCGCGGGGCCTGCGCTGCCCCTCCTGTAAAAGTATGATACAACCGTATCCCGTTACTTCGTCCGCGTCAGGGCCCAAACCCTGTGCGGAATGCGTCGAGCGCCAGTTGGGGCCTGGGGAGAGGCCATTTCAACTTTTTGAATGGGCATTGACCGCCCGGCGCCCCGCCCGCGGCTGCGGGCTTGGTCTAAGCATCTGTAGACTACAGCCTCGCAAGGGGCAGGTCGTGGCTATTACTACCCCTTGGCGGAGGCTAGGCCACGGGCCGCACGGACTCTGACAAGTTCCGTGCGCGCTCGTCGTAGTCCCAGCGGTCGAGCCCGCCGAAGTCGATCGTCATCGCGCCTGCGGCGAGGTTCACCTGCAGATCGCAGATGTGGGCAACGCGCGCGCGCCAGCTGTCGGCACTGCAGACGTGCACGCGCGACGCAGAGAGTGGCACGAAGTATGCGCGATGGGGGGAGGGAGAGGAACAAACAGATGATCAGTTGGTCAGTGGCGTTGGAAGAAGGAGATGAACGAGGGAAAGGGGCACTGACGTTGCCGTGCCATACATCGCCGCGCCCCGTTGGCTGACGAGCCGCGCACACTGGTCCTGGTTCGACCGCGCGTCGTATATCCATACCGTCTTTCCCGTGTAGGTCTCTTGCCAACCGTCATGGTCGATGAGTTTGTTCGGGGGCTTCATACGTCGCGCGCCTGCAGGCGGGTGTGGCGCTCGGCGCACGTCGACATCGTTCAGCAGCCGGAGGGCGGCGAGGTTTGAGAGGCCCGAGAGGCGTGCGCGCTCCTCAGCCGCCTCCGTATTGATCACGAAAAGTATCGATGCGGCGTCGGTTTCGTCGTCGTCGTCGTCGTCGTCGGCATCGGCATCTCCGTCTGCATCCTCGTCGACCATCGTTGTGTCGCCCTGGGCATCGGTCGCGGACGATGATGCTGCGACTTGGGCGGTGGATGGGCCCTCTCCGAGCGGGTCCGGGTCCGCATCCGGTACAGGCTCGGATACGAACTCTGCCTCTGCCTCTTGCAGCTTGGTGTGGAACGTCTGCCAGGCGCCCTCGTCTGTGTAGTCCGTGCGCACGAGGAGGCCGACTCCTGGCGCGTCGTCCAAGAGCGCATCAAGCGGGTCCTCGTCCGTGCTGAAGTCCGCATTTTCATTTGTTATCGGCCCTTGGTTAGTCTGTGCGTGAGATGGAAGAGAGACGTGTAAGTGATGATTGCTCCAGCCTGTCGTCAAATTGCTCGCAGCACCGAACAGCGGGCGCAACTCACCAAAGTCAGGTACGATGCCTTTTGCTCGGTGGACAGACTCCAGAAGAGCTCTGCGACGCGCAGCCGCCACTTGCGCCTACCTTCGCCGGGAAACCGCGCCTTGATCGCGCTGTAGTGTTCCTGTGCGGACGCACGCGATCAGTCCAATGTGTCACAGGAGGACTGAGGTCGCCGCTGACCGCAAGAAACCGCGCGAGAGAGGGTTCGTTTGATAAGGACATGATTGTGCGCTCCTGGGCAGTGGCAGCAGTCAACTTGAACTTGGCGAGACTGTCAGGTGCACCAAGAAGCCAAATCGAGCACCACCGAGCGCAGAGTAGAGGCGACCCAAACTGAGGTTAGGGTCTACGGACGGAGACGGACCGGGCGTCGGGCGCTCGCCGAGGATCGGGACTCATGCGCACGCCGCAGGTCACGCGCACACACCCTCTGCCCGATATGGAAGTCGCAGTAGTCAAGTAGCCAGGCCGTCCTTGTCCTTGTCCGCCTCTCCGCCCCCGGCCCAGCGTTCTTGCGCCTGGATCAACAGCCCGCCCGTACGCGACGTACATACACCACCCTTTCATGACGCAGGCGGGATGTCGCGGGGTGCTCGCGTACCACGGGCACTCTCAAATTTGATTGACTCGCAGTCACGGTGCAAGGCCGTAGTGCGGGGAATCGAGCATGCGCTGATCACGCCGGTCCGTGCCTCTCAACGAAGATCACGCGGGGAGAGCTATTCCACTTTCCCATCAGCGCACCGTGCAATGGGGCCCCACCCTGAGACGCGGTATATAGCCCAGCGTCGAGCAAAACGGCTTATCGTGCCTTGCCCACGACCGCCTCTGACGAGCTTAACGACGCTGTAGCTGCGATGGCCGAAGGAGTGACTGGTATGCCTTTTTCGCGTCCCCGAAAAGTGTGATTTTGGTCAAGCTGAACGCCTTTCTTGTCCGACAGGTACCGACCTGACCCGTAGGCAATGGGCGTTTGCGTTTGCTCTTGTCACCTCGTTGTTCTTCACCTGGGGATTTGCATACGGAGTGAGTGCATAGCTCCCTCCTACAGCGATTCCCGCAAACCTCACCGGTTTCAGCTGCTTGATGTCCTCAACGCCCATTTCCAAACGATCTTCGGTATTGGCAAGACGCAGAGCACTCTCCTGCAGTTGGCGTATTTCGTGAGCACAGCGCTTCTCGTGGTTCCGTCCCTGATGCTCACGTCCACTTGTGGCAGGGTGCCTACTTGGTTTACGCTCCCATTGCCAGTCTGTTTGTGAGTGGTATTACTCTATCCTTGGTCGATCCCACAAAGGTTGATTGTCGCCGTGAACTTCAAGATGGAGAAGTACGGGTACAAGGTAGGTCCTGATCGCAGCTGCAAATGTCCGACTTGTGTTTACCCGATGCCAACCTTGTCCAGAAAGGAATCCACATGGGTCTCACGCTCTATTCGCTGGGTACGTCAGCTGCCAACTACATCCGTGCATGGAGCCGCGCATCGCTCACCTGCACCCAGGCGCGATCTTCTTCTGGCCCTCTGCGGTATATCGGGCATACGGCGGGTTCGTGGGGTGCACTTTCGTCATCGGTGAGCACCTCCCGCACGGCATCCCGGCATTCCGCTCTGACACTGTACGCTATCAGGATGCGGCCTGTGCTGTCTAGAGGTGGCCGCTAACTCGTACATCACCGTGCTGGGAAGCCCCAAGTATGCTGCGGCACGTTTGAACTTTAGCCAAGGCTTCCAGGGCGTGGCATCGTTCGCCGGCCCCATGATCGCATCCAAATGGTTCTTCCAAGGCAAGAACGCTACTTCGCTGGACACAGTGCAATGGTGAGCGTCACGCCGCCGGTGAAATCGGTATCCGTATTATGGCAATCTTTGACACCGTTCCTCAGGGTGTATCTTGCGGTTGCCGGGCTCGGCGTGATGCTGAACATCCTATTCTAGTACGTGGAATTGTATTCTGACAAAAACGCAACTTACGGTTTCTCTTGTCCTGCACAGCTTCTGCACGCTCCCTGAGATCACTCAGGATGCGCTTGCACAAGAGATGCACGACGTTGGAATGACGAACGACCATGAACCCTTCTGGAAACAATACCGCTGTATCTTTGGATGGGTTGCGCAGACCGCGTACGTCGGTGCGCAGGTTGCCGTAGCGTCTTTGGCAGTCAACTTCCTTGCCGAGCAAAATGTCGGCATCGACAAGCCATTCGCCAGCCAACTCTTCTCGTACTGTCAGATAACCTTCACGGTGGGCCGGTGAGTTGCATTGCCATCTTCTCTGCAGCATCCAAATCTCTTACGACACGCGTCGTGTCATGTAGCTTCGTGGGCGTCGTACTGCTCAACTGGGTAGACCCTGCGCTTCTGCTGAGCATGTTTGCTATCTCCTGCTGTGCCTTCTCGCTCGGTGTTGCGTACGGCCCTGGGTTGTCGGGCGTCGGCTGCCTGTTCGCGCTCTTCTTCTTCGAATCCATCTGTTACCCCGTACGTCTCGATCAACATGCTCCGAGACGTCAAAACTCGAGCTCACGCGCGTTTTGCGGCGTCAGGTTATCTTCACGCTTGCCACGAAGAACTTGGGCAGACACACCAAGCGAGGGTCCGGCCTGATCGTCATGGTACGTTTGCACCGATAGTACCGGACGTCGTGGACTAAAACAATTCTTCTTGCAGGGCGTCGGCGGCGGCGCCTGGTTCCCCCCAGCTGCGGGCTCGATCGCCGACAGGAACACGACTGCACACTCGTATATCGTGCCCTTCGCAGGCTACGTTGCAATGTCTATTTACGCCATGTACGTCCCTCCCCCATGTATCGGGCAAGTGTTGTTCGCTCACAGGGCATCCTCGTTGCCAGCGGTGTCACAATAGACCAAACCAGGAAAGGCGGCTTCAGGTTCCGCACAATCGACGAGATTGCGCAGAAGCGCGCGCAGCTCGAGGAGAAGAGAGCAGACGGCTCGGAGCCCGATCTCGACAAGAAGGGAAGCGTGGAGTTTGTCGAGTCAGTTGCGGTCTGAATCTTTGAAGAGCTGTCGGGTCCGGGGTTGTGTTTACCACCGACACGATTTTTGTAGTCTTACAGGTCCTTACTTTAGCATCCTGGCTAGACGGGCATTTGTACTAGTACGCATGTATGATTCTCTCACGCACCATGATATCTGTGACATCCTCTACTTCTGATCGCTGCCGGAACCGCAACTTGAATAGCACCGGAGGAACGTTGCAAGTCATATTCAACACCGGGTCCACACATGGCTTCTGGCCGATGTCCGTCCGATGTCGTCGGCCCTACCGAAATCAAGCTCTAACACCCCACACTCGCTCCAGGAGCAGTTGCACGAGTGCCTCTGAGCCTGGCGTCTGCGTTACGCAAGGGACACCCCCATTTATAGAGCTTTCGTTTTGCGTGGCGGGGCGGGCTTCGATTTCCACCGGCGCAGGGACTGCAGTGGACTCGTATGCGCCCGTGTGCTGAAATTGGTGCCGCTCGAGCTCCGCCTGGACTTCAGCGCGGTTCGCCCCAGGGGCATAGGCACCCTGATCGTCCCGTCTGTCTACCACAAGCATGCCGCGTGTGAGCTCCCCAACGCTATACCGCAGCAAGCGCCAGACAAGGTTGAGTCAATAGAGAGCCGAAACGCGTTCGCCCGGAGACTGACCGTTCCACGTCGAACTTCCGCTTGGCGACCTTCCATCCGTCCTGCAGCGTAGGCAGTGTACCTTCCTCGTCGCCCTTGACGGGCGGGTTCGCGATAGCGCACCATACGGCCGCGATGTCGTGTAATTCCATCGCATCCTTGCCAAACTCGACCATGACCTCCCGCGTGCGCTCGAAGAAGGAGCTCGTGAAATGCACGAGGGGCGCCTTCCCTTCCAGGCGTGACGGCGAGGCGGTGGTCGCGAAAGCGGGGTCAACGGTGGCTTTGTAGTGTGGGAAAGAGAGCTCGTGCGGTGTGGTAATGTCGAGAGGGAGCAAAATGAAGCGTTCCAAGGGTAGGGCGTGTCCGGGGTCAGACGGTACGAGGAGTTCCTTGACAGCGTATGGATCCGCGTAAAAGTTGACTGCAAAATGCGATTAGGGGAGTTATGTGTGCGAAATGCGAGGGTTACCGACATTCTGCGGCGGGACTGGTGTTTCCGGGTACATCCAGCGCTCCACCCATGCATACTACACGCCCTATGCGACTGCGAACTGTGTTCCCGTCGAGACGCAACAGCTTGGCGAGATTGGTCAACGGTCCGAGGGCAATGTAAGAGATTGACCGCTCTGGCTCTGACTTGATCAACCCCAGGGCCACTTCGACGCCGGTCATCGTTGTGATGGAAAGCTGCGGATGGTCTGTCGGGGCCTCGTTGTCGCAGTTCAGTTCAGGATGTCGCCCTGTAATGTCGCCCAGGCCATCCCTAGATCTTGGTGTTAACATGGCGAAGACGGCTGCTTCACATTTGATCTAACCTCCCATGGAAGTACTGTGCGCTGTGCAGCTCTCCCTGTAAGGGCATGTCCTCCCCTAGCGCCAAAGTAGTCTTTCTAATCGGTGTCATACCGGGAAAACGGGAGGCATCTTCGGGGAATTGTGCAATGTGTCGTGCGACGGCCTGGTATGCCTTGAGTATGTTGATGCTACCATGGCGAATTCTACTAAGTGCCAGACAGCCTGTCCTAACCATGGACACTCACTATGAGGAGTATCGGTCCGTATTTCCTATGACAGTGGTAAGGTCACATATCGCCGCAAGTGAATGGATGATGGTGTTACCGAATGATACAATGATCGCTAATATCTCAATTTCAGGAGAAGCGAGGGCGAGCAACCTGTGTTTTGGTAACGCTGGTCAGGATACCTATCATCAGAATATGAGATCATGTACTCACAGAGCTAACACGTCATCAACACCTGGATCTGTATCGACTAGAAGGCACTGTCTTAGGTCACGCTGCCTCCACGACTTCCAAATCATACAAGCAGTGTATTTGCTTACTTATAACGGGTATGCGAGTGTCAGACATTCTTGTCGGGTAGTTGGAGGACGGGAAAGGGCTGTACAGAGGGAGGTTGCACGTCTTATCACGATACCGGGCAGCACACGTGGGCAGGTCACATACATCGCTAGGTAGATGGCATTACGAGGTTCGATAGGGGGAAGCGAACAGGAATACAGTCCGTACGTAGTGAGATGGCTATGTACTTTAGATGCGCCACTTCTAAAGTTCACGGCCGTAGATAGAACCATCCTGTTGATTTTGCATTAGCATATGTCCGCGAGCGAAACGCGAAGGCAAGCAAAAGTCAGAGATCTTGGTGATAATGGTTAGTCTCATAGGGCGAGCCCTCTGAAGTAGCAAATATATAGTTGAACATCATACATAGAGGGGCGGTTGCATGACAATATCAGAACGTAGATGCACACCTTTCACAATGAACCTGCCCAATGCGATCACGCTTTTGTGAGCCATGCATGCTTCACCACGATGACAGCATGAACATCTTGAAATTTGGACCTGGTCAACATGCTGTTCACTCTGATTGACGACAAGTCTAGCAGTAATTTGAAAGCATATATAAGAAAGGCATGAGGCTCAGAACAGCAGGGACATAGAAACCAAGTTGAAGCCACGGAGCCAGAGCCAGAGACGCGCACCACATCAGAGGGGGAAGCGCCCTTGTAGTCGGAGCTAGCCGAATCTATACAGTACCAGTCACAGTGGCTGTCACGGAGCGTGGGCGCGTGTTCGCCGCAAAGGCAATAACCGTAAAACACAGCGACGAGCTAAACACCGACGCCGACGACGTGAGCACCCCGCCCGACATCATGGAATCTCTCCGCTACCTCGGCTCGATGGCCGGCCACAAGGGCTGGGTCACTGCCATTGCCACCTCCTCCGAAAATCCCGACATGATCCTCACGGCATCCCGGGGTATGTGCATATTCGTCTGGCAACAAACAGTCTTGCTTGACCTGCCGCGTAACTCGTTTAGACAAGACCATCATCGTCTGGCAGCTTACCCGTGAGGAAGACCAGTACGGTTACCCCAAACGCATCCTCCATGGCCATAACCACTTCGTTTCCGACGTCGTCATTTCCTCTGACGGCCAGTTCGCTCTCTCCTCCTCTTGGGACCACACACTGCGTTTGTGGGACCTTAATACTGGCCTCACCACTCGCCGTTTTGTTGGGCACACCTCGGATGTCCTTTCCGTCAGCTTCTCCGCGGATAACAGGCAAATTGTTTCTGGTTCGCGCGACCGAACGATCAAGCTCTGGAACACCCTTGGCGAGTGCAAATACGACATTAAGGATGACGGCCACACAGAATGGTATGTTTGCTAGACCATTAATTCCGCCATGAGCTTGAATCCACTCTGTGCAGGGTGTCGTGTGTCCGCTTTAGCCCTAACGTCCTGAACCCCGTCATCGTCTCCTGTGGTTGGGACAAGGTTGTCAAGGTGTGTTGTCTGCTTGAGTCGTGGTATCTTTCAACTCTCTTTTTTCTCGGCATGATGCTACAACATATATTTGCTACTTCAGAGGGCTTCACCCGATGAGACTAACCAAATCACCAAGATCTCTGACCTTCTTCTATTTTATCTATCATTTGTGTTGTTCTATGAACCAGCAAATCTGATGCACAACCAATAGGTCTGGGAACTTTCGAAGTTCAAGCTGAAGACCAACCACTACGGTCACGCAGTTTACGTCAACACCATATCCGTTTCTCCCGATGGTTCACTTGCGGCGTCCGGCGGCAAGGACGGAATCACCATGCTCTGGGATCTTAACGAGGGAAAACACCTTTACTCGCTCGAAGCTGGCGATATCGTCAACGCCCTCGTCTTCTCCCCCAACCGCTACTGGTTGTGCGCGGCCACCGCATCCTGCATCAAGATCTTCGACCTTGAGAGCAAGTGCGTAGCGCTTGATGACTTGTGATCGCGTTCCACCTATTGACTATGTGCTATCTACAGGTCCATTGTTGACGAGCTCAAGCCTGACTTCGCGCAGAGCTCAACGGCGCGTGAGCCCGAATGTGTTTCTATCGCCTGGTCTGCGGATGGCCAAACACTCTTCGGTGGCTTCACGGACGACCTCGTTCGTGTCTGGACCGTCGTGTCATAGAACGCACGTCGGATTCGTTCTTCATTATGCACATCGTACACCTCGTTGCACACGGAAAAGTGCACGGCGCACTGTACTAGGTAGCGGGCTGCGAGAGGCGGGGTTATGTGTACGCTCGTCGGGACGTGTTTTCTTCGCGCTTTATTGCATGTAACTCAAAATCTAAGCTCTGCTTTGCACACGCTGCTGAAGAATATTCGGCAAGCAGCGCATTGTCCAACGTCCTTGAACAACAGACTGAGAAAGTAAGATGTGCCAAATTGTTATGCTTATCACTTGCTGCTCTGTAAAGTGTGTATGGTGGTACACAGGCAGGAATTTTTACGAGCCCAACTCAAATCGCCCTCAGCCCGCAAATGGCGATAGTATACCCTTGCAAACCAAAGCATCCCAACAGCCTATGGGTACGTCCAAGCCAGTACAACACGTTACACCGAGCGTTTCACCCGTCGATGCTCTCATATCCTACGTCCCGTTTCCATAGTCGCAACGCGTCCCCATCCAAGTATCTCCTCACCAAGTCCTCGCTCATCTCCCACGGCCGTGCACCACGCTCCTCATCCAGCGCTGCTGTACTGACATCGCTCTGTTGCCCTGGTGTAACGATGTACGCACCCTGACATCGTTCCCATTCCTCATCTAGTTTCTGGCACGGTCGCAGCCCACAGTGTACTGCGTGCCGCATGCGCGGGCGTGCGTTCGAGCGGTGTTGCAGCTGCTTTTGTGACAGGCCCTACTATGACTCCGTACGCTTGCGCAAGCTGTGCGGATTGGCCCGGGTGGCCGAGTCCGGGGTCAGTTGCGAGCGCAAGTCTCAAGAATGCCCCGTGAGCGTTGTGAGTATGAAACGGTGTCGCTCCCGTTTACGTCAATTGATATCGTGCGAGGCGCGGCCAGTCTCGGCGCGAGGCCAAACTTGACGAAGAGCACGGCGGCTAGCTTCGCACGCGCGTAGAGCGAGAGCAAGGAGGATGCAGCGCAGCTCCGCGTGCGAGACGAAGGTCGCGCTCGAGGGTGCCGCGGCGTGTAGCACGGAGGAGACACAGACGATGCGCGGTACGGAAGTCGAATTGGGCGCTGCAGTGGTGCGCTGGAGGAGAGGGAGGCGGTGGTTGAGGAGGAGGAAATGTCCCAGGTGGCTCACTGCGAAGTGGCGATCTATGCCGTCCTCGGAGACATCGAATAACTGAACGCCCAGCCCTGCGTCGCATAGAACCTAGACAGGTGGAGATCGGTGGAGGTTCTTGCGAACTTATGGTGTTTACGATGGAACCAACGCTGACTTACTAATGTCAAGACGGCTTTCCTCGTCGCAGACTTCGTCCCCGGCGCGTTTCACTGTCTCTACATTGGCCAAGTCGCATTCGACAAAATTCAGGCTCGGGTCCAAATCTCCATTCTCCGTGAAGTATTGGCGGATTTGCTCGAAAGCTGTGTCCGGGTTGTCTTGTCTTCCAGCAACGATGAGGACACGCGCACCTTTAGATGCAACAACCTTCGCGACCTCCAGGCCTGCGCCCGTGGTAGCACCGGTGATGAGAGCGGTCTACATGGGGTTGCAAGTTGTCATCTCCTAGCCGAAGCATAGCCATACCTTGCCGTGCAGGCTTGGGACATCATCCGTCGGATACTCTTCCAAGTTGCCCATTGAGCCCAACTTCAACGTGCTCGTTGAATACTATGACTGTCACCTAAACAAAAGACACTTGATGTTAATAGGAAAGAATTCTGTGCGGCGATGTGCGCAGCCAAGTGTAGGTGAGATTATGGTGTAGGGAAGTACCTTGCAAGTACTGCAAGGAAATGAGGGGAAGGACGTTTCGCCTCGCTTCGTCCCCGAAGAGTGCATGATGACCGCATTGCTCCAGTGGCAACCAAACCCTGTTGGACGGCCGGGTGAATTCCTGGGGGATCTATATGAGTACATTGCGGCATTCAAAAACAGTGATACGAGTTCGAGAACAGGTATATGTCCCATGTAGCTAATGGTAGAGCTAAGTAAGTATGGGAAGCTTGAAGCTCTGTTGTCGCCGGGATAGCCATGTTTCACAAACTTGAGGCGGGACAGTGACTGTTTGCACACCTTTGGGACCTTCTATAAAACGCTGATGAAATTCAATCATATATGTTATAGAATTGGCTTGGGTCGACGTCCATCGTCTTCATATTGATGAACGTCGACTCTGACGTCACCGTCGTGGTCGTTGATATTCACGAGCCCCGATTTGGACGATCATGCAAAAACGGAAGGTGCTGTACTACAGCCGAATTTGACGATGCCATTCAAAATCAGCGTCTAGCATGAGAAAGAAATGAGCTGGGGCTGCGTGCTCTCCTCGTCCTCGCCCCTTCCTCTGCCCCCCGTCAACAAGTACACAATATGGAACCCAAGAACCTCGATGTGGAAACTAGATCTTCTGTCGTCGATTATGACAGCGCAAATGTAGAGGCACAGGGAAGCCCTGGTCGCAACAATGCGTCCCAGGTTGAGGCCTTCGACGCACCAGCAGGTACCATACTACTCGGGCACAACGACACCCGCTCACTGTACTAACCACACATCCTCGCATAGTCCTTGTGAAGAAACTCGGCATATTAGACCGTCTGCTCACGCCAGCCATCCTCTTGTGCATGATCGCCGGCGTCCTCATTGGCAACTTCGTCCCTGGGGTCCAAGAAGCCTTCGACACCGCCCGCGTTCAAAGCGTTTCCGCTCGTACGTATTCTCCTCAGCACAAGCAACATAGTACCCTTCATTCACCATAACACTCCCACAGCGATTGCCGCAGGTCTCATCGTCATGATGTGGCCCATCCTCACCAAGGTGCGGTACGAGGCTCTGCCCGCGCAGCTCCCGACCCGGCGCATGCTCCTCCACGTCCTGCTCTCGATCGCGCTCAATTGGCTCGTCGCACCGTTCGTAATGCTCGCCCTCGCGTGGGCTGCCCTCCCGGACCTGCCCACGTACCGCGCGGGGGTGATCATGGTCGGCCTCGCGCGCTGCATCGCGATGGTCATGGTTTGGAACGAGCTCGCGCGCGGAGACGCTGAGTACTGCGCCGTGCTCGTCGTGATCAACAGCGTGCTCCAGATCGCGCTCTACGCACCGTTTGCGCTCCTCTTCGTAAACGTCCTCGGCGGCGGCGGCGGCTTGCACGGGACCATACACGTCTCGTACGGGGATGTCGCCATCTCGGTCCTCATCGTGAGTGGCATGTCTGCTTCCTTATATATGGCCCTTGCTGACACCGATGCACAGTATCTGGGCATCCCGCTTGCCGCAGGCGTCATAACGAGGTTCACAGTGCTTCGCCTGACCTCGCGCGCATTCCTTGAGACGCGCTTCCTGCCCGCCTTTGCCCCGCTGGCGCTCCTTGGCCTCCTGTACACAATCGTCGTCATGTTCGCGTACCAGGGTCACCACATCGTGCACAACCTCGGCCCCGTCTTCCGCGTCTTCGTCCCGCTCATCGTGTACTTTGTCATCATGTGGTCCGCCACCTTCGTGCTAGTGTGGCGCTTCGCGCTGCGGGAGCGGAGGAGCACTGCGGGCGAGAGGATCCGTGCACCACTCTGGTCGTACGAGATGGCGGTCGTGCAGAGCTTCACGGCGGCGAGCAACAACTTTGTGAGTCTGGGCGTCTCCCAAGGGCGCTTGCCGCTAATACATGCTGGTAGGAATTAGCGATCGCCGTCACTATTGCGGTGTACGGCGTCGGCTCGGACCAGGCCCTCGCCGCAACCATCGGTCCGCTCGTCGAGGTCCCTGTGTTGCTTGCGCTGACGTGGCTTGCGCTGTACTTGCACCGGAAGCTAAGCTGGGCGCTTGAGGCAGGTGGGTCGGACGAAACATCTGACGAAAAGTAGATGTGAGCACGGAGCGGCTTCCGAGCCGGAGAGTTCTCGGGTGTATGCTCAGCGCTTCGGACAATTTACTCAAATTCGCGGTCCAGCTAAGGCCGAGCGACAACAACGCGTTCGATGCCCCATGGGTCTTTCCAGATGTCGACGTGTCGCAGACGAGCCTTGCGCTCCACGATTTCTGCCACGTCCTGCGCCTGGCCCTTTCCAACTTCGAGCGCAAGCGTGCCCTCGGCGTGCAGCAAGCCATGTTCGTGCACGAGGTCCGCAATCCGATGGTAGAACGTCAGGCCTTTGTCGCGTTCATCTTGGGGCAGCGCAAGGCCGCCAGCACTGTCCGAGTCGCCAAGCAAAGCACGGACGTCCTCGAAGTCTTTCACCGACGGCGGTAGGCGGTCATACTCGGCTCGCGGGATGTACGGCGGGTTCGCCGTGATCACATCATACGGTGGCTCGAGCCCCGCACGCTCGACAAAGTCCGGGAGCGTGAGATCTGCGAGGATGGGCACGAAGCTGCCGTGCTTCCATTGTTCGAGCTCGGCGCGCTGCAGCGCCCGCCCGCTTGTGGGGACAGGAATGCCGCATAACCCCGCGTTCTCGCGTGCGAGGCTCACCGCGTGCGCTGATATATCCACCCCTGTGGCGTGTGCAGAGCCGCGAGGCAGAGTGCGACAGAGCAGCAGAGGAATGCACCCGCTCCCGGTGCAGAGGTCGAGAATGGTGATAGGCAGGGGCGGGCCCGACGAGGAGCGGGAGATGGCCTCCGCGAGGCGGAGCGCCCACTCTTCTGTCTCTGGTCGCGGGATGAGGACCGGGGGGCGCACGACAAGATCGAGGGGCCCGAATGGCTGCGAACCTGTTGGGGGAAGGCTCCGCATCAGTCGGCGGTCTCACGATTACAGCACAGTGTGGGGGAGGCTAAGGTGCGATCGGCGTAGATCGGCGTCCTGCGTCACTTCATGAATCTGAGGCCCGGACAAGCAGTGCCGGAGAAGATAGACAGCAGATAGACTTGCCCAGAATAGCCCTTCTGACGGTACCGGCACCGACCAAGTTGGCAATGTTTTCCTCGACGAGATGGCCAGTTTAGTGACCGGATGGTATGATGGACTGAATCGCCAAGCATTATAGCTTACGGCACACTCTGCCCCTTCTCTGACCACGGATGTGGTCTTTTCAACACTTACTAACACAGAGGTAAGCACGAGGAGGACCGCACAATATGTGGGGACCTGAAATTCAACGGTGATCGACATGATCTCCAGCTTCCGCAGACCGTCCGGTGCAAACGAGAATGAAGGTACACTGTCCAACGTATTTATCGCTTCAGAATATTTAGCGGTACCAACCGTAAACACGGATGGCATTGCGAAACGTTCTTCGGCAGACACTATGCCGTGTGAAGTCATGGAAAAGACTCGACGTTCGCCTTTCCCCAACTTGTGGGTCCCTGCCAGGTCTTGGATCCCCCCCGTGAAAACATTGTGGATGCTCCGGTCAGAGCGGGGCAGTCCCCACCATTCCAAGAGGCGTAGGTTCCTCGTATCGATGCCACCGAGTACGACTCTCCGGTTAGGAGCGGGCATTGCAAGATGGCCTCCTGCAAAACGTGGGCAGGAGAAGATACCCCCTCCAGGAGTTTTAAGCCCCTGCGAATGCTGTGGCCCCCGCTATGATACCATGGCACAGGCAGACGACACGATGGTCCCAGCGGTTCACAGTATTTGTATTTCTTGGCCTGTCGTACTTCGCCAGCTCAACGCGTCCCGGAGGGGCCGGACAATATCGCCGACTCAGTGGCATGTACCCATATCAGGGACACATCTTGTAAACGCGTCTCTGTAGCGACGGGCAGTTACCCATGTACTGAGCTGAGACCGGCCCCAGATCTGACCAGCAGTGGTTTCCGGCTTCAGGACCGGAGGCAGGCTCAGGGCTCGAGCAATGAGAGCTCGAAGCGCCGTACTAGCGCGCTTTCTACTGAGGATCTGAACCAGCGTGGTCTTGGAGCATGGGCGAATGCACGCCGTGCATGTAGGGCACGCAGTGATGGGTGCGGAGTACAAAGCACTCACCGAGAATGTACTGCAGAGGTTCGCCGCGGACTCTGCGTGCGACCATGTCGTGCAGGGTGCTCGAGGTGGGTTCCAGGCCGCGTACAGGATTGTCGAGGGCACGCTTCATCCATCTGAGCTCGTTTTGGGCAGAGTGAGGGCCAATGGCGCGTGAGAGGTGAGTGAAGAGGCGGGATGGCATCAGTGTGAGATATGATGGTCGTCGGAGTACGACGAAGCGGTAGAGATACGATCAGAGCGAATGGGAGGCCTTGAGGCTGTCAGAGAAAAGAGGAGGAGATGGTGGACGTTCAGGACGAGGCCGAAGACGACCGAGGCAAGCGCCTAGGTGGACAGCTGAGGCGCCGACGCCGAACGGACCGGTCGCCGATGGGGACAGCCGACGACATCGGTCCGGTGGCGCGAGCTAGCGCTGGTGATGACGCCGGGACGCGTGACATGAGGGGGATGATGGGCGTCTGATTACGTAGTCCGCGGAGGATGGCCCAATGAGGGATGAGAAGCGCCGGCGCGAGAGTGTGTCGCAGCCGCTGGGAGCGCACGGCGGGCGTCTCGGAAGTCGGCCTCCGCGCGCATCCCTCTCTTTCTCTTTCTCCTTCTTCCCGCCCATGCCCTGTGGCCTTGTCCCATATTATCTCCCCCATGCTCCCCTCGTCCGCCCAGGATCCTCATCCAATAGCCCCCGCAATGCCCAGCGTCGCCCTACCACCCAGCACCCAGCACCCCTCCCTCCCCTCCTCCTCCTCCTCCCCTTCGGAGAACAACACTCCCATCCCCTCTGGCTCCCTTCATTCATCACATAAAAAACCCGCGCCCAAGAGGAAACGCACTGCCGACGGTGCGAGCGACAGCGCCGACGGCAGCTCTGCACCCAGGACCCGTGATGGGCCCAAGAAGAAAAAGGCCAACCGCGCTTGCTTCCATTGCCAGAAGGCGCACTTAACATGCGACGACTGTGAGCATCTGTTCTCTTTTCTGTGCCCTCTTGCGCTCCTCGCGCCGCGCACGCGGCGGCTCTGTCCCCCGTTGAGCAAGGCCCGCCGTTCTGCTGCGTGGGCTGCGTGGCCGGTGCGCCTGGCGCTCCCCCTTTCTCGCTCCCAGGCAGGGATCATCTTAGAGACAACTCCGTCGTAACAGTGATCTCGCCCGCCTCGGCCCACCACATCTTATCGAGCCAGCATTAGGGGTTGGCACGCATGCCGTCCCCCAATGACGCGACTCCTATGAGCCTAATCTGGCGCTCTATCTCCTCCGCCGACGCCAAATTCCGAATGCGCTAGCCTCCCGCACCCCAATTTGCTCTTTGCGCGTCCCCGCCTGTGAACACATGCTCGAACACACGGCTGTCGCACTCACCCTGTCCTCGGGCGGGCACTCACACGATCATTGTTCCACGCGAATCCTGATCATCACGTTTTCAGCACGCCCGTGTCAGCGGTGCATCAAGCGTGGCATGGCAGACAACTGCACAGAGGGTCACCGCAAGAAAGCAAAGTATCTTCTGGATGAAGAAGAGCTAGGCAAGCCTCACATGACTGACACCGCTTCGCCACTCGCGCTAAACTGTTTGTTACAGAGGCTCTCAAGCGCTCTAAATCAGGCGATGGTTCGGCGAAGACTACAGAGCCCTCCGCACAACGTAACGCCTTCTCCTCTCTCTGACGGCTGTTCTCACCTCTCACACTCGCCGTGCTCTAGCCCAGCATCCACCACCTCCTTCAGAACAATCCGTCCAGCCCCCTCAATACATAACTCCCGACACAATGTTCCCCACATACCAAACACCAGGATCGTATGGGATCCCCGCAGAGGCCGCCAACCTCGAGTACTCCATCCTATCCGCAATCCTTGGGGGCTCTCCCGATTCGGGCTCGAGCGGCTCTCCCGCGACAGGCCCTGCGCCCCAACCTGTCGCCAGCACCTCATACGCTCCACCACCACCCCCAGGGCTTTCAAACTCAACGAGTTGGCCCTCTGAACCATTATCCGGGCAGTATGCGGCCGGACAACCAGCTGCTGCATCGACTTATTCGGGCGTAGCAGCGCCAGCGTATGGTGAGCACGCGCTGCCTTTCGCAATCCAACCTTCCGAGACGACCATCTCCACACCGTCCATAGCGGGAGGTGCGCCCACCGAGTACGTTGCCCCCGCCGCGACGACGGGGTATGCTGCAACGTACCCTCAGTCGGCAGGCGCGGCAGGATCCGCGCAGTATACGGAATATTCGGCTGCCGATCAGTCGCAAGCTCAAGCGCAGGGCGCACAAACGACGTCCGCGGCATATACGACGTCGAGCAGCGCGCAGTCTCCCACAACAACATCCTTCCTTTCACGCGGGCGTCGGAATCCGAGCTCACCCACCGCGGCGCGGCTCGTGCCTAATTGGGCGGGATCGCCAATGTCGGTGACCACCCTGGGCGAGGGTACGGTGCAGAGCGTATACAAGAGCGTCACGAAGGGATACGATTATACGCAGGGGTATCATTTCTTGATGAAGCACATGAGCCGGAGGTGCGTCAGTTCGCGTTTCGATTATTAGAGTACGGCTGCTGACTATCACTCGATGGCTGCTTGTCTATCCCTTCCATGCTTCGTTTGGTACCTTGGGCGAATCCGATCGCGAACGCGACACGCTTTGGGTGTTGTGGGTGCATGTGTATGCGTGTTCGAACTTTGCGTGCACCGCTTTGTGGGGTCCTCTCGGGTCGATTCGGGTTCCTTTCCTCCCCCATCCTCGTCGCCCCGCCCCCGCCTCGTCCCGCGACCCAATCAACCACCCTCCCACGGTCCTGTACTCGTCCACGTGCAGATTCGACAAGAACGACATCCTGCGGATCGTCCGCGCGCTGGCCATCGTGCGGCCGTCGTTCATTGCGCTGCAGATGCCGATGTCGGAGGAGGACGACGTGTTTGTGGAGAAGTGCTTCCAACGCTCGCTCATCGAGCTCGACAAGCTCGTCTCGTTCTCAGGAACGCCTACCGTCGCGTGGCGCCGCACGGGCGAGATTTGCCTCGTCGGTCCCGAGTTCTGCATGCTCACCGGCTGGGAGCGTGAGGAGCTCGTCGGGCGACGGAAGTATATCTACGAGGTGAGTATCTCTGTGTGCCTGAAGGGTCAAGCCTGTTAACGGAAGGTGATACGCGGCAGCTGTTCGAGAACCAGAGCGTTGTCGAGTACTGGGAGAACTTCGCGAACCACGCGTTCGAGAACACGACGCAGTCCGTGTACTCACACTGTGTGCTCCTCAAGCCGAGTGGCGCGCCCGTTCCCTGCACCTTCTGCTTCTCCATCCGTCGCGACATCATGGACTTGCCGAGTCTCGTCATCGGTGCGTCTCTCCCGCGTTTTCCGCGTTCCCCGTTGTGCCGGCTGACATTGAGATATGCGCAGGGCAATGGCTGCCGTTATTATAGCATGGGGTGCAGGGCCGACCCGATCCCTCCTCTGGTATCCCTGCTTATGCGGCCGCGTCCAGCGGACCGCGGCCCTTCCGCTTCCTCGGCCCCTACCTGTTTGCGCACCACTCCTCTCCGCCACCACCCTCATCCCGACTGCTGCCGCCGCCCTACACGCTTCAACTCCCCATCATCGTCCACTCCATCATTATGGACCTCTCCCGTTCGTCCCCACCCTTGTCATCGTCGTCGCTGTCGCTGTCGTGGCCACATCTGTGTATACCGTTTCCCCGTCGCGTCCCTGGACGCCCACGGGATGTAGATGGACGTTCGCGCCCAAAGCTGTATATTTACCGCTCCCGTCCCCGTTCCTACTGCAATCTATTGCTCGCAGTTCCGCGGCGCCCGCCGCTTGCTTTCTATCACTATGTATCTGCTTGTGGAGTGCCTTCACCGCCCTTTCGCCAGTCCCTCCTGAATGAGAGTTCAGAGACGAGTATCACTGTCCAACCCGCGCACTTGTGTGTGTTCGTGCTACATTGAATAATTAAGGGGCGCAGGTATCTCTAGAGAATGACCGACTGTGTAAAAAATCATGGGAGCACGTGGGCCGAATTAAGTCTGTCCACAAGAGCGTCCGCAGCCGTCCAGTCGCGTGGACGGGGGACGACGAGCTCTCCATCCGCCCCTTCACAGCGAAACCTCACCGACCGTCCCTATCTCACCCCATTCTCCTGCCTCTCAATCACCCCCTGCCCCTCCATTCAAACATTCCGGCGCGGATACAGTTTTCAGACGCTGTCCTGAACGGACGCATACTCGGACTCGATCCCGGGCTCCATCATGGACGCGTGGCCGAGGATGAGCACGGCGGAGGCGCCAACGAGCCAGAAGAAGGTGCTGAACGGGGACGAGAACCAGAGGAGGGGGATGCCGATGATGAAGAGCGCGCTGTAGAGCGACTTTTGCGTGATGACGTGCTCGCCGACTTGGATCGGGTCCGGGGCTGTGAGGGTGCGCGGCGGGTGGTGGTGGCGCAAGCGCGCGAGCACGCGAGGGGGGCGTGGTGGTGGCGAGGATGGGGGTCGGTGGAACGGCGGCGGAGGTTGAGGGACGTGGGTTAGGAGGGGGAGTGGAAGGGGATGGTCAGGATGCGGTCAGGATGCGGTCAGGATGCGGCAATGCAGATTGGACGGACCGAAGCGGTTGATAGCAGCAAAGCCGCCGACGAGGAAGAGGACGGCGAAGATGAGGAGAGTGTTCGTGATTCTGCATTCCATGTGTCAGCATGCAGGCTGCAGCCCACTGTGAACGCGGAAGGCGTACACGGCATATAGGGCGAGAAGGGCGACGATGAGCCCGTAGTTCCCTGTAAATCCGAAGTGTGAGCACCGCATCTCGCTTCCTGACATGGCGGATATGCAACACGCACCTGAGAAATAGCGAGTGTTGTAGGATATGCGCTATATGGTCGTATGCAAGAGTCGATTGCGCGCATGAGCTTATGACGGGTGAGCGGACGAATGGCCGTGTAGGGTGCGCACATGTGTTGCCGTGTTGAGGTCGGCAGGGCGGGAAACACGGTTGTAGTCGAAGAACTCGGCAGGCCCCCGGAGCGCGCTCATGCGGGTCTCCTGAAGAATTGAAGAGACAGAGAGATGAGTACTACGGCGTGAGCGAGAGAGCTTGATTGAGGGCAGCTTGACACGGACCCGGAAGGACTTGATTGTCTCTGACGCGCGGAGGAGGGTTTCCATTGTGTCTGGGTGTTGATGGTGGTCGCGGGTATTTGGCGGGAGGGCGGGCGGGCGCAGGGGCGGCGAGTATGTGCAGGTCGAGGTAGAGGAACGGGAGTGGATGTGGCGGAGGAGGACAGTGATTTGTGTTTTACGTTGTGTCTGCTGCGTGTTGGGCGCCTGCGGCCGCAGTCTCTCTCTGCCTTTGTCCCTCTTCCGCATTGTTCCACGACTCTCCCCTCTATTCCGCAGCTCGACTCTCCTCCCCGCCTCAGCGCAACATTGCGATAGGACGAGCACGCCTGAAACCATGATTCGCCGTCCCCCAACCCAGATCCCAATGACGGACATGGATGTGCAGCAGGTCCGAGACGCGATTGCGCACCAGAAGGCTGCCGCCGCTCAACAGGGCGACGCTTCCGCCACGACTGCCACTCCTGCACAGGCCAAGGGTACGCCAGCGCCCATTCAACCTTACCACCACGCGGAAGAGGCAAAGCAGAAGAGAGCTGCAATGTCACGCGATGAGCGACTTGGCTTGCGGTAAAGGCTGGTTAGTGCCATTCAGCTCTGCATGTGAGCGTCGCCACTCATCACCACGTTAGTGTCTCTGTAACAGTGCCATGTAACACTAGGGTATGATCTTCGGTTGTAAAACACCAGGAAATATATGTGAGGTACGTCTGCGTAGTGTGATGACGTTTGCGCAGCAGCATAGGGCTTCGGGTTATGACCCAAGTACACCTTCCTTGCTTTCCATAGAAAGATGCAGTCAGTCGTCTGTCTTCGAAAGTCATCGACCCCTGGGTGGGGCTAGCATGCACTGCTTGGTAGTGCCTTTACTGTCAAAGCTTTGCTCAGCCTGTCGGATCTTTGTTAGCTTGCTTCAAGCGAGATGAAGCCCGCTGTGATATGCTGTGATTCAAATGGCAACCGCCACTAACGCCTTTGTACCTTTAAGGGTGTACCTCGCTCAATGTGCCTATAAATTCTGATCCAACTCCGTCTGCCCAACCACATCCACCACCATGTACACAGGGACCATCCTGTCTATGCTGCCCATTGAAGTCATAGAACGCGTTCTCGACTACTTACGCGGCGACGCCAAGACACTTGCAATATGCTGTCTTGTTTGCCAGGATTGGTCCCATAGGGCGCGATACAATATGTTCAAGACAGTCCAGCTCAATCCAGGCCGCATGATGCGATTCTTCGCCGTCATCGTCCACCACCCCGGCTTAGCAACATTCGTGCGCGAACTCACTATCAACATGCCCTTCTCGATGCCCTTGGCGCTCCCGAGGAATGGGCAAATGACAAACCTACGTACATTGCGCCTGAATTCCGTTGACCTACGGGATGAGCGCTTCCTGGAAACCATTCTTCACGGGGCCCGCTCGGTCACAGAATTTGGCTTATACGACTGTCTGTTCGCCACCCAGCGGGACCTAGTTCGATTTACACAGCGTTTGCCTCATCTCAAACATCTCGCTTTGTGGGACCCCGCCTGGGCTCTGTCCGACCCACAGGTGGCTCAGCAGCCTGTCGAAGATGTAGAGTTCACAGCATTGCGGGCGATCTCTATCGTGGGGTGCAGCAATTATACACCGTCCACCCCACACATCTTCTGCGCTTTCTTGTCTGGGTCTCCCAACGGGCTGGAGTCCCTCTCCGTACTCAAACTCGAGTTGCAATGGTTTCAATTGCGCCGTCTTTGGGAAAATCTAACTCCGGCGGCTGGGCAATTGCGCAAGCTGGAGTTGAGCGTGAACGGTGTACGCAAACGCAACGAAGCCTTCGGTATGTCCGCCAAGCAAGCATGCGAATCGTGCCTCCCCCTTGTGCTTCCATAGCTATGTCGACATGCTGACACTCATTCCACACAGAGCAACCTTTTCCCACTTGTGTATTTCACAAGCTACTAATGTTCACGCTCGAGGTCCGGCTCTGCAACCGCCACTACGTCGGGCCCTCCGCATCCCCGCACAGGCCCCATGACCCCAGTGCCCACACAAAATGGATTGTGCCTCTCCTCACGAGCGTCCGCGCGGAGGACCTGCGGCTCTTTGAGTTCGTCGTACGCGCCATACACTGCCACGATGGGTCGTACGATCTCGCCTGCATCGACTGGCACGGGATTGCGGGTGTGTTTGGACAAGCGCGTTTCGCGCCAGTGAGGCAGGTCGGCGTTGTGGTTCACTGTTGCCGCCGCGGCAATCTAGGTGACAGTGGGAGGCACGTGACGGATGCGACGGGAACAAGGGCTGGTGTGTTGAAGGAGTACATAAGGGAACGGATGGGGGATGTCGAGAGAAGGGGCATCTTAAACGTTCGCCTCGTAGGGCCTGGTATGTAGTTGAACTTATAGTAGTAGGAGTGTAAGCACGACGAGTTGTTCTAACGTAGTATGTCGGCTTCCACTTGAACTTCTCTTATCTCCCGTCGCCTTCTCGACCACGTGCGGTGTTGCGATACTTATAGCTATTCCTGTTCCGAAGCCATACTCTGGAAGCGACATAGGCGTGGTTCAGCTGGGCGTATTTCCGGCCCTCCATATTCGAGGGTGCGCTCCATCTGTTTGTGGGTGGACTTTAACCCCTAACCCTGGGGGCATGAGTCCAGCGAATTCACGTGTGGCTCGTTTATGAGCGTCTATGTGTAGTTAGCTGTCAAAGTCGGTCGATCGAGGCAAGTCGGGCCGACACAAGTGAGGCCTCCTTGCTTCCTGCCCTCACCATCTTATACCGCACTGTGTCAGTCTCGGCGTCATGTCGCTCCCTATGCTTGTGAATGGGGCAGATTGCGGGCCATCTAACCCGCTGCAGGGGTTGTCAAAGCGCTTCGACCAGGACAGAGGGATTCAGCAGGTGAGCGGAACACTTCTCATTCTTGGGATGCATCAGACTGAAGTATGGTCTTGTGCGCAGGATCAATTTGGAGCGGGCCGTCCTGGGTCTTCCAAAGAGGTGAGAGACTATAATTCGAATTGGGTAGCTGAGGCTCAATGAGAACAGGCATTTCGGAGCCAGTACTCTCCCGCGCCCGGCGCGAACCAAGATGCCGCGAAGTTCTTCTCCGCAGGACACTTACCCTCTTTACCAGCCGCAGCTTCTTTTGATATGTCGGCTTTACACCGCAGCCTTCCTCAATCCCATCTACAATCACCGGTCCACGTGCAGTCGCCGGTTCAGACATCAGGCGCGCAAGCAGGGCTCGCGGCATGGGCAGCGGATTTCTTGCAACAACAGCACAATCCTTCTGTATCTCACCTGGTGGCCGGAAAAGCTTTAGAGCGTCAAGTCACACCAATGCTATCGGAACAAAACATGTCTCCTCAAGCACGGAATGCCTCTGGCACATTCATGCCTAGTGCGGTCACCCGTCATAGCAAACGAAGCTATCACTCAAGTGATTTGACAGATGTTTCCTGGAATAGCCCTATGGGTTTCAGCTCCGCACCGTTTGCAGCGATGTCCGGGGTCCAACAGGGACTCTCCCAGTTTCAACCCCCTCGGATAGATGGTAGGTTCATACGCTATTCGCTACAACTGCCGTAATGACCTCCACACTCTCGCACGCCAGCTACCAAATGGGATCAAGAGTTCCGGTCACAGGAACAATCCCTGTTCTTGTCGAACTCGGCGGTGACCGCGCCGGCGGCGGCGGAACGCACAGCAGAACCTGCTTCGCGAGCACATGAGGCCGACGAGCTCGCGCGAACCGCTGGCATTCTACTGGACACCGTGCAGGGAGAAACGAACCCCAAGTTCAAGAACAGCGCGTTCATGGGACTCATGCGCCAGTTACGTGATCGCGAGGTAGTCCTCGAGGGAAACGACTTAATACAGCAAGAAGACGCTACACGCGCCCAAGTGCCCGCTGATGCAAAAGGCAAAGGGCGTGCAGTGGAAAGTACTGCCCCAGCTGCGAATTTTATGCAGCTCCCCACGCTTCAGCGGCCGATCTCCGGTATTCCGGAGCAGAACACAGCAAATACTGCAATAGCCGGTGCTGAATATGCGACGGTGAGCGAGGACCAGAACGACGCGTATTTTCGGCAGGAGAATGAAGATTACATCGCTATGCAACAGGCGTCGATGTCTCACGCACGTCATGCGGATGCAGCGAGGCAGCTCAATCCGCAGGCCGTGGAGTGGGACAACTTGCAACAGGACTGGGAAACATTCGAGGCGACTTCCACGGGCATCCGGCCGCTGTCGAGCTATCAGTTCCAGCCCAATAATCCCTATCTGCACGGCGAAGCTTCCCGCACCAGAAATCATCTCGCACACGGCGGCATCCCAGAAACGCTGTATGAGGTATGTGCACCCCGCGCCAGCGGTGAGTCATCTATCGGATAGGTCGTGATTGAACCTCGATCTCTGTAGAGCGTTCTGGAGTTGGAAGCAGCGGTGCAACGTGACCCCCTGAACGCGGCGCGTTGGTACGAACTCGGGGTCAAACAGCAGGAGAACGAGCGCGAGCAGAAGGCCGTGCGCGCATTGCGGCGCGCGCTCGAGCTCGAGCCCACGCACCTCCCGTCCTGGCTCGCGCTCGCGGTCTCGCACACGAACGAGGGCGACCGCGTGGGCGCGTACAACACGATCCGGGAGTGGATCGGACGCAACGAGCGCTACGCCGCCGCCGTAGCGAGTTTCCGCGCGCAGAACCCGGAGGGCGCGAGTCCTACGCAGGGTGAGAAGCTCACGCACCTGATGCACTGCTTAATGAGCATCGTGCGCGAGAACGCGGGTGGCGAAATCGATGCCGACATTCAAATTGCTCTCGCCGTGCTTCTCAATACGAACGAGGTACGCCCGTGACTGAGCGGTGCCGCCCGATATCTCTGTCTGATACGGCTCGTTCGCTGTCATAGGACTACGCAAAGGCCAGGGATTGTTTCGTTACTGCGCTAGCCGTGCGCCCCAACGTACGTGGACCGGAGTTTCTCGTCGCGCGAGGCCGAAATGAATCTGACGGATGTGGCACCTTCCAGGACTGGCTGTTATACAACCGGGTCGGTGCAACACTTGCAAACAGCGGGCACCCCGAGGAGGCTCTCCAGTACTATTACAGCGCACTGGAACTGAATCCTGCGTACATCCGAGCTAGGCGCGATCTTCTTTTGCGCTCATCGTCAGGTCCAGCGCTGACTGTCATATGATGGCAGGTTCAACCTTGGGATATCGTGCATCAATCTCCGAGTAAGTTGGCCCGCATCTTTGACAATTTGAAATTCTTGGCCTCTAATTGCCCTTGCAGCGGTTTGACGAAGCCGCGCAGCACATCCTTGATGCACTTGTTCTCCAGGACGGCGACGGCGTACACGACCCGGATGGAAACGAGGACAAGAGGGGTGTCACCTCATCAGCGTTGTGGGACAGTCTGAAAACCTGCTGTCTGCACATGCAGCGGCTCGACCTTGCGACGCTTTGCGATCGGAGGGACTTGGACGGTGCGCGCTTTTCGCTTACTCTGACATGTTTGAGAGAGAACTGCCGCTGACGTTCGACTGGGTACGGGGTGTTGTGCCGGTCTTTAGCCTTCCGTCTGAACTTTGCGATGCAATGAGCGTTGTTGTATGCATAGTACATAGGAACTTTATAGGAACTCAGGAGGATTCGTTTTCTATGAACCCTTGGAAACAGATGCACGCGTCATAGAGTCGCTAAAGGCGGGCTCACAGCCTCCAGCGCTTCTTCGTTCTAGCCTCGCACTTCCGGCGAACATGTGCAAGCAGTGCCGGGCCGAGTGTGGGGTTATGGACACACTCTGGATTGGCGTACGCAGCCTGGATCACCCTCAACGATACCGACAGCACCTCCCGGAATAGCCACAGTCTACGTGGGGAAGGGTTGGATTACTACTGCTGCGCCTGGCCAGCGTCCACGCCCCCACCGACGTCTGGAGGGGCTCGGTGCGGAGATACCTCGCGGACTACGTCTCGCCTGTCGGGATCTGTTCATATGGCGGCCCGACGGCTGTTCGAGTGGAGGCTCCCTTGGCTGGATGGACCTTCGCCCAAGGCATCTGACCGCAACGACAATCTAGTCCTCTCGCACAACTCGTATATAATCTCGAGGAGGGAGCGGAAATCCTGCACACACACACACCGCTGCAAACTCAACACACTCCATCCGACATCGCTTACCGCTTGATAGCATGCCGGCAACCCCAACCATTACGCTCAAACCCACCGGGGCCGAGTTGCCTCAGATAGGATTCGGAACGTGGAAACACAACGGCGACAAGGCGACCGAGGCCGTGTATGACGGACTCAAGCTTGGCTACAGGCTCATCGACGGCGCATGCGGTAAGACACACACTCTCTATCACACACTGCGCCGCTTTCAGCGAGTGCGCGCCCGCTAACTCTGTGCTCATCCGTGTAACAGACTATGGGAACGAGAAAGAATGCGGGGCGGGCCTCCGCCGTGCGATCGCAGACGGCGTCGTGACGCGGGATGAGGTATGGGTCGTGTCCAAGCTGTGGAACACGTTCCACCGCAAGGAGCACGTTCGCGAGGCGGTCTTGCGCTCCCTCTCCGACTGGGGCGTTTCATACTTCGACGTGTACTACGTCCACTTCCGTGAGCGGTCCTTCTGGCCTCCGCGCGAGCGGCGGGGGGGCCCCCCAGGCTGGGGCTAATGTGTTCATCCTCAGCTATCTCGCTGGCCTACGTCCCCCCTGAAACCCGCTACCCGCCGGGATGGTACTTCGATGGGAAGAAGGAGGTCAAGCACGACCCCGTCCCCCTCCGGGAGACCTGGGAGGCGCTCGAGCAGCTCGTAGACGAGGGTCTCATCAGACACCTCGGCGTGTCGAACATGAGCAGCGCGCTGCTCATGGACCTGCTCAGCTACGCGCGACACCGTCCGTACGTGCTGCAGATCGGTGCGTGCCCCTCCTCCTCTACCACTGCCAGCTCCCCCTCCCCCTCCCCCCTCTCCGTGTGAGACCGGCGCGCGCGCCCTGACACGTTGTACTGCACCCGCAGAGATCCACCCGTACAACACGCAGCAGCGCGCCGTGCAGTTCGCGCACTCCCAGGGCCTTGCCGTGACTGCGTACTCGTCCTTCGGTCCCCTCGGCTTCCGCGAGCTCAACAGCCCGAAGGCGCTCGGCGCCCAGCCGCTGTTCGCACACCCGTCGGTGACTGCGTACTCGTCCTTCGGTCCCCTCGGCTTCCGCGAGCTCAACAGCCCGAAGGCGCTCGGCGCCCAGCCGCTGTTCGCACACCCGTCGGTGAGGTCGATCGCGCTCGCGCACGCGCGCACGCCGGCGCAGGTCGTGCTGCGGTGGGCGACGCAGCGCGGGCTGGCGGTGATCCCGAAGAGCGACACCGAGCAGCAGATGCGGGAGAACCTCGCGAGCGTGGCGTTTGCGCTCGCCGAGCGGGAGATGGCAGCCCTCTCGGGTCTGGACGTCGGGCTGAGGTTCAATGATCCGGCGGACGTGAGTGTGGCCCTCCTGCCTGTTCGGATCTGTCTGGCTCGTTGATTTCTGACCGCTCGAGGACACGTCGTCTAGGACTTTGCGGGCTGCCATATCTTCTCGTGAATCCGTCCATGTCCGGTCTTACACGTCTGATAATCGGTGCGAGGCCGAGGTATGCACGGGAGAGTGTAATGCGCTGGAGAATCAGACACATGCTCTAGTTCTGTTGTATGTACTTCTAATGCTGTATCACCGCCCACAGAACGACACGATTCGACCGGGGAGAGGGAGCACGCACCGTCCGCGCCTCCGCAGCGGGCGTAGGCCCCAGCCAGAGCAAACCACAGCGCCTACCAAAACGGGAGCGGACACAGCTGTCGGTTTAGCTTCTTCGTCCGTGCTTCGCGCCATGTGCTCCGACTTGCGGTGCTTTGCGTCCCCGGCGGACCCAGCGCTTCGCCGCCAGACCGCGCCACCGGTGCACGGTGGGGCGGGGTGCTGCGACGACGGCACCTGCCTGTGCTGAGCGTGCCACTGCCAGCGGTCTCTCTGCCCATCATCGTGCATCACGGCCCCGCTGTCATCGAGGGAGGGAAAAAAGTACGGTGGCCACCACCATTTTGCAACCGCCGGGCGCCCGGGGATGCGCACCTGCTGGTGCTGGGACACAATGCAGATCATGATCCGTCGCCGCCGTGCCTGCTTATGGTGCTATAGCCTATAGCTGTCCCGCTCGAACGCCGCGCGACCCCGAGCATGGAGAGCGGGGTCGGCCTGTCCAGCAGCAACCTGAGACGTGAAGAACTGAGGGGCGGGGCGACGAGACAAGTGGCCGGCAGCTGCACGCTGGGCGCCGGTGCGATGGGCTGGCCGATGTCAGGAGAGCAGCGAGTGAAAGAAAGGGAGAGAGAGAGTGTGTGTTTTCCAATCCCAGCCTGTTCCTGCCCGACCATGAATCTCTTTGGGCACACCCTTGGAGGAGGGGGGGGGCCTCTCCCCGCCCCCCGCGACTCCCGAGCGAGACCGCGGCAAGCGCTTGCACGGCCGCCACATTGAGTCCGACGACGAGTGACGACGACTCCGGACGGCGACTGGTTGCTCCCGACCGGAGGACATTAATATGATGTGATCCACGCCTGCGCCGTTTGCTTTTGCTTTTGCTTTTGCTTTGCTCCTATTTTTTTTTTTCATCTTCGACTCGACTTCCTTTCCATTCACCTGTCCGGTGGGCTCGGACGGGTAGACCCGCGGGGTTGGAACTCGAGCTTGCTTCAAGGGCGGGACGCTGGCCCCTGCGTCGAGCGCGCGTCTGGTTCTAGATCTGGGCGCGAGCGGTGTTGCCCGGAATGGTTCTCCAGCAACCTGTATTGCAAGTATTATGGCGAGTGCGGACTCGCTCGAGATGCGGAGGCGTGTCGTGTCCGCCTTTGCTCTCCCCGATCCGGGCTATTGTGCGTGACCGCGGCCATTGTGTTTCGGAGAGGAAGACAATCGCTGTTTGTGGAGCTGGTCAGACTCAGAGCGGCTGGAACGTTCGCCAAGACAAGGAAATGTTTTATCAGGGCGCACCATTGTGTTGCGAGTTCCGGGGTCCCAGCTGGAGCACGCCAAGTACTCGGATGATGGTGCGCAGCATCTCCCAAATTCCAGCGCGTCCAGCCCGGCACAGGACAATTGATTTGCGTTCAATAGACCATCGCAGTCGCCCCTCCGTCCCTGCACACAGAATCAGCGGGGGCCTGCGCGCCAACGACGGTATGCACGACGTGCACATGGGCCCGGTCGGTGCTTCGGGCGTCGTCGCGCAGGGCAAGTTCTTTCGCCGGCAGGCCTCACCTCGACTCTCCTGTTATAAACAAGGTCGGTCACCGGATTACGTCTGACACAGGCCGTCTCGGCGAGCACGCAGGCACCTTTGGGGCATTCCCGCGAGCGAGCCTGCGTATTGCGAACCTCCTCCGTCCCGGTGCGCGTTACGTATCTGAATGTACGGATGCGCGCACACAGCTCTCGCTCGGCGCGTGCCTGCCTGCCACAGCCGCGAGTCCGAGTATTGGACTCGGTTTGGCCTTTGTGGGGGAGGCCGCTCTGCCTCCCGTGTTCATTCTCGGGACAGGCCATGCCCTGACGAAGTTCAAGAGGTCGGCGTTGCGCGGGGATGCGCGCGCCATGTCTCCCGCGGTGGGCATTCCGAAGCTGGCTGCCCACACGAGCGCGACGTCAGACCCCTCACACGCCCCGGGACGAGACGGCTTGCTTGCGTCCGGCACCCCTCGCTGGGCACCTCGGAGTCCGAGCGTCGCTCGTGTTGAGACCAGGAGCCGTATATCATAGCACACGCGCCCGCACCGATGGCGAGGGGTTGATGATAGTGTTGATGCCCATAGCCACCTGTCCCCGACACGGTGCTCCCGGCGGCTGCAGTGCATGTATCATTGTAATTGGAGGGGCCAATTCGTCTGCGTGGCGCGGTGACGTCGCTGCCACGGAATTCATCCTCGACTGCGTCCGAATCCGGCTCTATTCCGGGCGAATTCCGCGAATAATCGCCCGCGTGCAATAAGCTCGATCCTTGCTCGTTTGACGGTGCACGACCATGGGTTGTGCTTGCATGCTCGCCTCCAGACTCTTGACGTTTATGAGTCCGCACAAACCACACGAGGTCAGCGTGCGTGCTGACCGGTGACCGGCGATCCGCTAACCTCCTTCAATGGCGGCGTTGGGCTGACAATCGCGCATTCCGCGTCACTCATTCACCCTCACACATCTCCCATGTACTAGGTGACATAAGATATGTTGGGGCACGGCGCGTGCGCCACCCACCGGCAGCTGCGACGTCGACCGTGTGCATGGCCTCCCCTCGCCGTCCAAAGCCCACTCGAATGCCGGCAGACGGGTGGTGGTGGGGTGGGCCTGGGGGGCCCACTTATGCTACGCTCGAGGCTTTGCTGGCCCGACGGCGTCTGGTGCGTGCGGTGCGCATCAAAGCGCAAGTTCGTTCGACATGCGCAGAGCGCGCGTCCGAGGCGGCTGGTCGCCACGTACGTCTAGTCCCCACCTACGCCCATCCCATGACTCAGCTAGTCCGATCGCGTCGACAAGGGGCGACTTGCCAGACGCAGCTTGCTATGAGTTTGGGTTCGCTGCGGGGGCCGAGGGCACGGTGAGGAGTGCGGCTGGCGAGGCAGAGTCGGGCGTGCGGACTGCTGCGAACACTGCTGGCCTGGATGGTGCGGTTGCGAGCGACGTTCCTGGGAGGAGTGGAGGCCGCTGTGAGGGGGTCTCCGGGGGACGAAGTGGCCGGGGCGGGACCCGGCGGGGGTCGGGACTGGGGCGGGAGAGAGGAGAGAGCGCGAGGAGAGAGCGAGGAGCACAGCTCTGGGCAGACGGGCGTCTGTCGGATGCGCTTGGCAGAGCGGACACCGCAAGGGCGCCGTGCTGTGCTCTCTCCTCAGATCCCCCTCCCCCGCCACAGACAGAGCGCGCGCTCCGCCCCGAGCACCCGCCCATCCCCTCCCACCCCGACTAGCACAACAAAGTCATGCACACCGTGCGCCCGCGCCTGCCCATGGTGTCACTCACCCCGTCGCTGTGCAAGCGGCGACTGCGCACTCTCTGTCCGACGCCGGCCGCCCGACCGCGCACTGTGTGCCACCATATCATCCCTGCCCCCCGGGATCGTATCAGCGCTGCAGCGCTCACCACCCGATCCGGGGTGCTGACACTGACGGGCTGGCCCACCGTGTGCGTCCCAGGACTGAGTCCTACAGCAGCAGGGGCAGCAGCAGCGGCGGCGTCCACCGCGCGGATTCAGACAGCACCCACGGCGTGAACGTGCTGATGCACCCCGCGACACCGGGAGACGGATGCCCCCCCCAAGCTAGCATCTCCACCCCCCCCCCCCCCGCGCGGCCTTCCGAGACCCAGGAGGGCTCGGTCTCACAGGTCCCACGTACGGCAACGCGGCTGCGAAATCTGTCAGACACCGGTCGCGCAGTGCGAAGCTTGGGCCCCCCCCCACCACCCCGGCCGCCCAGCGTCGTCAGCGTCATCCTCGTCCTCGTTGTCGCGTCAGATCCAGATCCAGAGTCAGAGTCAGAGTCCATCCGCTCACCCAGCAGCAGCGCAGACGTACGTCGGCGCTCCCCACAGCAACAGAAGGGCGAGGATGGATGCGGTCCCAACCGGACCACCTTCGAAGGCGCGAGCGTCCAGGATCTGTTCCACGTACGACTCTGCCCACCGAGGTCCCGCCGCGCGAAGCGGCCCACGGACACGCCTCCAAGTCCGCTGGCAGACCGTAGGGCAGGATGCGGGGCACGAGGCCCCCCTGGGCCGTGCCACTGCATCGCGGACGTGCACACGCGCTGACAGCGAAGACAGATGCTACATACGGATCGATCGGGCCCTCGAGAGCGCCCCCCCCGGCGCGCGCGCGTACTCGAAAGACAACAACGACGTGCATTAGGACATTAATTTAGGAACGAAGCCCGGCAATACTACATGTACACGGAGGAGCCGCGCGGTGCGCGGGTGTGTGTGTGGGCGGGCGAGGCGGCGGGGATATCATGCACAGCAGGCAGCGTGCCTGCCGGTACGGCGGGCGAACGGACGTAGACACGCACCCGGGGACCACGGACGACGACGGCGGCGGCGCTGAGGTATGGGGGGGGGCATTCACACCATCAACCCACCACGGCTTCCAAGGATCACGGGACGCCATCGGGGATGGGAGGATGGGGTTAGTTGTGCGGCAGGCTTGACGGATGGAGAAGGAAGAGGGCCTGCGCGCGCGGGCCTTCGTGTCTGATGGACGCGAACGGCTGGATGGGATGGGACGGGATGGACATGGGTGGACATGGAGTGGGCGCGCGCGGGTGCGGACGCGCACGCCCGGAAACTCTCAACTTCAGCAAATACGGCAACTACGAACTGCGCGGCGGACTCCGGCGCGGGCCCCGTTCCGTCGAGCGCTCGGTCGAGTTGCTCGCATTCTCCCATTCATCGTCCTGTGGGCTCAGTCGCTGAGCGATGCTTGCGGCCTCCGTGGCTTGGCGGCAGTCTGCACCGCCATCTGAGCGCACTGCGATAGAAAGGTTGCATGTTAGCCCGCATATACGCTTCCCATGTTTGGTGCGAACGTACAGTGCCGCTGTGAGAGCCGGGAATATCAGCCATGCGCACCCACATCTGGATGGGGGACGATGATACTCACGTTCAACGCGTCTAGACGACTAAACGTCTTCCCACAACCCTGGCAGACGTTTGATTGTGACCTGGACGTATGGAGAGCTTGGTGGCGCCTTAGATAAAGAGTGGCAGGCGCAACGGTCAGCCCATGCGTTTTGCGAATCCGGCGTGAACCACTCGAAAGGTGACACTCACTTGCAATCGTGCTGACGCGCAAATCCTTTGTTGCACCCTGGCCACTCACACAGGAACGGCCGCTCGGCGGTGTGCGATCGCAAATGGCCTATCATGAGCGCACACACAAGCGACGTCAGGGGCGTCACAACGCGCGCCATGTCGCGATCGACGCACCTCTCAGATTGAAACGACGGGTGAACGTGCTGCCACAGCCGGGGACGGGGCAGACAAAGTTGGCCTCGTTTCGTCGACGGCTCGCGCTCGCCGCCTGAGTCGCGCTCGTCGTGACCTGCTGCTTCTCGACCTGCATGATCGGGGGCAGGCGTGGCACGTTTCCGCCCTGCGGATAGGCGGACGCAGCGATCAGGGATGACGAGCGGCCACGGGTCGAAGTAGGCGCGATGCCGTTAGATTGGATGGGCGGGAGCTGTTGTTGCGATTGCGCCTGCGCGTAGAGCAATGCAGCCTGTGGCGCACGCTGCGAGTCGTCCACAGACCGGCCGCGGGGCGGCGCTGTCTGGGTGAATGAGGTAGGAATGGAGGATCCTGCGAGGGAAGAAGGGGGAGGAAGTGGCTGTTGCTGTTGTTGTTGTTGTTGTTGCTGCTGCTGCTGCTGCGGGCCACTGGAGGGCAGCGGTGGAAGGCCCCAGTTAACGGCATGGGTGCGGAACTGAGGGCTTGGAGGACCCTGGTAGTGACCACGGCTGGAGGATGCGTGTGGATGGGGCGGGGGAGGGTGCGAGTAGTAAGAGGAGTGATTCCGATCGCGAAGGTCGGACGCGCCGAGGTGGTCTGCGCGAGACTGGAGGTGGGGCGCGTTCGGGGGGTGGTCGGGCGATGGCATGAGAGGATTGTACTCTGCCGGGGCAAACTGGTAGGGGTGGAGGGCGCGGAAGGGGGCACCTGGAGGGGGCATAGTTGGAAGACGGAAAGAGGCATCTACTTCCATGACGAGACTATGTAGCGCTGGTAATCGCGGTGCCTGATGTTCGGGGCTGATATGGAGGCTGCGTGCTTGAGGGAGAGCGTGGGGCCGGAGAGCAGGACGAGCAGCGGAGGGTTGGGCGACGGAGAGCGAGATGGAGGCAGGAAGCAAGAGGCAAGAGACAAGGCAGAGAGAGCTGCGGAAGAGAGCAAGCGCAAGAGACGAGAGCCGGGCTCGGGGTCGGGGAAAAGGCGAAAAAAGGAGGGCTTTATACAATATATCCGACAGCGCAGGACGCATCCTCCTTACTCAGATCGAGATCCCCGTCTGATTGTACCGCCACTGCGCCCTCTATTCCCGCACTCGCACTCCCCGGGGTCCCGACACGCCTTTTCTGCCTAAATTATTCCTCGTCCAGCACTTTCGCCCGCGTCCCTCCCCGCCTTCGCCCGCCACCGTCCAACAGGCGCCTGCTCCTCGTCCCCACACACTACCTGCACTCGCACTTGCCCCTCCTCGTGCTCTCAACCCTCGTCCACATCCACCGCTCATTGTCCTCCGCCCAAGTCCGTCGCAAAACATCTTGGCCTAAACCCAATTTGTCAGACTCGCTCGCTTGGTCTCACACCATCACCCTCGTCCGCCGCTCACCGAACATCCTCATTAGAAATATCCACCGTCGCTCTCCGGCCGCGTCTATTCCTCACCAATAATCATAATCCATCCACGCACCTTCCCTCCGTCGCGACACAGCTCCTCGATTCCCCTGAGACGCAAGGCCATGACCGTCCTCAGACAATCCGGCGCTGTACTCACCTGCGATCGGCACCCTCCCCAGACCCCGTCTTCTCCGCGGACACGTTAAGACACGCAGATCCTCCATGCGTGGCCGTCGGTGCACCGCCCGACCAAGCCCCCTGCAAATTCCTGAGTGTTCTCGGACGGCTCATAATTCCAATCCAAATATATTTTTGCAGATGCCCCCGACATACTTACCCGCACCCGCGACGGCGAGTCGGGTTGCGCGCGCTCCAGCAGCACCCGTCGCACTCGTGTCGCATCCCAGGTCCGCATGATGGATCATGGCGCCCTCAGCACCGCTAGAACTTAAACGCCCTACATGCCCTCCTCCCAATCAGGTGGGCTATCGACATGGCCATTCCATTGATCCCGCGGAGGACAACACGCCATCGCGACACTGCCGCCTCCCAGCGCTCCCACGCAGATCCCCATGCAGTGTTTTCGAACCCGAGCTGTACCCGCTCGCGCCCTCCCCCTGGGGGCCTGGCTCCGCCCTGCCCTGGCTCCCCCGTCCCCGTCCCGGGACAACGATGACCCGTCATGTGCTTTCGTCAGGCTTGCGGAAGCTTCGACGGCCCCCCCATCCGTGCGCGTCCGCATCCAATACAGTACAATGCAAAATCATGCAGCTACTATACATGCAAGAATATTACCTGATGACAGGGTCCGTTGGGATGAGATGCGAGTCCAGCAACCGCCTGCGGCGCATCACTTCCGACTCGGAGATCCTCTGCCCTCTACTAGCCAAAGTCGGCGTGCCAGCGCCAGAGGACGTGCTGCTACCACCCGTGCCGGCGCCCATATTAATACCAATGCCAGTCCCGTTCGACTGCACCGAGACAGAGCTCGGGCGTGCAGGCGGCGAGCCGACTCGGCCATCCTCCCCCACTCCTCGGCTGATCTGTGGCGCGATGTCGTGCAGAATGTCTGAGCGGTGCACGGCCAGCTGGTGCTCCACGTTCACGTCCGCACCCCGAGCCCCGCCTTGGCCGAGGGTTCCGCCATCTGGGATCACAGAGCCGCTGAGACGGTTTGGCGCGGCGACAGGAGGGTGTGACACCGTTTCGGTCTTGCAGTGGGCCGATCGCTGTGCCCGAGTCGTGCTCGCAGAGGACGCGGAGGATGAGGCGAGCGAGTGTGGGGGGCTCCGGCGCTTGGGCGCGAACGAGAGCACCTCGTCCGTGTCCAGCTCGGACGTCTCAGACGTCGTCGCAGACGTGAAGCCCTCCGAGTCCTGTGGGCGCGCACGCCCCGGCCCCGCCGACTCCCGTCGTAGCCGGGGCGGGCTCGGGGCGCCTCGCTGGCCGCCGCCCGGGCTAGCGAGCGCTGGGACGCCGGTCCCGTTCCCGTTCGCGTACACCGAACTCAAAGTCGTCGCGCCCGGCACACCGTTGTTGGCGCTCTCTCGGCGGCGGAACGAGTCGACGATCCAGTCCGCAAGGTCGTCGATGACCGCCCGCGCCTCGCGCATCAGCGAGGGCATCTGCAGGTACCCGTGGCTCCACTCCGAGAAGATGTGGGTCTGCACCCAGTCCTCCTCTGTCTCGCTTGCGAGCCGCGCGCGCTCGCGGTGGAGGGCGCGCATGGACTCTTCTGACGGCGCGCGGGAGCCGCCGCCACCGGCGCCCGCCGCGAGGATGCGCGTGAGTTCAGCGCGGCGCGCACGCTTCGCCTCGCGCACGCGGCCCGCGAAGATGATCGTGTCGTCCACGAACGGATCCTTTTCTCCACACGACATGAGCAGCGGCGGGAAGCGCGCAAGGAGACGCTCGGGGGCGAGGATGGGTGAGAGCTGATAGTCGGACTGGAAGTCTGGGTTGCGGTGTGGCCCAATGTAGAGGATGGCCATTGCGCGCATCTACTGCGTGCGGCAGCAGCAGCAGTAGCGGAGTGTGCACAGACGCGACATAGCGGGGTGATGCGCATCAGTGCTATTCGATGTACTGCGCATGCTCCTACACGAGCTCGGGAATGCGGGGGCGGTGCGCAGTCAGTACACGAAACGATATACATACAGTGCTGCGTGCATGCCCCCGCATGCCCGGGTCCGATCGACGTGGAGGAAGAGAAAGACGCACCAGGCTGGGAGAGATGATGCGATCCTGGAAGTAGCCCGTGCGACTGGTCATCGTCAGTCGAGTCCCGATCGGGGCCTTCTCCCTCGGCGATGGTTGGGTATGACCAGGGTCATGGGTGCTGCCGCATGCTGCCTCGGGCACCGCCGCGGGGGCGGGTTCAATCTCGACACGGCTGACCAGTACTTGTGGGTCGAAGCGAATTTTGGCGCGCACGGGTTTGCCCTCATCGCTCACGTTCTCACGATTCAGTGGCTCGTCTTCGACGTCTCCCATAGCACCGCCCTCGTCGCAACTGTCGTCGTCCTCCAGACTGTTGAGATGCCTGATGTTTGAAGTGGTATGGCGAGCGCGTAACCGGGGGATCTTCGGTGCCCCCGACGACGAAGCAAGTGTTCGGAGGGTATCTCGGAGGCTGCGTCGGCGCCGAGGCATCTTGCGGTCACCGACCATAGATAGCGGGCTGATGTTTCGCAAGTGATCCTTCTGCTCGGCCAGGAGCGACAGGTGGCCTGATGACTGCTCGCCCTGCAATACACGCAGGTTCTGGGGCGTCATCCAGGATGTAAAGTTGAAATCCAATGCTGCATAGTTCAGCACGAGCGCAAGCGGGTGTGGCAGCTCCATCTGCGTTTCCAGTATCTTAAACATCACGCACACCGCGATATGTGCACCCCTGCAGGGACAAGGTTCGGTCGCATATTAGATTCGACAGCGCATCTGTGGGTCGCCAGGGAGGATGACTTACGCGGAGTCGCCTGTGCAGATGATATTGAGCCCGCGCCCAGACATCCCAACCGCTATCCCGGTCGTCTCCACCAGGACGCGGTAAAGATCAAAGCATTCGTCAATCGAAAACGGGTATGGATCTGAGCCGTGCCGCCAGGAACGGGGGTGATCGGTCAACGCCGGGCACGTGCAAAACATACCTGCCACAATGAGAGGAACTCACATTCAGGCGCCTTGCCATACTCAACGGACAGCACAGGTCTGCCTGTGCGGATGGCCCACATTCGCAGACGCTCTTCGTGGTGTTCGGGTGTCATTGACACGAAGCCGCCACCGGGAAAGTCAAGAATGAGGTCTGTCGCGCCTGCGAGTTCATCCGCCGGGGGTGCGAAGAATAGCCATGCTGTAATGGGGCGGCGACATGCCGAGTCTTTTGGGCGGGCGAGCAGTATCTTGCGGCGTATCGAGATGTATGGGTGATGGGAGAGCATCCGGAGCTGATGGGGGCGGGTGAGCGTTGCAGAACGTGGGATCCACGCTACTGAGGAGTGCATTGTGGTCAGAGCCGCGGACGTACGTATGGATTCGTGGCCTTCTCCCAGGTCGCTCGCAACATCTCGATGGTGGGCACTGCTCGGTATTTCCGGATCTATAGGCAGTGCAGGTAAGCAGGATATCTGTCGGCATCTCGTGGGCTGGTTTGTCAACTGACCTTCTCATCGGCCTCGCTGGCATAGATGATATAGTATATCGAGAAAAGCACAGAGCAGATGTCTCTCAGCCACCGGGGTCTGATGGGCATCGCTGTGGCGAAACCCGCATCTAGCCCCATGTTGATCCACGTCGAGCGGTAATATGACGGAGAGTACTGTATAGCCACGGCTGTGAGCTGCATGAGAGGTGGAGGGGGCGTTAGGTAATGGAACGCACGAGGTTGGCAAGCGGCTCTGGAGCTGATACGGTGGTGTGAACGTGCAGCGCTGTGAACGAAGAAGCGAGGGCCTACCCGCCAAGCCGAGTATCTTGTCGAGGTTACGAACGGCGTAGACGCCTGTGAGCGTGCTGACGATGAGCTGCCATGGGGTGAAGCGGTCTGCGGGTGCAGTTGTGAGCGCGATGGCGTGCGTGAATGGCTGGCATGCGCACGCAGAGCCCTGTTGGCACGTCTGAGCCACAGAAATTTGGGCCCTTTGGGGTCGCCGCGCAGGATAAGCCAGAACCAGAAGACGATGACGAAAATAACCTGCCACACAAGCGTCAGTGGGACTTGAGATCGGCGTCTGGAGCAGACACGACAAAAACACACTTGAGTTCTCTTCCAGCTCACGCTGGGACGTCCGAGAAGGTGATCTATCATGGTGGGTGGATGGAGAGGTCAGGAAGAGGATCGCATCCTCGTCGTTCTTGTGAATGCTCTGGCATGTGATTGTGGTGGTGGATAGAGCGCAGTGCTCGCCCGATGCAGACATGCACGCCTTGGACTGCCGAATGCGGGATGGCAGGGGACCCACAGCGTCTACGTGCTCGGGCCGACTCGCTTGGTCCCAGACGCTGCGTCCGACGACGACGTTGCTGCCCGCGGTCTGCACGCTGCAGCCGGCGGCATGAAGAGGGCTGGTTCCCTGGTGGAGGACGAGAAGAGGAGGTCAGACTCGCCGCGGTGGCTCTAGCAGCCGAGTGCCAGCCAATCGGATCGGATGCTGTGTGTCATCGTCTGAACCGATCTCCCTGCCCACGCTTATCTTTGTCCTTCAGACCTCGCTAAGGAACAGGATAACCCGCGCAAAGCCGCTCCTGGCCAATAAACGCCGCCTCGATGATGACTCGTGTGCTCGCGAGTCTGGCACTTAGTCTCTAGGTTCCTCCCCTTGCTAGCCTGAAAACCCCTGCTCGGCATTCCGAAGCAACTCAACAGCACCCCACAGACATGAGCTACACTCAGATTCCCCTCGAGAAGTTCAAGGAGACGTTCGCGACTGCGATAGGTGCGTGCGGCCTGCTTGGCTTCGGACCCGTTGCCTTCCAAGACGCTGTTACTCATCATACCCGTTTTCTTTCTTCCAGAGTTGTCGAGTGTCGCTCTGGGTGGCCAGATCATATCTGTGTCGGATCAATTCTTCGCGGAGGCATTCCATCTTCTTCAGGTGGAGGTATACTTGACCTCCATATCATTCCCCTAAATCAAATCGGCTAATGCTAATTTAGCCTGCCCCTAGTCTAAAGGGCCAGTTCGGTCCCAAGGGAGCCTTGTTCAGCGGTTGGGAGTCTCGCAGGCACAACCCGACATACGATTGGTACCAAATTCCACCTCCGTGGCAGTTATCAGCACGTTATCTCATGAGATTGCACAGGTGCATCATCAAGCTTGGGACAACAGGCTCCATCAGCGGATTTGACGTGGACACTAGCCACTTCAACGGTATGTCAGGCGTGTGCGATGTACGCGAGCGATTCATCATTCAGCGGGCATTAGGAAACGAGGCGCCGCAAGTGTCCATTGACGTCCTGTATTCTGCCGACGATCTGCCTCCCCCTAAATTAGACGATCCCAGGGTATGTGGTTCCCAATGCAGTGCCAGAACAGCCACTTACCAAGGCTGTCAGTGGGAGGAGCTTCTTCCCAAAGTTAACCTCGGTCCCAGTTCCCGGCATCTCTTCACCGTCCCTCCCTCAAAAGGGGTCAATTATGTGAAGCTCAACATGTACCCCGATGGAGGCATTGTGAGTGGATGCAGTGCCTGCGCCGTTTCATGCGCAAACCTATGCTCTGCCAACAGGCGCGATTTCGGGTGTACGGTTTGGTCGCGCCCATCTTCCCTGCTGACACCTCGGCCGTATTTGACCTCGCGCACACCTTCTCCGGGGGCCGGGTTGTATACACGTCCGATCAGCACTTCGGGGTTGGCTCGAACCTCATCCTGCCTGGGCGAGGTATGTAACACGATCCGCGGAAATCGCAGTTGCGTCATTGGTCAACTCACTGTGATGGCAGGCAAGGATATGGGTGATGGGTGGGAAACAAAGCGTAGCCGAGCGAAGGGTCACAAGGACTGGGCGATCATCAAGCTGTAAGTGTGGCGTCCCAGCAGCACAGCTCCGCCGACGCGTTTCTTGCTCACGACGTCGCGCTTCAGTGGAGACGCCGGTTTCTTGTCCGAGGTCGAGATTGACACAGCGCATTTCAAGGGCAACTTCCCTGAGTCCTGCGAGCTGCACGCGTTGCACAGCGAAGATCTCGTCCCGACTGAGACTCCTGAGAAGCTCTGGACACTAATCCTTCCCCGAACAAAGCTAGGCCCGCACAGACGCCACTTCCTCCAGCTCGAGAACGTGGAGGGTAAAGCGTACACGCACGTCAAGATCACAATATATCCTGATGGTGGCATCAAGCGCGTCCGCGTCCTCGGGCGACGTACCATCGCCATCAACGCAGAAAGCGACGCACAGGCTGCGCCCCCCACACACGCGATCGCAGGTGATGGCGGGAGCGGTGCTACCTCTGCGCACCCCGACGGCGCGCAAGCTGCCTCCGTCAGCGCGCGCGGGCCTCTGATCCCAGCACTGCCCCTGACCCCAGAGGCATTTGCCCCGTTCGGGAAAGTCGTGCAGGCTTACGCGGACGTGCACGCCGTCACGAACCCGCGAGACACGCGCGTGACGGGCGCGAACCAGGGCACCGCGGTCAAGTTTCACAAGCTGGCGCTGCTCGAGGCGTCGTACCCTTCGGGGTCCGACGCAACTGCGGGGCTGTCGGTGTACCGGTGCCAGCCCGTTGACGTGAAACCGGGCGGAGAGTGGGAGGTGAAGCTGCTCGAGCGCCACCCGTGCACGAACCAGGCTTTCATTCCCATGGGGGGCGCGATTGGCCTCGGCGACGCGCTCGCGGATCCGGGCACTGCGTATCTAGTCATCGTTGCGCTGAACGGTGCGGACGACAAGCCCGAGCTGGGCACCTTGCGGGCGTTCGTCGCGTCTGCGGGCCAGGGGATCGTGTATGGCACTGGCGTCTGGCGTGAGTACAGGTTTACCATTCGGAGCTGCTGCTGCTCGGAACGAACTGTGCTAACCCCGGAGACGTGATTAATACCAATAGATCATCCGATGGCGGTCTTGCATAAGGTGAGGCGCTACCGTCCGCTCGCGATGTGCACGGTCCGACTGACGGGGGATATCATCAATTGTCGCAGACGATGGACTTCACTTGCGTGGAGACGCAGATTGGCAACGGGGACAAGCTCGACTGCGAGGTCGTTGATCTGGACGGGGCCGCGGGTTACTACAGAGTCCAGGTGCCGAGCTGAGGAGAGGTCGGAGTACCATCTGACACAGATCTTCATTGCATACCATTACCGCTCCTGCTTTTCCAATCAACGGCCATGATTCTTTTGCGGTGGGAACCTGTTTTGTCATCCGCCTCCGGGCGAAGCACGAACGAAGGCTTCGAAGAGCTGAGGAGTACGCGCGGAAGCCGACCACGGGTGCGACTCAGTCACGAGTGCTAAAAGCTTGGCTCCCGCTGCGCGGTGTGTCCGTGGGGATTTTCGACGTCACCGCCTTCTGTCATAGCGCAACGGGTGAGGTCCAACCGCGCTTCAACTGCTGAAGCACAACCGGACTAGCGTGGCCGGGAAACGCACGTCCGCCTCCGACGGTCCGGGCGCGCAAGCACTGGCACTTGCTCGTTTCTATATTGCTGGCAGGAATTCGTGCGGCACAGCTTTTGTTCGCCCTCCAGTGCGGTGCGGTGATCGACAGATGCTCCCTGGTGCGCAGTGTCGGCCAAAATCAACCCAAATTATCGCCCAAGGCGGCTTCGCGCACCTGATCGTAGCACCTGCTGCTACTAGCAGCAGCTTGTGGCGGGTAAAAAGTGGGCGAACTGCGGCGGCGGCAGTCTCTGGGGGCCCCGCACTGGGCCCGACCGACACGACGGGCGAGTTACCGCGCGCGATCGGCAAAATCTTTCCGAAAGCTCGTGCGTATTTGCTGCGGCGGGGCGGGGGTTGTAGGCGCACTGGCGTGAGAGCGGGTTGTCAGTTATCTTGCGGACCACCGGCCGGTACAAGATGCGTACCATGGCTGAACGCTGAGCAGCAGCGGCTAACATCGGGAATTGTAACATGTCTTTGCGCGAGCTTGTGGCAAGCTTTGAGGATACAAAGTTTGGCGCACGTGGCTACCCATTAATGTGATCTCCGATGGCGAGAGGTTGGGTGATTGCCCAAATATGGTAGCGTGGTCCACAGCAAATTGCCTGCTTCACCGAGAGTGCGTTTCTGCCACCAGATTTTAATCTGCAGCATCCGCACTGCAGCAGTTGTTCACAGGACGCTTCGACCTGCATCAAACTGAGCTTAGCCATTGCGGCCGCCGTCACTCGCGCGCAATTTAGAGCGTGATCCCAGCCAGCGGTGCGTGCTACGGGACAGATCGTGGCGGTGCGAAAGCTCACGTAGCCGTTTGCAGACGCACCTCGTCTGCCCACACGCCCCTCGTGTCCGCCATGCCGGCCCTCACTTCGATCAGGACGAGCGAGGGGAAACTCGAGATCGTGGACCAGCTGCTCCTGCCGCACACCACGGCGTTCGTCGAGATCAAGAGCGTGGAGGATGCGTTCGACGCCATCAAGTCGATGAGGGTGCGTCGAGCTCTCGACGCCCTCTGCGTCTTCCTTCTGGGCACACTTTGCTGAAAGAAGCGCGTCTCGCAATACAGATCCGCGGAGCACCTGCGATCGCATCGCTTGCTGTGCTCGCCGTCGCCGACCATCTCTCACGCGCACTCGAGCATATCCCGACCCCGGAATGGCTCGGTAATGCCGCCGCGCTTAAGCAGCACGTCGAGGGCGTCCTGGCGTACCTCTTCACCGCCCGTCCGACCGCGGTCAATCTCGGCACAGCGATAAGACGGCTCACTCAAACACTGCAGGGGGGCGTTGGCGCCGGCAAGGAGCCGCGCGCGATTGCGCAGGATCTCATTTCAGAGGCCAAGGAGATCGAGGCGGAGGATGTTGGCAGGAACAAGCAGATGTCGAGATGGGGCGGGGAGTGGCTCGTCGAGCGCGTCAAGGGTCTGGGCGGCAGCGGCGCCGAGCTGAACGTCATGACGGTCTGCAACACTGGCTCGCTCGCGACTTCGGTGAGTGTTCAGGCCACCAGGAGTCTCCGCCGGGCGGCGCGTTGCGAATGCGCGATATGGACAGCGTTGAGGTGCTGATGCAGACGTCTCTGGCCAGGGCTACGGAACTGCGCTAGGCTTGATCACCTACCTCCATGAGAGCGGGAAGCTGCAGCGCGCGTTCTACACGCAGTCCACGCCGTACCATCAGGGTTCGCGGTCAGTGTTTAATCAAATTATGCTCGCTATGGCATGCATAGCTCGCACGGAAGCTCATATAGCTCGCACGGAAGCTCATGTATCTGCTTGTCGCAGGCTGACCGCATTTGAGCTGCAGTCCCTCAACATCCCCTCGACGATGCTTTGTGACAGCATGGTCGGCTCGCTCTTCCAGCACCACAACATCCACGCTGTTGGTAAGCATCGCGCGACAGTGAAGCTGCTTGGGAATCCATCACTCACGTTGGACAGCTGTGGGTGCGGACCGCATCGCTCGGAACGGCGACACTGCAAACAAGGTGAGCTGCGTGCGCGCGTCGCACCACTTTTGCGCCGTGCTACGAACTGTGTATAGCTGACTTGTGTTCCTGTCCAGATCGGCACGTATAACGCTGCTGTCCTGGCCGCGCGCCACAACATACCGTTTATCGTCGTCGCGCCGGTGAGCACGGTCGACCTGGAGGTTGCAGACGGCAGCGGGTGAGCGGCGTTGGACAATATGCTGAGATGGTGCACTCACGTTGGACACCAGGATTCCCATCGAACAGCGTCCCCCGATCGAGGCCTGCCTCGTCCGGGGCGCGCTGCATCCCCCTGTGCTGGATGGGAACGGCGTGAAACAGCAGGGGACGGTGATGGTGACGCCAGAGGGGCTGGAGGGTGTGTACAACCCGAGTTTCGACGTCACGCCTGCAAGTCTTATAACCGCCATCGTCACGGAGAAGGGGGTGGCGGTCAAGAAGGAGGGGGAGGACGCGTTTGATCTGACGCCGATAGTATGACTGCGCGTAGAAGCTCAAGTATTCGGGGACGGTGTAGGATATAGATATATAGCTTCGCTGTCGTTCACATTGCCTCCCGTACATGTACGCCTCCTCCATGCCCAACACTGCCCGATGCTGGAGGGATGAAGTGTGGCCGGGTATCGGACCAGGGCGCTCCGCCGCGGCAGAACCACAAGTTTGTGTATGGCTTGGCATGGTGATGGGCTTCTGGGTTCGAGCTCTGCGACTGCCCCTGTTGTCCGCGCCATCCCGATGGCCAACTGACATCTCTCTGCGCACAGGTTGCGTTGGGTGGCTCGCGATGGAATCAATACGGCGTGCGGGATCAATCACCCGCCACTGAAGGGCCTGCTGGTCGAGTGTCGCGGCGAGAGAGGCCGTTCTGCGAGTCTTCGCGGACTCGCGGCTGCTCGAGTGCTTGGAAGCGGCTGGTGACGAGGTGGCGATCAGCCAGGCGGGGCTGCGATTGGCCGGGGGAGGGGGACAAGACGGGAGTCGGGGCTTGGGCCGTGCGCGTGGGCGGTAGCGATCCGAGTCGCCTGTGTCGACGGCGCGTCTTGCCGCGTCCGCATCCTCTTTAGCCTCCAGGAGTTGATCTCCCCAACCTTTAGCCACCTTTTCTCTCCTCCTCCATCTCTCTCGTCCCCCTCGCCCTCCGCCCCGTCCTACTCAAGTTCGCTCTAATGCAGCTGTCCGCTCCTTTCCTTCTTATTCTCGCCGCACTCGGGGCGGTCGAGGCCTCTCTCCACGACCATCATGCCCGCTCCCCCAAGCATCAGGCCATCGCTCGTCACAACTTGAACGAGTCTCACGTCCGTCGCGGGGCATCTGGCCGCTGCAAGCCCCGCCCGACGAGCACCGTACGTATCGCTGGCGCATCTGTCGCCAGACCTCGTCTCAATCAACCCTCCCAAACAGCTCATTTCGTCCACTCACTCGACACCCACGTCCACCCAACCTCTTCCCGAGACCACCACGCACGCAGCCCCTGCCGCGCTGAACAACAAGAACGCCGACAACGACACCAAGAGTTCGACTACCAAGGACTCTGGCAAGAGCAGCAGTACGGCCGCCCCGAACAACAACAGCAGCGGCAGCAAGTCCGTCGGCTCTGCTAATGGCCTGATCAAGATCACGGACTCGTCCTGCGGGTGGCCCGGTGCTTCCAGTGCGTGCACTGTCCTATAGCTCTGACACAGCAGCTAAAGTGTACATCAGAGGACATCACGCCCACCAACGGTCCCAATGGTTCCATTGACTGGCTGAACTGCGGTGTGAACGACGGGGGATGGAACCCCCCGTACGTGACCGTGAACGACATCGTCACGGTCGACCTGGCCACTGCTCTCAAGGATCCGCACAGCCCATTCAAGGCGTGCTCGCAGTTCGTCGACACTTTCTACGAGGCCTCGGGCACGTACAACAGTGTGTATTCAAACATCAATCTACTACGCTCGGTTGCTCAGCGTGTTCAATAGTTCCCCCCATCCTCATTGCTGCTATCGCGATGCAGGAGAGCTCCTGCAACCCCAACACCGTTGGCGGTGCGGGTGAGCAGGGTCTCATGCAGATCACCAAGGACAAGTGCGGTGGTGCGCCGGGCGGTAACTGCAAGGACCCTGTGAGTATACCCTCTAGCTCCGTTCGGCACGCGTCTGACATCATTTCATAGCACTTCAATATCTTTGCGGGCACGAATTTCCTGTCCCAAACACTGAGTGGCAACGGCGGCAACCTGCTGCTCACCATTGGGCAGTACAACGGCTGGCCGAGAGGCATGACCTATGTAAGTGGTTTACTATCGTCACCTCAGCGTGCTTCCATTGCTTACTTGAACGGCTCCAGGGTTCGGCCACTGCCGCAGCGAAGACGAGCTGCTGCCGCTGCATGAACAACCTGGACTAGTAAGTCCCAATCGCACGACCAGGGCGACGGAACATCTGGCTGACAATGTGACATAGCCTGCAGCAGACTCTCAACGGCTGGGTCCTTAACAAGGACCCGTACACGAGCAGCCCGCGCATCGGAAAGTACTTCAACCTCGACCAGTGCGACTAGTCGTATTGCGCCTCTCTAGCATTTGCTGTAGTTGGCATGGCTGGCATATACCCCTTGATCTTATTGTTATTGTTACCTGCGGTGCGGGCGAGTGTCGAATCTACGAATATCACAATCATAGTGCTCTCCTGGGATCCATAATGTCGGAGCGAGCATTCGTTCGGTTGAGCGATCTATGAGTGCATCTGGAGCGAATCGCGCGACTCACAAAGAAGCGTGCTGGGCGGCTATGCGGGTGGCAACACTGCACTCGAGTTGTGTGTCCCAACCTACCGCGTCGCTCTTTCTCATCAAACTCTCCTCCGCGTCCTCTGCTCACATTCCTGAGCGCCATCGAACGGCCTGGCTTGATCTGACATAACCTCTCCCTGCGGAACAGCACCCCGTCTTCGCCCTTCGGTGATAGATCTGATCGCCATGTCTGCCTCGAGTGACGTCTCGTCTCAGCCGCCCACACCCTCCGCCTCCACCCCGGCGAGCTCGCCCCCGCCCTCGCCGACGCTCTCCAAGCTCAGCATTCAGGACGTCTCGGACGAGGCTAGGGCAGAGGCCGCCCAGCTCAAGGCGTTGGCGAACAAGGCCTTCGTGGGTACGTACACCATTGCGGCGCACGCGTCCCCCCGCCCGTCTGTCGCGGCGCACGCAGTGGATCTCACGACAATGAACGCTCCGCGCACGTGCAGGACACGAGTTCAACAAGGCGGCGGACCTGTACAGCCAGGCGATCGAGAAGAACCCGCTCGACGCGACGCTGTGGTGCAATCGCGCGTACACGCGCATCAAGCTCGAGGAGCACGGGTACGGGCTGAGCGATGCGAGTGCGTGGTGCCGTCGGCCGCTCTTGGCGTGAGGGAGAAAGGCTGCTGATGGCGTGTGCGCGACGCGCCTTTGTAGCCGCTGCGATCGGGCTCGACCCGAAGTATGCGAAGGCGTACTACCGGTACGGACAGTGTGCCCCATCCCGCCGCTTTTATCTACGCTCACGGGGATGTGTCCTCAGGCGGGCGACATGCTACCTTCAGACGCTGCGGTACAAACAGGCGATCGGCGACTTCAAGAAGCTCCTCGCGCTCGAGCCGCAGAACCAGCTCGTCCGCATGCAGCTGGACAGCACCCAAAAGATTCTTCGAAAAGCTGAATTCGAGAAGGTCTGCCGGACGTCGTCCCCGGGCTTATTCAGACGTGTGCTGACGAGTGTGTAGGCTATTGAGATGGAAGAAGAGAAGAGCGCGGCGGAACGCTGCTCCGAGATCATCGCCGAAGGTAAGTCGACAAAGCAAAGGTCCATTCGTGTCTTGGGGAGGACCGTAGCTGACACCACTGCGGGCGCTGCGGCTCGAAGGTGGCTGCGATGTAGACAAGGGCTACGCCGGTCCAGTGCTGCCTCGGACCGACGATGGGAAATACAAGATTGATCTAGAGTTCCTCACGAGCATGATACAGTGGTTCAAGGACGGCAAGTCTATTCCAAAGAGGTGAGCCGCAGACATTCCCAGCCTGTCCGCGCGCACCCGCTCAAGTGGCAAAAGGTATGTGTGGGAGATTGTCCTCGGCGCGCATGCGCATTTCGCGCAAGAAGAGAGCCTGGTTTACGTCGATATCGAGGAAGGCATGACAGTCGACGTCATCGGCGATGTTCACGGTAGGTTTTCGCTCCAGCAGACCCGAACGGACTGTGACCGACGCTGTTATCAAGGTCAATTCTACGACTACTTGCACCTTCTGTCCCTCACCGGTCAGCCGAGCGACAACCATGCATTGCTCATGAACGGCGACTTGGTGGACCGTGGCTCGTGGTCAATTGAAGTGATCATCACGGCCCTGGCGTTCAAATGTATGTCCCTGAGGATATGTCGTTAGTGTGATGTGCTCACACTGCGGCCAGGGCTCTACCCACGGCGGATGTTCATCAACCGCGGTAACCATGAGGCAAAGGAGATGAACCGGACGTATGGCTTCGAGGGCGAGGCAAAGCACAAATTTGGCGAGCAGTCGTACAAGGTCCGTACAGGCGCCTTTCTCAGGCGGCTAGTCAATTGACATCGTTGGGCAGCTCTTCGCATATGTGTTCACCGCGAGTGAGTCCAGTGAACTTGTTTCGACTGACCGCGACTGAGCACTACGTCGTGCAGTGCCCCTAGCTACCTTGCTCTCTGCGACGAAGCCTCCAGCGGGGTCGACGAAGAACGTGATCCTGTCTCCCGACGGCAGGAAGCGGTTCTTCGTCGTGCACGGTGGTCTCTTCAGTAAAGACGGTGTCACCCTAGACGACGTCCGCAAGATCAAGCGGATAGGAAAGCAACCCGGCCAGGAGGGTATCATGTGTAGGTCTCAGAACTGCATGTTTCTTGCGGCTCAGACCCATGCTAACTTGTTTGTTTCAGGTGAGGTGGGTTATTGACAGACAAGTGCGCCTCTTTCGACCGCTAAAATCTCAATTATCAGTTGTTGTGGACGGACCCCCAGGAACTCCCCGGTCGGGGACCGAGTAAACGGGTGAGTGCCATCGTCTCCCGCGACGGTCCCCTCTCCAGTGCTCACATGGTCATGTACATCCAGGGTGTCGGCATCGCGTTTGGACCCGATGTAACAAAGCGATGGTGCGAGGCCAACGGCGTGACCGGTGTAATTCGAAGCCACGAAGTCCGCCAAGGTCGGGGCATTTTTGATACCCTCCACACCGCAGGTGATCCGTGCTAAGACCATGCTGATAATTCCAGATGGCTACTCGATCGAGCATGACGGACTCTGCACCACGGTATGTCATCGCCTCCGCCTCCCGTTCTTGCTGACCACGCCGAACTGCCATGCAGGTCTTCTCCGCGCCAAATTACGTGGACCAAGCGGGAAATAAGGGTGCTTTTGTAAGAAGCCGCGTCCCACTGACCCACCCCGCCTCCCCACACCACACTGACCTCTGCCGCACCGTCCGGCATTCTTCTCGCAGATTCGCATCGACGCCACGGGCACCCAGGAGTACACGCAGTTTGATGCGCAACCACACCCGCCGTTGAAGCCCATGGCTTACGCATCAGGCGGCTTGGCGAGCCTCCTCATGTAGTAGGCGTCTCCTGCTCTGTGACGCTGGCCGTTAATCGGCGACCTGCTGGCGTGCTGTACAGCAGGTGCGCGACGATCTCTGTTTGCTGTATCGTTAGCCGCGCGCCGTACATAGCTGATATCTAGCCGGCGGCCAGTGTGGGTGGGAGGGCCTCGGCGCAGGGCGCGCAGCGATGTGGCCCGACGGGTCTGCGAAAGCCCAGGTGTTACTTTATTCGTGGGCCAGGGGTGGTGGTGGTGGTGGTGTCAGGATGTACACTATCGTGTTTATTGTCGTTGTGTATCAGTCCACCGGGTCGAACCGTCTGCAATACATGTCAGTATCAGTGCTCTTCTCTATCGGCCGTCCTGCCTACACTTGCAAATTGCTGCAGGACGCGGCGAGCGATGGCTCCGATCAGCCTCGGAATGAAGACTGCCACTAAGTGTGGACAAATTTTGGGCGCAATGGCGGGAGAGGTTCATGAGATGTGCCCCCTTGTGATGATCGCAATTGCATAAACATTTGGCTACCGCTGCAGCAGCCCAACAGGCTAGTACGTAGTGCGCGTGGTGGGCATGGAACGCGATCTGGCACCGGAGAGAGTGGGTGGGCCCCGCGCGATGGGGTCGCGCGTGTTCACAGACTACGTGTTTCTCCGAGCACTCTATAGTACTAGTCTGCAACGCATCGTTTTTATCTATCTCCATCACAGCGTTGTCCCTGTTGGTCCAGCAAAGGCTCAATTATATCTAACTTTTGCGGCACATGGAAACTACAAGGGTGCACAAATGGCGTTGTGATAACGCCACTTGCTATGGAATCGATGTTGCAGAGAACTGTGTGGTTGTCTGGAATTGGTACGAGGGTGTAGCAGAACAGGTTTAGCGGTTGCTTAGGCGTGCGCGCGCCAGCCATTAGGACATCTTTTCAGCCACGGCCAAGTTCCTCTCGGGCCCACCTGGTGGCCGAACCTTGCCTCTGCTGCCATGCTAAATCTCTGACCTTGTCGGTGGTGCGTTTGGCCCCAATAAGATTCGGTCTCCTGAAACGCAAGAGCTGGCAGTATATATGTTCGCCGCTTCTTGGAAACTCATCCCCCGAGAGTACTAGACAGTCTACTCAGAGTCAGAAGAGAATATCAGCGCGCAGCTGGTATCAATACATGGCAAGTCGTCATTCGAGGTGGCCATATATCAACAATCCGACTTGAGCATCAATTCGCACGTACTGATAAGTACTTCAGCCTTGACTTACAGGTCTAGTCTGTGATTCGAAAGAACGTACGTACATAGAGAGTTGCCTTATCCGGACTGGTACTCTACCATTAGGCGCTTGTTGAGGTAGGTAGGCCCTTCCGAGTCGCCGCCACTCTGTCTCACCCCCTGAGAGCACTATCCTGGTATCCACTCTCACTGTTACTCCAATTGACTGGGTTAGCTTCAAACCTGCCATCACCATGGACAAGACAAAAGTCAGGCTCGCAGCCTTCTTTGACAACGACGACGAGGAGCCTTCGTTTCCAGTGCGACGGGCCCGACCTTCTTTCTCTCGCGCGCCGCATGCTCACCGCCCGTTCTCTCTCTGTCTATGTGTGCTTAGCAAAAGGAGATAGACTACCAGAAGCGGACGGTGTTCACGCAGGGCTCGGCGCGCAAGTCGAAGAAGGAGAAGGAGAAGGAGGCCGCAGAGGCGAAGCGCAAGGAGGAGGAGAAGCACGCCGCCCGCGCGTACGCCGAGTTTGTGGACGTGTTCCAGGGCGAGGGCGCAGACAGGAGGAAGGGCGCCTCGGCGTTCGTGAGGGCGGGCCAGGATGGTGCATATGCCCCGTCTGTGAGGGGGAGGTCGGAGATGTCGCGCGCATTTGAGGAGCAGTCCATGGTGCGTATGGCTGATCGAGCACGTCTGGTTTGTGCACTGAAGCCTGTGGCTTGGCACAGAGGCTGCCGTCGCCCCCTCCCGTCGTTCCAAAGCCGAAGGGAAAGAGAGCCATGGATCATTTCTTGGAAGAAATCAAAAGGTAAGCGTCGCAATGGTGGCTTTGTGCACAAGTAACATCGTCAAACAATGTCTATGTAGGGATCAGGCAGATAGAGAAGCCAAATTCTCCCGACATGGTATGTCCACTATCAAGTTCCGAAGAGTTCCCTTCTTTACAAGACTTCACAGCAGGTTCCGGCAGATCGGTCACCTCCATAGCAGGTACGGTTCACCGCTACCTTTCTCGACACGCTGTGATTGACATCCGTGGCAGCATATGAAGGCCAAAGTGGTAGCAAGGACCGCGGGGACCCCGAGGTATAGTCGTTTCCCCGATATCCCGGGCAAAACCTCATCCTTATTCCGGCAGACGTCCAACGTGTTTGTTGCAAACCTTCCGCCTCATGTGAACGAACAGATCCTGGGAAACTTCTTCGCCCGTGCGGGTCCCGTGGGCTCCGTACGCACACGCTCGTTCATCACTCGGTTTGGCAATCTAACTGTCGTCTTCAGGTTAAGATAATGTGGCCGAGGAGCGATGCGACTATTGGTCCGGGTGCAGAGATGACGGCCACCAGGAGGACGAAAAACTCCGGCCTCAGCGGTTTCGTGTCGTTCATGAAGCGTCGTGACGCCGAAGCCGCTCTTCGCGAATTCGACGGGTACGATTGGGGCGGGTCCATTCTGCGCGTAGGATGGAGTAAAGCCGTCCCCGTCGCACCACGGCCCATGTATGGTGCGTACATGTCGCTTCCGCCGAACAGAGTAAGCATCGCCTGATTGAGAATGCAGTTGCGAAGAGGATGGGATCGCGGTCCCCATCGAGGTCTCGGTCGCCAGTTCGCAAGGAGCATGAACGCGCTCGGTCCCGTTCACGTTCGCCTTCTCGTGACAGAGACCGCGACTACCACTCCCGCGATCATCGCTCCTCACGCAGATCCCGTAGTCGGTCGTACAGTCCCAGCAATTCTCGGTCTCCCCGACACCGCAGATCGCGCCGATTCAGCAACAGCCGCAGTTACTCACCAAGACGACGCACGCCCCCGCCACAGGTATTTGAAGACGACGAGGTCACGGATGCGTTCATTAGGAACGTCGCGGCTGAGGTTCGTGGGCACGATGCAGAGTTCGAGCAGATTTTGCAGGAGCGGGAGAAAGCAAACCCGAAATACGCCTTCTTCAATCGAGACGTACGTGTATTGTGGAAGTTGCTTGACCGCCAGAAGCCTCCTCCTGATAGCACCTTTACAGCACAATCGTCACCGTTATTATCGCTCTCTTCTCCACCGGAGGGAAACCCTAGAGCCTGAATTCGACGATGAGGTCGGTGCGCGCGCGATCTTTGGTGACGCTGAAGTTAAAAGAAAAGCTGTAGGGTTACAATTCGGTGTATTCCACCGATTCGGCGGAAGAGTCTGAGCGCGAGCATGGGCGCAAACACGAGCTAGGAAAGCTTTCTCGCCGCCGCTTCGAGGCCATGTTACGTGCGCTCTCCGGGCGTCGTGGGGAGATGGCGCGCTGCATGGCATTCAGCTTAGAGCATGCAGAAGCAGCTGCAGAGGTTCGTGGATCCCAGCTATTCATGGTATGCACCAACTCACCAGCGGCATCTCCAGGTCGCGGATATCATCATCTCCTCATTGGTCGTCGACAGCACGCCGGTGCCCCGGAAGGTCGCCCGGCTGCATCTCATCTGTGACATTCTGCACAACTCGGCCGCGCCATTGCCCATGGCCTGGAAGTTCCGGCAGGAGTTCCAGTCTCGGCTCGGGCTCGTCTTCGACCACCTCTCGACGATCTACCACTCCTTTCCCGGGCGCATCACCGCCGAGACGTTCAAGAAGCAGATCACCGCTGTCGTAGACATCTGGGAAGACTGGATCGTCTTTCCGCCAGAGTACACGGCCGAGCTCCGCGAGCGGCTTGAGGGCGCCTCGCTCGCCCAGGAGGCCCCCTCTGAGGCCCCGGCGGAGGTAGAAGTGCAAGAGGCCGCACCGAGCTTCTCATCGAAGTTCAAGGTGAGCGCATTCAAGCCCGCTGCGGAGCTGGCCGAAGAGACTCCGGCTACAACCACGGCAGCGGCCGATGACGACGACGGCGAACCCATGGACGAGGACAGCGATGTGGACGGCAACCCTATCGACGACGTGGACGGTGACCCGGTTGACGGCGAGGTTGACGGCATGCCTTTGGAGAATGTTGATGGAGATCCGATGGACGACGTAGATGGAGCACCTATGGAGGACGTGGATGGAGAGCCTCTCGGGGACGATGTCGATGGGGCACCTATCCCATCTATAGACGTTGACGGAGAACCGATGGATGATGACGTTGATGGGGAACCTGTTGTTGTATAACATCTCTCGCGATTCAGTCTATCCTTGCTCTTCACCTAATGCTTGTCGCGCACAATGCTTTCTCATTAGTCTTACTGCCGTTGTGCGAAAGACAAAACCGCTGTGGGGTAGTACTGGTATGGTATATTCCTGGTGTTCTCAATAATGTGCCCAGCCAAATGACCCCCATTCATCGTGTATTAATCCTAGAAACCGGTGATAACCAACGTGCATTAAGCTAAGCTATTATCTTTACGCATCCCGACGGCCGCGGCCGCGTTCGCGGGCGTTGTTGTTGTTGGTCGTGATCATCTTAAGGATGGCGTCCTTCGCGGTCTCGATCGCGGACTCAGAGCCTAATAAAAAGCATCAGCCTCAAAGAAAGACATCCAGATGAGCACTACACATACCAACGATCACGATGGTGTTGTCATCCCGGTTGACCGTGATGTCCGCACCGCTCTCGTTGCGCAGTCGAGCGACGTTCGAGCCCTTCGCACCCACGATGCGCGGGAACATCGAGCGGTCGGGCAGAGTGAGGAACCCAACGTGCGTCATCTTGCCTGCATGCTCGAGCCCATCCTGGACAAGCTTGAGAGCGCGATCGAGTCCGGCCTGGTCCCGCGCCTTAAGCGTCCACACGGAGTCGCCATCCTCCGCGTCCTGGTAGTTGGGTACAACCTGCCATTGTGCGTCGACGCTTGCTGCCTCTGCGTCGGGGTCATCAATGCGGGCGGTCGCTGCGCCTGCCTGAGACGTAGGCTGCGGCGGCACCGCGGGCTTGGAAGGCTGTAGGGTCTGCTCGACGTGCACACCCGAAGAGCGAAGCTGACGAAAGAGGTTGCCCTGCTGCGAGACGGCGTAGTGGTACTTGAGAGGCACGGTGATGGTACCAGCGACACCCTCCGGCGCAGGAGGCTTGATCTGAGCCTGTAGGTACGATGTAAACGGTGAGTGGGACTCAGGGTCGAGACTAGAGTGAAATGTACCTTAAGTTCCTCAACCGCCTTCTCACACGCAGCACGAGGACCAGAGACCTTGACGAGATTGGCAGGATCCACATCCGCAAGGTCAGCCAGGTTAACGGGCTCGCCAACCTGAGTGTACGAGCGCGAGCCAGGGAACTGGATCTGCGCGCCAGTGCGGTTCTGCAAATCATTAAGGTGCTGGCCGCCGCGGCCGATAAGGGCGCGGTGCTGTGCGACGGGGACATCAACACCGAGCACGACACGATCCTTAAGCATCGCGACGGTCTTTTCGAGTTCGGTTTTGAGCTTAGCAACGAGCTTGGGTTCGCCACGGAGGCGGACCTCATCGGACGGCTCGCCTTGCCGTGGGCTGAGCAAACAATCTCCATCGGATACTTGCAAGTGCAAAGAATGTAGAAAAACACGCACAAACGAATCAAGCCAGCCTGAGCCTTCGAATCGGTGGGACCACCGCACCGCGCGATGAGCTCCTTGAGGCCCTGGCCACCCGCACCAATGAGCGTACGGTGGAACTTGCTCGGGACGTCAACCGTTGCGGTGGTTTCCTCTTGAACCTGGTCCGAGATTGCGATGATCGACGCCTTGGCTTCCGTGATCGCCTTCTTCGTCCCACGTACGGTAATGTTCGCCACGGCGTTATCGTCTGCGGCCTTGTCGACGTCGATCTGGGCGCCCGTCGCGTCCTTGATGTCGTTGATCGTCGCGCCACCTTTGCCCAAGATGCGTGCAACCGAACGCGAGGGCACGGTGAACTTGATCACGTTGTTCGACTCCTTCTCGAATTCGACCGCCTAGGGGGGTGCCTTAGCCCTGGATAACAACGTAGCAACATATGGCACTCACATCGAGAAGCTCTTGCTTGGCCTGAGCGACACCCTTGCGGCCGCCCTTAACAAGGACCTCGTCAGCCTTGAGCACCTCGCGAGTCTTGCCCTCGCCATCGGGGGCGGACTCGCGAGGGAACGTGATCTTCACAGCGTACTTCTCCTCGAGGCGGATGACGTATTTCCCGCTCTGGCCGATGAGTGACGAGTGGTACTGGTGTGCGATCTTGAGCACCTCGGACGTCTCGTCCGCAAGACGGTCTGCGTGCGCTAGGATGCGGCGCTTCGCCTCCTCGACATTCTCCTTCCGGCCGACAATCTTAACGCGCGACTTCTGGTGTGCCACGGCGCCTTTCTTCTTCTTCCCACTATCCTTGAACTCCTTCTCCTCGCCCTCGTCCGAGAAGTCGATCTTGACGCCGAGCATGTCACGGAGCTTATTCACACCCGCACCACCCGCGCCGACGATACGCCCGACATACTCGCGCTCAATCTCGAACTCCACCGCGTAGCTGCTCACAATCTCATCGTTCTTCGCGTCCTCGACGATCTTGAGAATCTCTGTGACGGCGCGGTCGACGTCCGCACTGATGCCTCGCACGAGGATCGTGTCCTCTGTCGCCTGGCCTGCGTCGGTGCCGAGCTTGATCGATAGTGTCTTGTCCTCGCCGATAATCGCGTTGAGCGTAGTGTTGTTGCGCCCAACGACCGCTTCGTGCCACTTCTTTTCGACCTCGATGACCTGCGTCTTTACATCTGCCGCATCGTGAGCCATCTTGAGCAGCTCCTTCTCCACGGCCTCGAGGTTATTGGCCTTCTCGACGGGGGAGGGTGACGCGTTGGGGGAGGTCGGGTCGTAAACCAAGAGAACCGAAGATTGCTCGGCGGACTCCGGCGGGAAAAAGACCAATACGTTGTGGGCCTCTTGGAAGCCCTTGATCCTGCAAGAAGTGGTCAGTCGGAGGCTGAGCGAGATACAGAACATGATATCCACTTTTTCGCGTTCTTGTTCGAGTTGATGATCCGGTGTACGAGCCACTCGATCGGAACCTCCTTGGTCGCGCCGAACAATTTGCCAATGAGCGCTGAAAACTGGCTGACCGCGGAGTCCACCTTGGACTTCTCGCCGATTATCTCAACGTTCAACACCGAAGCGCGGTCCCATGTCGACGTAGGCGGAGTGTAAACCTGAACATCAGGGTTTGCTGTAGAGAGCGTCTTCGGGTAGTTGACGCGAACCATGTAAGTTAGGAGCTGACGGGATACCGAAATGGGACCGGGAAGCGGGAACTCGTGAATGTACGCCGAGTTTGCCTTTTCCATGACTGCCGTAACGCCGAGACCGACGTCGGTCGCCTTGCCCCAAATAAGCAGTTCCTCGCTGGCCTCGTCAGGCTTGGGGACAACGATCGCGCAGTGTGCCTTGGCCATGATGTCTTCCGCGTTCTTGCCGACAAGCAGACGGTGCTGGCGCTTAGGAAGCGAGAGCTTGAGCGAAATTACCTCGCCCTTGAAGTACTCGACAGCAGACTTGATCGACTCTACGACGCGCGTAACAGCGTCACGGTCTCCGGAAACCGTGATCTCGCGAGCAGCAGCATTGAGGGCCAAGTTGACATCCCCGCCCTCAGCAGCAGCGAGGAACTGGTCACGGCGTGGAAGGACGAACGGTAGGATATGGTCCGGAATGTCGCGCACACGCTGCGTTGCGCGCGAACGCTTCGTAGCAATGATTTCGTTAAGCAGGGCCTGCGCCTCATAAGCAAGAGGCTGAGCACCGGTAATTTTCACGGGGACCGTTGGCTCCTCCTCTTCGTCGCCATCTACCGGGGAGATAGGAAGTGGGGTCGGGTTGCGCGAGGGGGATTGGGAGCCGCGGTTAGTCTGACCATTGGCGGGCGCAAGGGCGTCACGACGAGGAATGTCGATTCTGACACCAGTCTGGTCGCGAACCTGCTTGAGCGTAACACCCTTGGGGCCAATGATAGTTGGAATGGTCGAAGCCGGAGCGTTGAGGATAAGTGTGACCTGTGGAATTGCCTTCGTCAGAAACTGCGGGTAGGGCGAAGTACACGCTTCGGAACGTTGGGAGCGGAAAATGTGCTCATTCATGACGAGGACATCCTCTTCCTGTTAAAACTCCTATTGATCCTTTTACAGGAGACAGGAAACCAGCAGGCATCATTAAAGATATCTGACTGCATCGACTCATGGGGCAGGCCCGCGTGAGACGGGGGCCAAACCGTCAGACACCATGAAACTGTGCCGTCTCGTCCGACGACACTCTTGTACAGCACGTGCTTCCTTGGAATGTGCGCATACGATGTTGAACACCACATGGATTCGCCTCAGATGCGTTATGTATTCATCCATGGGCTCTACGCCGCACGATGTCGGAGGCTCTCTCTGCAGCATCTGTGGGTACTATTACCGAACTCTTTCATAGAGTAATATCTCGTGCGCGCCTTTGGACGAATACTTGTTGAAACCGCGGCATACCAAGCTCTGCTCTCGACGCGTGTCGATGGCATATGTGCCGAGGTGCGCACATGATCACCCGAGCACGACACGAGCGCAATTGGAGACCACACAAAGCACATAGTGGATATAAGCACGTACAATAGGGCTAAGCAATGCGAGGAGGCTCTTCTTAGCCCTCTCAAGCTCCTTCTTCGAGTCTGCCTTGAGGTAGAACGTGGTCTGGTGGGACTTCTGGTTTGTGGACGCGTCGAGCTTGACTTTGTGCTGGGACATGACCTGTCGCATGATCTCGCCGAGAGACGTGGGCTTGCCATCCTTGCCAGCGGTAGAGAGATCGATGGCAGAGAGAATGAACGAGTCCGAGACAACGGGCTGCTTCGGAGCCGGGGGCTTAATGCGAGGACCGGCATTTGCACCCCAAGCGGGGGTGGCAGGCTTGTTACCAGGCTGAACAGCAGGAGCGAGAGATGGGAAAGCCTCCTGGGATTGTGTATCGACAGCGCCGTTGGAAGGGGAAGCACGAGGCTTGGCCGGGGTATCGTCAACTAGACTAGGGAACGGGTCGGGGGCGCCTTCAAGTTCGTGCCGCCTCTGTAGAATAGACGGTGTCCGTTTGGATGACAGCACAGCTGGAGGGTTGAGGTGCTTACCTGGAGGTCAGCAGCAGAGAGAGCGTGAGCCATGGTAAGTTAAGATGTACGGGTGTCCGGGGAGCGCGAGGCCTAAGACGGGGGATTCCTGGCGAGACTCTGTGAAAAGAGAGCCGCTATGCGGGGGCGGATGAGAGTTGGGAGCAAGATGTGTATGTGCCCGAAATCATACGTGGGCGATCCTCCCACAAGCGCTTCCATGTCGTGGCTCGTGAGAATCAACTGCCTCATCTGGCGTCCAAGTCATGTCTGTGGGTAAATTGACATGGCGGGACAGGGATTTTGAAACGAGGGAGGCATTGGAAGGGAGAGTGAATAAGCACTGTACTACTAGCAGTACAGTGTATTGAACACACAAGCTAGAGGCGTCATAGCTTTGACTCGTGTCTTGAGTACCTAACTTCCGAAACTCGCGGAAAGCAGAGCTGCTACCATGGTACTAGTATTGGTGAAAGCCTATTCATGGCCTACCGGCGCGCACTGCTATAGAGCAGCACGGTTCCATGACAAGACATCACAACACGGCTTAAGTTTGTCGGAAAAGTTGTCCGCGTCTTGACAACCACGAGATAGAAAGCGAGAACAGGTCCTGGTACATTGTATTGTCTCTAGACGTGCATGCCCAGACTTTTGATTGAACGACAACAAACACGATGAAGAGTGGGCGAGAGGGGCCGAGGATGGAGGCTGGAACATGCTGGAGCGTGAGATGGGCGTAGGAGAGCAAGAACGAATGCACTGCATTCTCGCGCCGACGTGGCCCAACGCTGTCTGACACATCTCCGACCCTTTCCCACCTTACCTCTCGGTTTATAAGATCTCCCTGTGCTCATATCCCAATACCCCAACCACACACTCTTTTTGTTGCGCAAGAGTTACCGCAGCCTCCTGCACCCCGACTACATGTTGTCGCGTCATTTATACGCACTCTCTCTCGCTTGTCTCCTACACCCCTTCTCGTCCTTTGCGGCCGACACACAGCAGGTTCTCCTGGGCGACACGCTTCCTCGTAGCGGTCAAGTCAAGTCCGTGCTTGAGAGGGAACCGGTGAAGGAGGTTGCGTGCAAACACATCGTACGTTCGTCGCCTTCGGTTTGGCTTCTCCAACTGCACCTGATGCCGATCATACTTCTCAGCCCACAGGTCCTATAGAGACCACTCAATGCGATTATGAATCAATAGAGAGCGTTACTGATGACCTCTACAATGAGCTGCACTCCCTCGTCGAGACCCCGTTCTTCAAGTTCTTCCGAGTCGACCTGTACCGCGAGTGTCCATATTGGCAGGAAAACGGGTTCTGTATGAACCGCGAGTGCGGGATCACGACCGTGGACGAGGTACGCTTCCACCTTCGCTCCCCCGGCGATCTTTCTGACTTGTGCGACGTTGTAGAGCGAAATACCAGACCGGTGGCGGGCTGCAGAGCTCAGTAAAGTGGAAATGCCCTCGGCAGAACAAGTATGTCTCCGCATTGGTTTTGTTCGCTTATTCTCAACGTACCTCAGCGCACTGAGTTCCCCGGATGCTTCTACCGTGACTCGGACTTCTGCTTCCTGGACGATATGACGGAAGGGGACTATATTGACCTCACTCTCAATCCCGAGCGGTTCACCGGCTACACCGGGCCCTCCGCACATCGCGTTTGGGAAGCTATCTACAAGGAGAATTGTTTCGGCATGACAGAGTGGGACGTACTGCCGACGACTTCGCCTAATTTCGGACTTGGTGCACTTCCAGACACCATCAAGAAGGGCGGGGAGGGCGAAGACGTATCAGAGGACCCCAAGGAGTGTCTCGAGCGGAGAGTGTATTACAAGGTCGTCTCCGGCTTGCACGCGAGTATATCCACGCACATATGCCACGATACTATGAACCAAACTACTGGCGAATGGGTACGTCCTCTACCGTTCCGTCCCTCACGCGTGTACATTGTTAATACTTCGGAACGCAGGGCCCCGACCTGAAGTGTTTCATCTCTCGAGTCGCAGCGTACCCGGAACGGCTACAGTACATCTACTTTGACGCCGTCCTCCTTCTCCGCGCGGTCGCACGACTCGGGCCATATTTGACTGCATATGACTACTGCGCGAGCGGGACGCACGACGACGATGCGGAGACCTTGGCTCGGCTCACGCGCGTTGTCGGCGTCGCGAGCGCAGTCGGGCGGTTCGATGAGAGCGCGCTGTTCCAGGGCGAGAACGCGAACGTGCTGAAGGAGGAGTTCAAGGAGCACTTCCGGAACGTGACGCGGATCATGGACTGCGTGGGTTGCGACAAATGCAGGCTTTGGGGTAAGGTCCAGACGACAGGCATCGCAACAGCGTTGAAGGTTCTGTTCGAGCTCGACGAGAAGGCTCTAGAGTACGTGTTCCGATATGCACTATGCTTGATAGTGAAGCTTATACGCTTGCTTGTACAGCCCAAAGACGAACAACAATCTGCTCCAGCGGTCCGAGGTCGTCGCTCTCATCAACACCCTCCACCGGCTTGTCGAGTCGCTACACATGGTCCAGGACTTCCGACGGATGTGGGCCGATTCTGGCGCTGAGGAAGAAGCACAGCTCGCATCCGAATCTGCTTCTGCACACAGGGCGCGTTTTTACATCTCTGCTTCATATTGTTCATTGCGCTGATACATGATTTATCATAGGTACGGCATTCGCCAGGTGCCAACGCAACAAGGGATCCGCAACACTTCCTCGCAGACGCGCTTGACCGCATCGCGTGCTGGGTCCGCGCATGTCGCGATGGGTCGCTCGGCTGTCTTCGTGGACTCTTCGACGGTATCATGGATATGCTCGAGGCTGCAAGTAGCTTATTCAAGGTGTCAGGGAAGCACGGGGTTCCAAGAAACGAGTTTTGATCGTACCGGGACGGATGGGCTCTAGGTTATATTTATTGAATACGTACATACACGGCAATTGTATAGGTATAATGCACATGAAGAAACACAGCTATATAGGCTGGGGGACGGTCGAGGTTGAGGGTTGAGAGTTATGTGCTAGAGCTGGGCATTCCATTCAAGCATTTGGGTGTGCCACTCAATGGTTTCTACGTCCCGTTCCTGGATTTGTGTTACCCCCTCGAGCCTCGGTGCGTCCCACTCCAGTACTTGCGGGGGAAACGCAGTCCCGTCGAAGGTCCATTGTGTCACCGCACAGCCTGCTTGAGCGCGCGCGTTCATCGCAGCCGCAAGCCGCACAGAAGTATTTTCGCCATCGTCCCAGCAGCGTATCGTCAACTGCTCCATGTAGACCAACAAACTCACTGAGTCTTCGTTCGACAGGGCATCGACCAGGCCCTCCACGCCGTTCCGTATGATGATAATCAGGCGCACGAGATTGGGGAACGCGGCGAGTAGCAACGCCCACTGCGTTGCGGCCTCGCGCCGGTCCCGGTACGAAGATGCGAACCCGTCCAGGTGCAGCTCGAGCTCCAACACGGGCTGCGTCAACGCAAGCATCCCACGGAGGTCCGCGAGCACGGCGTCCTCGACGAGGTACATCCACTGTGTGCGGATAGTAACGCGCTCCGCACCGCCCTCGCACCCGCCCTCGCACTCCTCCACGAAGCCGGGGTAGGCGAACAACCGGAACGTGCATGCACTCTGCGGGTGGTCGAATTGGACGGCCATTCGCTCGACGTACGGGAGCACCGGGAGCGGCGTCGCCTGCGGCAGCACGTTGTCGTACGCATTGCGCCAGTCGTTCGCGAGGTTTGAGATCTCCAGCCGCGTCGTCACGGGGAAGGCCACGCACTCAAGGAAGGTACGAACGAGCTCCGTGTGGTCGGAGATGCACAACTTGCGCAGAGACGCGAGCTGCACCGTCGGGTAAGGGTGTGGGAGGACGTCGAAGTCACATGGCATGCAGTGAACGAGCTCGAGCGTCTCAAGGTTGGGGCATTGGGCGAGGGACCCAAAGAGGGCGGGGAACGAGTGCACTTCCCAGCGTATGTCGCCAGAGTAGGGCTCGCCACCGATGAGAGTGACGTGTCGGAGGGATGGTGGGATAAGAGCAGCAGTGAGAAGGCAGCCATTGGTACGTAGTACGCGAAGCCGAGGAACCTGAGCATAGGATGTCAGATAAAGTGCCCCTGCATTTGATCCCACTTGCTGCGTGAAGGCAGAGCAGGACCCCGAGATGGTGATCGCTAGCTCCTCGAGACGGGGAAGGCCGACGGTGAAGAAGTCCGAAAGATGAGGTAGGTGGTCAGCAAGATGGCGAGCTTCAAAGGTGATGACCAGAGAGGTGATGCGTGAGAGATGAGTGCGTGCGTCCGGCATGCAAAGAAGACGGCCTCCTTCGAGGAACAGTGCGCAGGACCTGGGGAATGACAACGCGAGCATGGAGAGGAAACACTCCCAGTCTGTTTCAGAACGTACAGTGGCATCTATCACACTGACAAGCTCTGCCCAGAACTCAGGGGTGCTTTGCAAGACATCGCGCCAAGATCTGCACACATGGCCAAACCGAATATCCGCGCGAGAGGTTGGATTGATGAAACGAAATATTTCCATAAGGAGCTCTTTAGGGAGCATCCTAAGGATCGGAGAGGCAGCGTTGTGAACCTTTTTGAGCTCCGTAAGGAAGCCGTTGAGTTGCTCGATTTTGGTGCGATATTCCTGCATCCTGAGGAGTGTGAAGGCTTGAATTTCAGCAGGAGGGAGTTCTATCAGACGTGCTTGATCATCATTGACCAAGGTCCGTAGAAGGTAGTTATCTGGGGTGTGGGTGAAGGGCGGCATAAGAGATGGACAATCAATCGTGAGCTCTGAGATAAGTATGATGAGTATATCTCTCCACACATTCGTTTCACGTTGGCCGTATACGCACATAAGGGGAGCAACAGCCTGGTACCATTGGGGGGAAGGCCTACGCCCTCTTCATTTATGTGTTTAGGCCGCTTGGATCATAGTGTTTTTGACTCGTTCAAGTTGCTGTGCATGCCCCGAGTCGGTACCGGTGCTGCAAACCATGATGACAGTTTGCATCGTGGGATAACCCGCGCGGGATTCAAAGTATAGTAGAGCTTGAGGCACAGGGGGTATGTTCAGCTGCACGATCGACTCACCATATATACCACGACTCTGCTGACGACGAGACAATTTACAAGGGACGAGGTGGGATGACTCTGGAGTCACCAAGGCCAGTAGTTGACAGACCTCAAGCTGACAGCTGCCAGCGCTGAGCGACCACCCATCAATGCATCATAGGCGGGCGCCTCACGGCGTCCACCAACAAGTTTTAACAGGCGATTCAAGTTGCTAGTACCTTCATCGTGTATGGGGCCATCCCGATTCCTCCTTGCACGCAGACTTCCACCGCAACGATGACTACTGAAACAAACGAAACCCACGTGAATGGGACTAACAGTCTGCACAGTACTTACTCGAGGCCCATTAAGTGCACGATCGTTCGTTCCCATGGGCAGGACCTGCTACGTCCACCATCCTCATCACCAACGCCCGCAATGCCCTCGGGCAGGCTGGCCTTACGAGCGTGCGCGTCGTTGCGAGAACAGGCGCGGGGTCTACACACAAGACAATCGGGCTCTGCAATGTAGCGGCATGTAATTGCAGTGCGAGGGACGGAGGTTGTTGAGAAGAGTCCCATCCCCGTGATCACTTTTAAACTATACGCACCGCTTCCCATGAGCGCGATTGCCCGCGGATGCGCGCGTTGACGGGCTTTTTGCGGCAGATCCTGGGACGAGCGGCGGCATCGACCTCAACTCGGACCTCATCACGGGCTTGCGCGCTAATGCACCAACCTCGTGTGGGGAAACCTCAAGTGATTATCTGACTAGGCACTGCGGGCGGGGCCAAAACTCACGCGTGTTGTCTAAGTTTGGAAACGTAGGAAAACTCACTCTGCGCTAGTGTCATGTCCGACCCTTCCTTCGCGGCCCAATGCCCCGGCTGACCCGCACGCACTGTTCCAAGTGCTCGGAGGGTTCATCGACTTCCTCCTACCCTCAACATTCGTCCGCGCTCACAGTGCCTTCACATGACTTGCCAATGTCGCTCTCGTGAGTACCCCTTGGGCGGAATACCTGCTGAGGCGGTCATCTGACAAACGGCGTTCAGTACACCACTCGGAAGCTCTGTGAGTTGTCCGAGGCGGCGCTCACAGATCTGCCTCTCCTCCCGGAAGCCCAGAAGCCCCGAGGAGTCGAGGCACGCGCAGACTTTATTGTAGCGAAGATGTCGATCTCCAGTTCGAAGGCACACTTGCAGAAACTTTACGGTTACGGCGGGAACCCGCGAGGCCTCTGCCACCCATCGGGCGCGGGGCCACGTCTACGCTGCGAGAGCATCCCTACACGTAGGATATCGTGCGCTTGAAGCGTGAACTGAGTGACAAGGCAGCAAGAACTGGGCAGTGAACAGCCCGGTGAGAAGCCGGTCGAGCGACGATCATGTGTTGCGAACTTGCAACGGAACGAGGTTGTTTGTAGTATTCGGACGGTGTTTGTATCGCTGGTGCAATATTTGCGAACGCGACGAGTGCCAAGCCTACTTCATGAAAGAGAAGTTCAGGGCGGAGACACTGGATGAAGCGTCGAGATTGACCATGGAATAAACGAGCGTTTCCACGATAGGGCATACTAGACGCATGGAATCCATAGAACAGGCTCCAAGCGTCTGAGGGGGACCGCAGCCTCTGCGCGCGCATGCAAGATAGACCGAGCAGGTGTTTGAGTTGAGACGGAGCAAGAAGAGTCGGGCGTCTGTTTACGCACTCGGCAGCCCGGTAAGGGCAATCGCACTACCAGCTACCACCCGGCAGGAATTCTGAGTTTATGTGATCTTTAATGCTTGGCAGCCGGCGTCGTTCGCCTCATCGCACAAACAACACAGGTACGATCATCCCCGTGTGTGCAGAGCTGCATACACGGTACACGTTTACGCCGACTCTCTTCTTGGCCCTGTCCAACCACACGACCTTCACTTAACTCCGTGGAAGCACACGTAGCCGCCATTATCGAAACCGTACCGCCAAACACCATCATGCCGGTACTTCTCTCTGATGCCTCCACAGACGCATACGTTCTTCAGCCGACTTCTCTACACACAAGCGACCATAATATATATAGGCTTCCGATGGCTCACAACTGCTGCCGGGTGAGGCGGTAGTGGACTACCGTCACGCTGTAGCAGGCGCGCATCCCGGAGCGCCGTAGACGGACACCCGCAGGTATGTCGCTCGCATACTTGGCAAGGCGGAATCTGCGGGGCATACGTCTCGGGTGGCATACCATGGTCTGGGCTCTTCCATTCTCATGGTATGTACCAGCACGGATGCCCTAGCCAGAGGGTGTACATGCTGGTACATATGAGAACGGAGACCCAGACCATCGTGAGGACATCCGAGCGGGTATGGGTTTCCCCATCATCTCCCTCGAATCCTGAGCGGCGAGAACGCACCTTGTATAGAGGTCGCTCCGGTGTCCGGCAACGGGCTTGAGAGAGGTGCCGCAGAACGCCAGTGGATGAGGGGGGAACGAGCTTGTATGAGTGGTCCTGTCGACATGGGGAGTGCTGGAGAAGGTGCCTCCGTACCCTCTTATATAGAGCGGTCGGCCCACTGCGCAGCAGCGCACTCGCGGCAGCACCGCCAAATTGGTCGGATAATCGATGCCACTTACTGTCATCCTGCGAGATTGCGGTCAGTCGTTGGACAATGACGTAGGTTTCGATCGCTCGAGGGTTGGTACTAGCTAGTCTCGTGCCCGCCCACGTCAGCGAAAGCCTCCGTACGCAAGGCCTGATGAAATACACGGCGTACAATGGCGCGCCCATCCCGCGCCGGAGATCCCACTGTCGACCAATCACCTCCGGGTGTCCATGCACTCACCGTGAAACCGCAGGCGATCGCCATGCTCGACCCTGCAGAAGGAACGTTCGGTTTCGACCATCCGTCTGCTATTCCGGCCGCTACTAATTGTTCCGTGAGCCATCGAGATACACGAGGCCCGCTCGCGGGTTTCTGTTGCTCGTGGCCGACCATGCCCCTATTCGACGGCCATCGATGAGTCGCGGAGTCTGGAGGACGGTACGTGACCTTCAGTCGGCAGCACTTCCTGTCAGAAAATTTCGTGCGAGGGGGCGAGAACGGGCAGGACGATCGGTGCAGCGTGCGGAGACCAGGAGCGGAATGGCGTTGGACACGAACATGCGTTGAACACCGGACCGACGCGCGAACGGAGAGACGTGCGGCGTCGGATGTGCGGGCGGAAAGCTGACTCCGCGACTTCACCTCGGAGCTCGAATCAATCTGCATGCAGCGCCATTCGAAACTGAACCGACCGAACCCCGACAGACTGCCCCTTTTGTCCCCCCCCCCCTCTAACCGTCTACTGCGCTATACGCACATCCGCTGGTCGACTATCGTTCCGATGAGTTTTTCAGCCAGCGTTGCGCTCTGGTTCAAAGGCGCTGGATCGGGTGCAGCGCCGGTTTTCCTGCTCAATGAACTCCGCTCCTGCTTGTCCGGTAGGCGATTGGCGACACCCTCTATTCGAGTGTTCTCTGCTTGCTCTACCACCTCGCGTGCGAGGTCCATGCCTTCAGTACTCCATGCCGTACCAGGTCTGTACGCATGGCAATTCTACGGAGGTCTCAACGATATCTCAGCCGCGATCTGCGCAGTACCCTGGCAGCATCCAGATTCCGACAATTGTTCTCGCTATTTTGTGCTTTGCTTTTCGCCCACCTCGAGCATCTGTGCAACAAGCCAGCTGACTGCTGCGCGTGGGCCGCTGGCGGACCCGTTTGCCGCTACCTACGGTCGCGGCTATCCGTTTCAGGACTGCCGCTCGATTTTCCTCCTCAGTCTGAACTCGGACTCCCCAACTCGGTTGACATCCGAATCCACTGCGCGGCTCCCTACCGCCAGCCTTTCGGTACTGTTATACTTGTAAGTAATGAATGCTGTAGCTGGCGTACACTTGTATGGCCATCCGCTCCACATCCGAGGTCCGCAGGTATATGAAAGGTGCGCCAACTTCCTTCAACGAACACAACACCACTCTCGCTTCACACCCATACAGACTACTTTCGCACATCAAACACGATGCCTGAAATCACCATCAACGTTGTTCATGATGGAACACCCACCGCAGAGGTTCGTTTATGATCCCTCATTACTCAATTTCACCTCACGCTCATGTCTTCGGGAGCAGTGTCACTCACTTCGCAAAGGACGATCGCCCCCTAGCGCGAATACAGTGCTCTCAATGCTGCGCTCTACCACCGTCGATGACGACTACTTCCACCGTCGCGCTCTGCACAAGCTTTGCACGCAGCGCACGCCCCTAGAGGACTTCCTCCCACAGGCCAGCGAGATTATCCCGGGGCTCATCCTGTGCGACATGTACACCGCGACCACGCCAACTACCCTCCAGCGACTCAACATCACGCACGTCGTCTCCGTCATGAACAACCCGCCCTACCGCTACCCGAAGCCGATCCAGCATCTGTGCGTGCCCGTCGACGACCAGCCGAAGGCGAACCTGCTCGATTACCTCGAGGGTGCCGTTGCGTGGATCCGCGCCGCCATCGCTGAGGGCGGCCACGTCCTCGTGCACTGCATGTGGGGCATGAGCCGCAGCGCGAGCGTCGCCATTGCGTACCTCATCGCTGAGCGGGACATGACGCTCGGCCAGGCACACTCGTTCGTGCGGTCCCGCAGACGCATCGTGCGCCCTAACGCGGGCTTCCTCAATCAGCTCACCGTCTACGACCGCATCATGCGCATCCAGAGGGAGCACGCACGCCGACAGGCAGAGAAGCGAGAGAGCACGAAGCACGGGCTCGACGTCGACGAGCTCGCACGGCGCGTGGCGCTCATCGCGCAGGCGTGACGCGCACATACCGTACCGTATCGGCGACGGCGCAGTCCGGTCTGAGGCCAGGATCGGGAATATACCCTTGTGCGCGAGGCTTTCCGCGAACGTTTTTGTCGTTGAGTTCTGGGCAGAATGCATTGTTCCTCCATCGTCTCTTTGCGCGCCTTTTAATTTGGGGATCATCGTCTCTGGGCCTGGACCGGCACGCCCTTGCGGGCCGCTCACTTTAGAGCTCAGACATTGGCGTATGTATGCGGGCGTGTGCGGCTCATGGTGGCCGAACGACCCATCGGGGCCGCCAACTTCCAGTCCAGGTAGAGTCTTCATTCCGACCCCCGCTGTGCGAGAGTTTTGAGTGATCTTGTGGACAGGAAGTCAGGCCTCAGCCAGGTCACGCATCGGCGCGACCCCTCAACAGATGAAATGCAACCCGTATGCCGGGTTGAAGAGGGCCGATGCACGGCGTGTGTGTGTTTCCGAGCATGTTGACGATCTTGCTTTTTCGAGTCGAATCTGCGCTGCTCGGCGGTCGTGACATGAACGCAAACCGGTGCGTTGGTATCTCAGCCGCGCAAGTCTAACTTTCAGCCGTTGGGATCCTGGATTGCTTAGCTAGGTTGCAAGCGCCATGAGGGGACAACGCTTCGTGTGGTCTGCCGGGGTGCGCAGAGGCGCCATCGATTCGATTGCATATACACTCTGTACTTGGATGGCAAGGAGAACCCCGAGTCTCCGACTTTCGAGAAGGTGCTCACGGGAAGTACTTCGGACACGCCGTGCTTACACGATTCATCCCTCCGTCTGACCCTACACATGCAAACTGCGGCCGACGGGCACGGGTAGAGTATGAAGGCAAACACGCATGTCCGGTGTGCCTACATACCCAATTTGGCTGCAAATCAACTTCACGCCTCGGTGCAGCGTTGGCCCATTGACTGGCAGCAACGTAATAGAAGTACAATTGTCAATACAAACAGAGCGAAGATAGCAAGCACAGAACCTCAAGCAAGACCGGCACGCTTCCGCAAAGCGCGGGGACACGGAACAGGGGCGGAAAGGCCCACAACACAGCTTCAACGCTTGAACGTCAACACGTCGTCCCCCCTCTTCCTTCCAGCATCCCCCTGGCAAGGCCGGATGGACCGCCCTCACTGAGACCGCTTGCTGGCGACCTCGTACACCTCGGTGGGACGCTTCTCGGTCGAGCTCTGGTCGTCCTCACTGCGACGAGCGCTCGTGGGCCCGTCGTTGATACCCTCGCCCTCCTCGGCATTGCGTAGCGCGCCTCCTGGCGTGTACTCTGGCGCGAAGAAGTAGAGCGCTGGAAGGGCGACGAGGAGTGCGCCGACGATGTTGCCCAGGTAAGCCGCAATCAGCGACCTGCGCGGAGGAATGTCAGCAGCGGCACACGTCAACAAAAGGCTACAATTGATTACGACGCACTTTCGAATGTACCCCGCGACGGTCAAATCAGCGCCGAAGAGGATGCCCAGGGGGACGGAGAACATGTTCGCGACCACTGTGTGCGTGTATGTGAGTGCGGGACGTCCATCGTTCGACTTGGAGCTCGGGGGCTTACCGTGGTCGTACCCGCAGGTGACGAAGATCTGCCCGCGCGGCGCTGTCAGAATTGTCTACTGGTTGGGAATTGACAGTGATGCGAGCTTACCATGATGGGAACCCATAAGGCGACAATCTACCCCTTGCGGTTATTACTGGAATATCGTACAGACACGTTCTGCGACGCACCTTCGAAAGTGTTTCACGAGCACCGGCGGCTTGCTACAAATCCGGGGTCGATGGTCAGTCCGATGGATACGATACGCAGGTGTTTGCGCTTACCCATACAGCAACGCAAACCAGCCAGTTACAGCCTATCCCACGCAAGAATATCTGGTGCCACTCTGGCTCCGATGCCTTGTGCCTGAAAGTCTTGTCAGCATGTGGAACCCGCCGCAAGTGAAAAGACGCGCACATCGCAAATGTCACGGCGTATGTGTCGTACGGGGGCGTCGAGATGATGCCAGTGTCTGCAAATTAGGTAAGCGCTCGAAGCGCGGTGTCGACTTGGGAAATATCATGTCGTTTACATTTAGTCAAGACAGAAGCGAAGAACAGGCTTCCACACAGGTTCCCAAAGGTTACTGCAGGTCCGCTCAGTATCGGCGCACACTGTGAGGCTCTTAAACATACCGATCAGCCAGTTGTAAGGCAATGCCCACCATGGTACTGCTCCCTTGATGCATGCCATAGGGAATATCTGCCGAAGTGAGAAATATGAAGGTGAGCACTGGTGCGACACCCGTCCATAGATCTCGCTGACCATCATGTTGCTCGTCAACAGCTCTTGGCCTTGCAATACGATCCTACCACACACAAGGTCAATTTGGTGCATTCGATACATCTCGATCTCGGTGGGCGTACATGATGAGTCCCACGGGGAACACGGCGCCGCCAAGGAATTTGACCAAGCCAGGGTTCGACGCGTTGATACCTGCAGAACCGCCCGACACGATCTCCGAAAGGAGACCCCCGAAGGAGAGCATGACGCCTGCTGCGACCTGTCGAAGACGGACCCTGCTCAGCCCTCGGACGTCGTCGTCGGCGCCACCGCAGACGAGTCAGACACGTACCGCCTTGAAGAACACGACGTCTGCGCGGGTCCTGTGTTTCGCAACGCCATACTCTATCATGGCTACCGCGACCTGGGCGGGCTTGAGCGTACTTGGGGGGTCGAAGTTTGCCATCGCTGGTGAGTGCGCGCACGTAGAGCGGGGCTGCGAGACAGAGAAGACGGGGCCGGGGGCTCGGTGGGAGTCCTGTGACGAGGGATCTATATAACTCGCTGCTGACGCGTACGGCTGGCAGGCGTCTGCAAGAAGCATGCTCGCCAGATCTGTGAACCGTGCAAAAATAACCGGGGGTGAGAACCGCAGAAGGAGGCACGGCTCGGCTAGGGATCAGAAGACCCGCTCAAGTGCAAGAGACTTAGACAACCGTGTCGGCCAGCCGTGCAGAAGATAGAAGACACGGGAGGTTGGGGGCCCACGGGCCTCGCACTGAGACATCAAGGTCGCAAACGGACTTGAGAGAGGTATGGACGTTTACTATCCCGGCTTGCGGCGGAGATTGTTGGACGTGGACCGACTGCAGCCGTCTGCCGCCTCTGCCAACGTCGGCGGAGGCGTACGTGTGGGGTAGGCGGGTGCGGGGTATTGTACTACTACTACCGATTTGATCAGCATGTCGGCGTTTGATGTGCGTAGAGTTCGTGGGAAGATTCCCCATGTTACCGCTGCCGCTGGATCTCGAGATTTGAGCGGGCGGTGACATCTTTCCAGCGCGATGCTCCGAGTACGAAGCGTCCGCGGGAGTTGATTGTGGCGTGCTACAAAAGTAAGGTTCGAAGGTCCAGCTTCAAGCCACATGAGCCCCTGCGCTGACAATGCTGAGGCACGGCCGGGGCTGCGGACATGCTCCGACTTGTTTCGACTTATGTTGGAGTACGTGACAGGGCGCAGTGGGTCAACCGAATGTCTCTGAACTTGTGCGACCCGGGGCTCATGTGAAATCGCACCCGATCTTATCGCGGAGGCCCACCCTCGCACATTCCTCCGCCAGCATTCTGGCCCGGTATGTTCAATCGTCGCCGCTCAACACCGGGCGCCCGAGTACACACTTCACGGGCGTCCGTCCGCCCGGGACCGCCTCCGCGCACGCTCTCCGTATATCGGCCACTGCGGCTAGCGCCTCGGGACCCACATTCGCTGGTTGCACGGCGAGCGTGCACAACGTCGGGAACACAACCGGTGTCTCACGGACGAGGTCGCGCAGATCCCGGAGAGTCGCGTCTGCGGTGTTCGAAAACTCCAACTTGATGAGACAGGGCGCAAGCTTCGCCCACACCGGCAGCGTCGTGCTCCATGGAAGACGCTTGCTCTGCGCATCCTCGTCGCTCGCGTCGACGATGTGTAGGTATTGAAGAGCGGGAAAGGGTGGTGCCGCGACGACTGCGGCAAGATCGAGCGGATCGCTTGACGCGTAGAAGCTGGCGTTGGACGGTTCCATCTACGAATGAGAGCTGTCGAACTCTCCCGGTAGGCGCACGAAGATACGGTCGTCAACCGTCAAGGTGAGCATGCGCAGTGCCGGGAGTGTGCAACGAACAAGGGGAAGCGGGATTGCGCGGGATTGCACGACAGCCAACGTTTCGAGGTGCGAACCGACGGAGGCAAAGAGGCGCGAGAGCAGATCAACGCAGCGGGCGTTCCAGGCATCTTTCGCCTCGCGCCAGGACATGGTGTCGCGGAAATGACAGGGACCTTTGATGACCGTCACGTCCGTCTCCCCAGGGAGGAACGGTAGAAGAAGGTGGTGTACCCAGGGCGTGTTGTCCCCCGTGGTGGCGGCCGCGGCGAGCGCTACCTCGTAACGGACCAAAAACGCCTCGATGTCTTGTAGCCTGGAAATCCGGACACTGTGGAATCGGTACGCGGCAGAGATTGAGCGGAAGGCCCTGGAAACGTATGAGAAGGATATTGCAGTGCGCCCGCCGTCTGTGCACGCGAACTCGAAGATGTTACGCCAGACATCGATGGGCAGTAGATCGATCATAGTCTGGATAGTCAACATCCCGCCTATAACCTGATTCACGAATCATGAACATACCTCTGTCCCAGAATTGTCAGTGACGACCTGTTAGGCGCACTTAAACTCGGTAGGCTTCGACGTGAGATGTACCGCTTCATGGAGCGGAGACCTTATAGCCCAAGAAACGCTGCTAAGCTCGCACCCACACCAAGCGAGGCGCACGATGTTCGTATCTGCATGGCGCGAGCGGTTGCCACCACTGCCACTTGAGCCTCTGGCAGTTGTATGCTAACAGGAGCCAATATATCCACACCACAATGATACTGAGGCAGTTCAAATCACTCGGGTGTCGTACGTTGGACAGTTCTTCCCCTTGTCGGAGGGGCGGTGCGCGCTTGCAGTCTTGCACGGCAAATATCAGTGTATACGGCATCCGCCACCGCGTACGCCGTCTCCGATTGCGTGGTGCCTATCGCGCGGTGACGTCTGTAGTAGAAACTTATGCAAGTATGCGTTAGCCTACTGTCATCGACTCAAGGAGCTCGCGTCCACGAGGACTTTGCGGAAGGCAGTGGGATAGCAAACTAAATCCACAAGCGCGAGTCCCATTGGCGTCCTGATCTTACACAGCATATGAACAAGCTTGCTCTTCGATGATTCATTACAAACTCTCACCTCATCAATGCACCTTCGACGATTGGATTCTAGCAACCGCCATCTGTGCCAGATTCCGGTCCGCATAGGGGACACTCTGAGTCATTGGAAGGAAAGTGTAGCGCAGGCCCATAGCTTCTGTGCTTCGCGCAGTCTGCTGAGATGTCAATGCATGGACGGATCCTGTGTTCGTCTCTGAGGGGATGGTGCGCAGAAGTCTTGCGCACAGAGAATGTCACATTTGCCATGGCTTGCAAGATGTGCCACGAGGGCGTTAGACATCGCATATATGATACAGAAAGACACGCTGCGCCACACGTGATGCGCCGCCGGAGAGCTTGGGCCTTCCAGGCTGAGCACCTGGCAGATTGCGGGGTTTTCACATATATGCGAGACAGAGAAGAAGCGGCATACACGCTGTATTTCAAAAGTCTCAGAGGAGCGCTGGGCTAGCTTGACAGCGCGAGCCGTTGCGGTAGACGTACCCGGAGACCGAAACAAACGACCGGGGCGGTAGGAGCAGCAGTACCGGTACACCCGAGAGGGCTCCCCTGCGCGGTAGCAAGCTCAGATTTGAAGAGCTAGTTGAGCTTCCCGATAAATTGTAGCTTAGATAGATGCGATACGGAATGAGGATGGAGCGAATATGGTTGACATGCTCATGAACTAGGGGACAAAGGAGCCCTTGGGTGGCACATGTCCATACACGCGAACAAGAATGTCACGCGCCATACGTCGGAAGTATGCTATCAAGAGCATCGAAGTCTGTTGATATATGAGAGCGATTCAAACGGGTGTAACGTTCGCGGGCGACACATACCACACATAGCGTTGGCTTAGTGTTGAACGTTGAGCGCTGGCGATGACACCCGGACCCACATTCGAATTGACACAACTCTGTTGGTTCGCTATCAGCTACTCACATACCTTGCACGCTCTTCTGATCAAATGGCCTCTGGCTATATGTGTCACGGTGCATCATAGGAATTCCTGAAAGAATTGGTGTGATTATCGGCATGGACTACATCTGTCTATTACTCACATACCGTACAAATGTGCAAGATTAAGTTTCGCGGCGGGCTGTAGGAGATGATGATTGATCTCAAATACCGGGCGGGATGCGTACATTTGTGTGGGGTGTAGCCACGCGTCTTCTAGCCGCTACATACGCTCGTGATGAACGTAGACGTTCATAAGTCTAATAATTCAATTCAAAAGGTGGTAGCCGTCTGAGGGGAGGATGGTAAGCAAGCGTTGACGAGTTGGGGCACGAGAGGGAATACGTCCAGACAATCTTCGAACACCATACGAATACCGCCTGTAGCAAGTCAAGTGGTCCAGTATAAAATGGAGGACCGAGGGGTGTGTAACGAGTATGTTATTCAAGCAGAGAAGGTCAGTTGCATGGACCGGGACTCGGAAGCGGCGCGGTCGTGGTGGCCGAGACCAAGATTTAGAAACGACAGAGACGCTCGGAGCGCTCTGTCCCAACCGCCGTGATCCCTCCCGTCATCTCGAAGACTGTATTATACCCCCAGCACCTGCTTGAGCATTCTACCATCTTTTGGAACGCTGGACACCTTCGCTTGACCTCCAACAAACTCGCAGGGAAGTATCAATCCTGAGACAACAATACCCAGCCGATACCCTTTCACCGATGTCGACCTCCGTCGAAGCTCCTACGCCCGCTCAGAATGCGAACGCTGCGGGGCAATCCTCGACGCCCGGAGCTAGCTCGGCGCAGGACGAAAACATGCCGCCAACGCCGGAGGTTCGTCTGAACGGGAGACGCGCCTCGAGTTTGCGCGGTGTATCCTCGACTGGCGCGAGTGAAAATGACGGATGGGGCTCTCATTTCTGGGTTACACTCATCGATCCACAAGTGCGTATCTTCACCCTTCTTGGGATTTCCTATCTTGCCTCGCTGGCTATTCACGGTTATGGGCTACGATCGTGTGGTGCTACAAAGTATACGTGATCTACAGTATGAATGGCCGGTCTAGCCGCTCGAGACCAAGTGTTCGGCATCAGACGTCACTATAGCATCAAACCAGTTTCTCTTAGCAGTACGCTCGATATCGAACAATACTAACCCTATAACACTATCGCGTTGCAAACAGACACAGGTATCGTTTTACGCCTGTCCTGCCACCGGAGAGGTCAGCTGGGACCCGCCAGTTGGCAACTTCTTGTAAGGGTTTGGGTTATCAATTGACAATAAAGTGACTTACGCCATGGATTCTAGGTTACCACCTAGCCCAGATGGCGAATGGTGGGAGATGTTCGATGAGGCTAGCGGCATCAACTACTACTATCATACCAAATCTGGGGAGACCGTCTGGGAACGTCCAGATGCCTTCGTTATCCCCTTAGGAATTCTCCAAAATACTGCGCTAGCGCGGCGGCTCTCAATGCGAGACCGCAGCGGGGACGCGAATGGGAAGAGTCCCCAAAAGCAGCCCAACGTGGCGCCAGAACGAATGCCGTATCGTCGTTCGCGCTCGTATACGTCAGACAAGGATGCGGCGCAGAACGGCCGCTCTAACAGAAGCGGTGGCGGCACATTACAGCCTCGCGCCTCTCAGACATCCACCAGAAGCTCTCCAGGACGATCACACCACACGCCACCCAGTCCAAATACGCCGTCTTCGCCCACAGGCTCGTCTTCGAGGCGCTCGCAATCCGGTCGTAAGTCGGCCTCCAGCTCTGACCCCCAGCACGATAGCTCTGGCTCTCAAGCCGGACCGCTTGCATACGAGCGTGGACACCCGCTGGATCCCATACCAGGCTCTCCTTATAACACAGATGCGTCCCCCTCTCCAGCACCGTCTGTCGGCGGTGGACGCAAATCCACGACGGCCACGCCGGTCAACGGACAGCGCGCAGAATCGCCGAAGGACAGCATTCCGCAGCGAAAGAGCACCAATGACGAATCCACGCTGAACAGATCTCGGTCCAAGTCTTCCTCTTACATGCAGTACCGGTCCCCTCAGCCACAGAGCCTTAACGCAGCTCTCGAGATGATCGCGCTCTCCAGCTCGCAGTCGTCCACCAATTCACATGACAAGCCTGACGGGTCTGACAACGGACACGGCGCTCGCTCAGCCACCCCGTCGTCACAGGGATCGCCTCCGAAAGTCAGAATCAACACAGACCCAAAGCTCCTTGGCATTGCCGCACGCAGCGACCAAACTCACTCTAGCACACCTCCCGGCACACCTTTGCGATTCAAATTCAAGAGTAAAGACAAGGGAAGCGTACCGTCCACGCCCATGAAGCCCACCCCCGTCTCGCCGCAGCCGAGGCGCAGCGTATCTGGTCCTGCGGGAGTGCAGTTGCGAGGGAAGTTCATCAGTAGTCCTGTTCTCGATCCCGGTTCGTCGATCCGTCACTTCCAACGTCAACACCTTCTCATAGTCTAAGGCAGAGGCCACTCGTCACATGAGCCAGATGGTCAATCGAGGAGGCGGCACGCCAATACCCATTGACATCTACCAGAATGCCGGCCGCAAGTCCGACGCCTCATTAAACACGGGGTCCGTACTGTTGTGTATCGTGTGAGAGACGATGAACTAACACCGCTTGCAGGAGGTACCCTGTTCTACCTGAGGATCTCGCGTCAGATATTCAACAGTTCTCAGAGTCCGACTTCGCGCATCGCTATTTCTCCACGCATAGAACGGGCTTTATCTTCAAGCGTCGGGTTCCAGTCGCTCAGCTGATGACCTGGCAGAAGGTGTGTGTCATGCATCTGCCATTAGATGGAACGATCCTTATGGTGGCTTCATAGCCCCCTATCACTGCGCCACTTTTGAATCTGAGTCGCGCGCTGCACAAAGATGCTGTCAAGACTTTCAAGGTAGTACAACGGGTCATGGGCGACCGCGAACGCGAGCGTTCTGGAGCCTACGCCTCATCGCCTGTGAAGTCGTTCAACGGGTCCACAACGTCGCTTCCTCGCAGCTTGTCCAATGCTCTTCTGGAAGAAGAGCGATGGCTGCTGGGTGAAGGCCTCACTCATGGCGAACTTCGAGACGAAATTTACTGCCAGGTCATGAAGCAGCTGAACGGCAATCCTAGCAAGTACGTGATGTCCCCCTCGACAGAGCTCGTGGACCTTATTTACGTGTACGATAGAGACAGCGTGTTTAAGGGTTGGCAATTGCTCTGCGTCTTGCTCGTGACGTTCCCGCCGTCCAAGGACTTTGAGTCTTACCTGGGCTCATACATGCAACAAGCGACGGCCCAACACGAAGGTCGAATCGATGTTATGGCAAAGTACTGCCTGCGTCGTCTTGCGTACGTTTCGAAGAAGGGTCCAAGGGGAAAGCCACCTACTGCTGCAGAAATTGAAACAGCCTCAGTGAGTGTGGATATTATCTTCATCGTTCTTTTGTCTGAGTAAGTGGTCTCTTCAGGACGCTGCGTTCCACCCTTCGATCTTCGGAGAGACTCTCGACGGTGTCTTCAGACTACAAGAGCGGAATTACCCCGACAAGAAGGTACCCATCATTCTGCCTTTCCTCGCCGACGGGATCCTTGCGCTTGGAGGTACCAAGTCTGAGGGCATATTCCGTGTGCCAGGAGACGGAGACCTCGTCTCGGATTTGAAGCTCCGCATAGACAGGGGGTACTATAGCCTCGATGGCGTGGATGACCCGCACGTCCTGGCATCCCTCATGAAACTCTGGCTCCGCGAGCTGTGCGACCCACTGGTTCCCGACGAGATGTACAACGACTGCATCACGTCTGCGCACGAACCGGAGGCGTGCGTACAGATTGTACAGAGACTCCCGACGATGAACAGGCGTGTGGTACTGTTCGTGATCAGCTTTCTACAGCTGTTCTTAGAGGAGAAGATCCAGACGGTGACGAAGATGACTGCGCCGAATCTAGCGCTTGTCATGGCGCCGAATCTGCTACGGTGCAATTCGGAGTCAATGCTGGTAGTCTTCACCAATGCCCAGTAAGCGCACTCTGTTTGGTCGATGCTCGTAGCCTATTTACACTGACTGAACAGGTACGAGCAAACCTTCGTCCACAACCTCTTGCTTCACCTGAAATGTGGTGAGATCGATCCCGACTTCGTACCGACCCACGGGCAAGGCGCCATCTCCCCTCGTCCTGCGACTCCCTCTGCCCCACGCCAATCCAAATCTCGCCATCCTCGTCCTAACTATTAATGACATTTGTGTATATCTAGCCATTCTCGCATACCTTACCGCTACCAGTACTTTCCATTGTGGTCTATAAAGCTGTCCTTCGATACCACCTCCCGGTCATTACCCCTACTTCCATATGCTATCATCCTACTCACATTCATTCCCTCTGCAATCCCTTGTTGTAGCATCTATCCCCGGGCCTTCTCGTCCTCCACGCGCTTGATCATAATCCGTCATAAACATACACATCTATACTTCCCAGTTTACCCCCTGACAAACGTGATAGTTACCTACGTGGTTGTTTCACAATTCTGGTTATTCTACTTCCTCGTAGTACGTAGCAGTAATCGGCGAGGTCTTGTGCATTTCGTGGAGGTAGAACGAGCTCAATAGAACCTCTCGCGCCATGGGCGACACGTAATCGGCGCCCTGCGCTGTGTGTGGGAAGGCATCCCCAGTAATACCAGGTGCGTTGTTGCATTGATGTTAACGGCGTCCGTGAATTTGTCTCACACCTTCCCCTGTGTTTTCAACCCGGTCCAGATGCGTTTGACCGGGCGGGAACGCAAACCAGACGCAGGTTCGATTCTGATAGCGAGCTCAGCTTGCTTACATTCCATCGAATCCTCGGGGCAGCTACATCAGCGGGCCACAGGAACCAACGTTCCGGAGGCACAGGGAGGCACCTGGTCTTGAGTTACGCGAAAATTGGTCTAATATGCAAGATGTCAGCTGTGATCGATGATCAATGTGGCCGTCGTGGCCTGTTCTGTCCTGGTGAGTGCTCGATGAAACTTGGAAATTGAACAACATTGTGGCGCCTCGTTGTGGCAAATCGCTACGCGCATCATTCCCGATGGCGAACAGGAAGTTTGGAACAAGTGCGACTCGAACCCACCGGCGATCTGTAGCGATCCGTCCAGGGTTCGCCGTGGGTACATCGTACGAAGACTGTCAGAAGTGTTGGAAGATAGCAACGACCGCTGTAGCTACGCACACGGTGAGAGCGGCGCAGTCCAATCAGTCAGGTCCAATCCGTGCGGGCGGGCACTCACTCCGATTGCATTAGGTCACCGCGGGCCGTGGTTCTACCCGAGGCGGAAGAACCATAGGATTGAATACTTGCTACGTTGAGCAATGCATCTGCGGGTGATAGACTCCATGCACATGCACCGCGCACCACTTGGGATGCCCGCGGCCACAGTCCAGGACATGTTTCTCTCATCATCATCAGCTTCTCATGTTCCCATCACCTGTGTCCCTCCTTCCCCAAACTCTCTTTATAAACAGTCTGTCGTGGTGGCCGTACAATTTCCGTCGCCTTGCCCCACCTCGGCGCCATGCCTCGCGCTCTCGAGACTCCTGACCCCCTCGCCCGTGCTATCGAGCCCCCGCAGAATGAGACCGCCTCGGAGAGATGGGCTCGGGAACAGCGCGAAGCGGAGGCGCGCAGGATCAGCGAACAAATCGACGAGCAGATAAGGGCGGAGAGGATAGCTATGAAGAAACACAAGCCGCCAATGCGGCTACTTCTTCTGGGCCAGAGCGAGAGCGGCAAGTCCACGACGGTCAAGAGTGAGTTGTTCAACGTCTATCTACATTGTATCGTGTATCTGAGGCGCTCCCTTCGCGTAGATTTCCAGCTCGCGTTTGCCTACGACGCGTTCTTGGCCGAGAGGGCGGCGTGGCGCGCGGTCATCCACCTGAATCTCGTACGCTCGGTTAACAGCATCATCGACGTCCTCTCGAGCGAGCTTGCCGCCCGCGGAGAGGCCCCAGTGCGTTCCCCTACTCCCGGCCCAGGAGCAGAGCTCCAACACATGGGCGGCGCGCTTGACAACGACGTGGACACGGACGAGAACGAAGACGAGCAAGTAGAGTCGGAAGACTATTCGGACTTTCCTCTGACGAGCACACACCGTGAGCTGATGCTGCGCCTCGAACCGCTGCGGCAGGTGCAGCGCGATCTCCAGCGCTGCCTTGGCGCGGCGTCCACCGAAGAGACCCCCTCCGCAGCCGCTGCCGGGGCAGCACCGTGGAACGCCAACAGCGGCGGATGGCGTTCACGGGAATTTTCCGTGACGGCCCGCAGCGGGTGGAAGGCCGCGCTCGGCCGGGTGCGTGCTGTTGGGCGCAAGTCTGTCGACTCGACTGTTGGACGATATGAGAGGCGACCGGAGGTTCCTCCATCAGACGGACGGGTGCCTGCTCGACCAAAGGTTCGCCCTCATGTTGTCTTCAGGCGGCACTTTCAATGCTCATGATGTTGCAGACCTCCATCCGGAGGCCGTCTGCTACGGGCGTTCAGCCACTCGAACCGGCAGATGAAAGGATTGAAGGCGCGGAGATTGAACTTGCAGCGGAGGTCATTGCATCATGTGCGAATGATATGTCTGCCCTCTGGGAGGATCCCGCCGTCAGGACGGTTCTCAGCAGAAAGGGGATCCGTCCAGAGGAGGGTCCTGGATTGTATGCCATCTGATGCATATCACTGGTTTGACGGAGCGCTGACCTGTTGCAGCTTCTTGAACGATGTCGCGCGCGTCGCAGCTCAAGACTACCGACCCTCAGACGACGACGTCGTCCGGGCACGACTGCGCACGATGGGGGTACAGGAGCACCATCTCAAGTTCGAGAAGGGTACGGATGCTGTTGTGGTCATATTCGCCGTCGATTGCCGCTGACCGCAATGCCCAGGATCGGAAGCAGGGTACGAATGGCTAATTTACGACGTTGGCGGCGCGCGCTCACTGGTGGGTCTCGATGCCAATCAGTCTTCCGGCCGCTCTGACCGAGAGGGTGCTCTAGCGGAACGCATGGTATCCCTACTTCGACAATATCAACGCGATCATCTTCCTTGCTCCCATCAGCTGCTTCGATGAGCATCTTGCAGAAGACCGGCGGGTGAACCGGATCCAGGACAGCCTACTACTCTGGAAGGCCGTCTGCTCGACCAAGCTCCTTGCTGGAGTGCAACTCATCCTCGTGAGTGCAAGCATCTGTCAGCCGTTCGAATGACGTGCTGAAAGGTTGCTGGGCACGGGTCAGTTTTTGAACAAGTGCGACCTCTTGAGTAAGAAACTCGAGCGCGGGGTGCGCGTCGTCGACTACGTGCCAACTTACGGGAGCAAACCCAACGACGTCGAGAACGTAGCACGCTGTACGTTGCGTTTTTCCCACCGCGTGCTGAAGCTCTCTCGGGCAGAATCCCAATACTCAGAAGTTGATCTGACCGCGTATTTGTGCTGTAGATTTTCGGTCTCAGTTCAAGGACATATCCTCCCGGCACTCACCGCGGGAACGCGTCTTCTACTCTTTCCTGACATCTGTTGTGGTACGTCCTTGCTCCCATCTACAAGATGTACCCCTTGACTGCGCATACGGAATCTGGGAGTTTTTGCCGGTCTGGTGCCTGTGTTCTCTCACAACATGATGTTGCTGAGCAGCACTGGGCGTCTGCGTATCGGCGGGAAAGGCACCCTATCTCCCCGATCCATGCTGAATACATCTCCGCTCCTCTGGATGATGGAAGCTCATGCCCTTCCGTTTTGTGCCATACAGGACACGAAGGCAACCCGTATCACAGTTGCGACAGGTGAGCTCACTCTCCGGCGGCTTCTTCCCTTCGCAACTCAATCGTATCGGGGTTCTTGCAGTGCGCGAGGGTATTCAGCGGAACAACTTGAGAAGTGCGGTGTTCATCTGACGCCTGGGGCTAGTAGACCTCATTTATTCCTCATTTTATTGGGTACTATATCGTTGTGCATTTACTCCCCACCATCCCGCTGTGTCAATGTTGTATTGCAATCCATGTCATTTATTGAGTCTCGATGTGGTATTCTTCCAAACCATATGCCAGTTGTGCACTGCACAACAGCCTTACAATCACTATTATGACGGACAAGAATCAAACTCTGAAGACCATAATGTACAGTACTTCATCTTCAGTCACAAATCAATGAATCCACCAGCAGTATAAAACAAATACTCCATCACAATTCCATTCAAGATGCCAAGCTTCCAGTCAACTGACTGGTCACAAAGGCACCATGAAAAGAAGCATAAGGAGATCCCCCGACGACACAAGCCGGTACTGCAGTGGCAAGGTCATCGCGCCCCCGGGTTGCAAGCAGAGCCCAGGGGACAAGGGCGGCAAAAATTAGATAACCAATAATGGGGCCGGTGGCCCCATAATAGTGGTTAAACTATTAAGAACAGATACTACACTTGATCTAAGCCAAAAGGCCAGAGTGGTAAGGATTCGCAATGTCCGTACGCTGATTATATACGGAGAGAACATGCGCACGGACCATCTCCTGATCGGGTGCGAGTACCGGGTGGCAGAGACCTGATTGGGATACACACAACCGTTTTGGAAGGCGATGGCCTTGGATCCTAATAGTGCCAAACAACGCCTCTCAAAATCAACCACGCGCTCTCGTACCACGCAATCTATCATCTAGGTGAGCAGCCTTTCTACGCCCCGGAGCTCAACAGCGCCCACCATATTCGCTCGGAATACTTTGGAAAGATGCAGCGTCCGAGGATGATTAATCAACCAGTCGTCAAGCCCGTCAAGCAACCCTAATTACGCGTGAATATATGGTAAAGCGGTCGGTTATGGTCCAGCTACAATGAAGCCGCACGCCCGTGTATGCTCTTTGTCCCTCGTAATAGACTCCCACCGAATAAAGGAAACATGCGATCGGGGCTGTCCAACCGGATCCAGTCCTTAATCTGAGCTGCCGACGCCTTCGCTATCTGCAACTTGCTGAGTTTCTGCGCCGCCACCTCTATGCGCTTCCTACGCTCGTGCGTCCACTCGCCTTCGTCCTCCTCTCGCTCCCCCCAACAGCCTGCCTTACCGAGCATCCTATCCTCCCACTCCCACCTAAGCCGGTCTCTCCAGTAGCCTTCTCTGTGCCATCTGCCACGAAGGATGACCACCTTTGCACCTCCTCGCCCCCTCGATGCTTTTGCAAGAAGACTAGCTTCATGGCGCATCTCGTGGCCCGTGACTGGCCGCAGCACCAGTGGCTGGAGGATGATCCTGCGCAGCCTCGGGTACGATAGCGCAGCACGGTACCCATGTGCGGCATGCATGTGCGGGAAGGATCTGGTCGGCATACCCTCGAGGGCCTCGGGGTGGAGGTTGCTCGCCTGGGAGACGCGAAGGTGCGTCAGAGCCGGCGCCAGTTCGGTCCACAGCGGCAGCGTCCTCTCCCAGGAATACTGCTTTCCGCCTTCGTACACGATGTGGAGGTGGGTTAACGACGGAAATGGTGCTGGAGCGCACGTTTTCAGGTCATCGAACCTGTGCCTGCGGTTCGCGTGAGCTTCCCATTCCGCGCTCGGTCTTACAAAGACCGCGTCATCCGACAGCAAGGACAGCTCCCGAAGCGCGAAGAGTTCCACCTTGATGTGGGGAAGGGATATCTCTGGATGCTGCAGGATCGCGAGGGTCTCGAGGGTCGGGGCGACGAGTCGGAGAAGCCGGGGAACAAGATAGATGAACTGGCGGTCCCACGCGCCCTTCACCGCATACCACGCGAGCTCGTCCTCGGCGAGCTGTTGCTGCCGCTTCGACTTCCTGGAGGAATACTCGCGCCAGCCCCTCCAGGAGCGGACGAGCGAGTCGCAATCATCGGGGAAGAAGCTGAGCAGTAGATGACGGGTGTTCACGCTGCGCTGGTCCAGCACGCCTGCGTGAGGGGCCTGCGCGCGTTCGATGCGATCCAGGCAGAGAAGGAAGCGGCCGATTTGCGCGAGATTGGTGAATTTGAGCGAGTAGAAGCGGTACGCCGCAGATGTTGCGCGGATGCAGGACGAGGTGCTCGCGAGGGCGGCGCCGGTCCGACCCCCGTCTGTGCACGCGTATCGGAATATATCCTCCCAGAGGTGGATGGGCAGCTTGTCCAGTGATGGCGGCATGGCGTATGGCAGCGACGAGCAGACGTCGGAATGAGGAGAGGGTAGACGGCGTCGAAGGATGTTAGGCGGTAAGTCAAGAGACTGCTGCCTAAATATCCTCTGCCGTGGCCCATGACCCCTTCGTGCGACCACGGCACGGCACAGATCAAGGCTGTGCTGATTAGCTATGATGTCTTCTTGCATTAACATTCGAGCGTCTCGTCCGCGCTCACTCCACACCGACTGGCCCTCCGCGCTACCATAGTACGTCTGCCTCTGATGTGTAAGAGAGACCGCTATCGTCTTCTGTACAGGTATATTGCAGCTACGCGCCGTTGCAAGTGTATGATAGGCCCTTTGAATTGCGTGAAATGAACTGAACTTACACCTTATTTCCGCCGACAAAGCGCCCCGTTGAATCACATCAAGTTACGCCTCCCCGACGAGAACACCGCCTGCCACCATTTGGTCTTCTTCGGTCTTTCTGGGACGCGATCGCTGCTCAGATCGAGCGTGAGCGGGCCCTCGCTCTTCGGAAGCGGCTCGATGGCAGAAACACCCCATCGCTCGTCTTCGTAATACTCGTCCTCCGTCCAGCAGCCCCCGCCTCCAATCATACGGTTCCTCCACTCGCGTGGGAGGCGCCTCGGCCAGTACTGGTCTTCGTATAGGCGGCTGCGCAAGACCGTGACCCACGCCCGGCATCTGCTCTCCTGCGCGCACTCCGCCGCCACCCGCTCGACGTCGCGCCTCTGCGCCAGCACGCCAGCCGCCGTCCCGCTACTCGCCCACTGCGGCGCGCGGCTCAGCTGCACGATCACCAGTCGCAGACTGGGATACGTCGGGATCGTGTCAGGCGTCGCGGCCACTATGAGCGGTTCCGCCCCAAGGCTGCCGTCGAATCCGCCTTCGCCTGCGCTTCGATCGCCCGATGGTGGCGGCTGTGGCAGCCCTAGCATGTCACGGACCATGTGCACCACCTGCGCGCTCCCCTGCGAGATGCGCAAGTGAGTCACTGCGGGCGCGAGCGCCGCCCAGCGCGGAAGTGTCTGTTCCCAGGGATGCAGCTTCGCCCACGCAAATATGACGTGCAGGCGTCGGAGGCTGGGGAAGGGCGCGTCCTTTGGGCCATCCGGATCGGGGGGCTGGATGCCGTAGAAGTTGAAGTCCGAGTCGTCGCCTTCGCGCGGGAGACGCACGCCGGGCTGCGGAACGCGCACGAAGAGACGGTCGTCGCCGAGCAGGGTCAGCTCCCGCAAGGCGGGGAGGGGGCAGTTCACGAGCGGCAGGCGCACGTCGCGACTCTGGAGGACGACGAGTGTGCGGAGGGTGTTCCCAATGCGCGCGAAGAGCGCAGACACGTTCGTCATGAACGTGTAGTTCCACGCGATCTTCTGCATGTTCCACTGTCGCTGCTCGTGGAGCAGCTGTGCGACCATGGCGCGCTCGTTGCGAGGATAGTCGGTCCACTTGGTGCGCCAGGCGCGTACAGGGGCGTCGCATGTTTCGGGGAGGAATGACAGGAAAAGGTGATGCACTGGCGCCTCTTTGCCGCTGAATAGCGTGGTTCGTTTGAGGCAGATGAGGAAGTTCCGTACATGGCGGACGCTGTAGAGGCTTACGGAGAAGAAACGGGTGGACGAGGAGGCCCGTCGGCACGCCTTGGATGTCAACGCTAGCGCACAGCCGGCTTTGCCACCGTCGGTGCAGACGAATTGAAATATGATGTACCAGACATCATAGGGCAAGCGGTCGAATACGTCCGAGCCCATCTCGGAGGTGGAGGGCCAAGCGATCCAGTGGGGTGGGAGGGGGTGATGTACAGAAGGAGCCTAACATCGGCGGCACTTTATGTACGTAGCGCTCTGATCACTGCGCTAACATTACAACGACATAGGTTTAGAGATATGACAGATGATGCTTCTCACGACAGTAGACATCACAGATTTAATTCAGTCTTAGATCACTAGAAGGATTGCAGACCTATCGATATCAGGTGGGCCGGCACAACCCGTTGTGCAATTTCAGCTGACGGGACTTCGCGCACTGTAGTAGCCTTGGCCTGCGTAGATAGCTGCGTACATCTCATTCCCTATAATAGCAACCCTACTTGGAACCCTTGGACGTCTGAAGAGTGCCCTTCGCATCCTCCACGAACTTCTTCAGCACCGCGACATCGTCCCCTTCCGGCAGCGCCTTCTGGACCCGCTCGAACAGATAAGCAAAGCCATGGTGAATATGGGCTTCACCTTCCCCCAAGCCCTCGCGAACGAATGACGATATCTCCTCCATCTCGCCCACCCAGCGATAAGCCTTGGGCAGCATGCCAGGGATACTTCTGCTGATGCGCTCTAGAACCTGCGTCTGCGAGTCGCCCAGCTCATGGAGAAGAGCTTGGGCAGTTGCCGGAGAGGACGCATGCGCAGCTAAGGGAGTAGCGTTGGCCCACAGCCCATCATAAGGATCGATGATACTCACCTAAGATCATCGTTGAAGCGAGACCTATGAAGCCCTTGGATAAGCCAGCATACGACATCTTCAATGCACTCGCATCCCCCACGCCAGCCCCCTCTCCTCTCAAAAGCACGACTCTCAGCCCCCACTTTTCCAGCCCGGCAAACTCGTCCAGGAGGTCGGCATCCTCGGGCTCCGCAGAAGCGTAGAACGCGGGCTTGTAGGTGTCGCTGGGCGGGCCCCCGACGATCCCCGCGTCGAGGAACCGTACCGCGCTCCCCTCGAAGACGCGCGCGATCCCCTTCACGGTGGTGGGACTTACGGCATTGCAATCTACGAACGCGAGGTTTCGGCTCCCGCCCGCCTCCCCGTAGGCTTTCTGGAAGGACACGGCGAGCGCGAGTGCGGAACTTGGTGGGAGGATGCTCAGGACCCATTCCGCACGCTTCGCGATGTCAGCGAGGGATGCATCTTGCATGCCTGCGGCGCGTGCGCGCTCGATCGTCGCGGGGGAGCGTCCTTCGAGCGTGGTGAGGACCGTGCAACCCGACTTGGTGAACTGGTAGCCGACCGCGGCTCCCATGGCACCGGGCGCGATCACTGCAATGGTGGGCCCCTTTGAAGATGGTTGCGATGCCATCGTGAGGCGATCTCTAGGACGTATGTGAGGATGTTGAGTGAGGGGGCGGTCTTGTAATGGGATAAGCGAAGCGCTGGGAAGGCAGCGATTGGAGATCGACTTCGTTTCGGGTCTGGTGGAATCGTTGTGGTAGTGGCACTGCGACTAGCTGGACGTCGGAATCTGCTAGTACAAGCTTGGCTTTGTGGTGAGGATACACGATAGAGCAGCACCGTTCACATTCTCATTGAGTTTATGATCACAGCGCCGGGAGACCGGTTTGACCATATGTCGTGAGAGTGTCGTCGTGAGAGCCAGGTTGGTCACGTCGACTGTGTGCTAAAATTAACACATGAGTCTCACTCACATCGTCAACACTCTGTAAGACTCTTGGGATGTGATTCAAGTCGTCTGGAGAGTGGTGTACACTGTACTGTACAGAGTCGTACCTTCGCGTAGGCGCTAATCAACATTTCACTACACACTGCCGAGGACTACTACTGGTGTGTGATATATTACTTACTAAGTTACTACTACATTGATCTACATCGATGATCCTCCTTGATCATAAGAACGATGCAATAAGGCGCCAGTACTCTTGTAACTCCTCTTTAGACAAGTCCGCGTGTAGTGTCAGTTCCAGACCTTCTACAACAGTTCAGACAGCCCTGTAGAAGTGCGCCGTAAGCGCCAGAAGACAAGTACTCCGGAGTCCGGATGGGAACGATGTTCATACCTGGGATTCTAGTCCTCGCCACTATCACCCGCTGATCCGTCTCGGTCCCCCGGAGTGCTAGCAGTTCTCCACAGACCGCCCAATTGAACGTTTCCAGGGGCACAAGTGGTTTCCCAGCTCAGGATTGTGACTGACAGTCGGTTCCTGGAGCGGACAAGGCAGGATTAGTGGCGGAGGCGTGGCGTGTCAATTTTCAAATACGAACACACCTGCCCACGGGTGGTTTCAGAGCTGCTACGGCTGTGCGGTGTGTACGTCGCCAACAGTATGTGCCATGCCATGTGAGCACTGTGAGCTCTCATACCATCAATGCTGTCGTGTGCTCATGTGGAGCTCAAGGAGCACAAGAGGAGCTTGAAGCGAGCGGTGTTCCTTGGCGAAATGCAACCCCACGGCTCCTGCTAGTCGCTCAATTGAAGAAGTATCATGGTAAGTTTTCTACATATGCGTCTTGCGCATTACCTCCAGCTGACCAGCTTTCTCAAGCGAGGGTGCTTTTGATCACATCTCTTTCTGCAAAGCTACAGATGGTTCGAACGGTCTCTCACGGGGGTTGTACGCCGAACCTTCGCTTCTCAGGCGCAGTGCTGTATTCCATTCGGCGCCCTCATGGTCTCACGGACGCGCGCATGGAGACCGTATAATGATGTACCGCCGTTCGGCAGATTGACGCTTCGCGACACGGCGCTCGGAGAGTGACCCGCACATTTAACAGACCGCTCCACGCTGACTCGGAGTTCTTCCGACCCCCATATCCCTCCGCACGCAAGCTAGTCACCGCCTGTGTCTTGCTCTCAAGATGGCCACTGTTGCCGAATCCGGGGTGGACGTCCTGCACAGGACGACAAGCTCAATGGGGTCTTCCAACGAGAAGGAGCGCATCGAGATTATCGAGGAGGAGTATCGGATGGAGAAGCCAGACATGTACGTACTTTCCTTGTTTCATATGGGGAAAGCTGGTACCCACACTGAAGACATGTCATGCAGTTCGAGGCCGTTCCCTCGCGACCCTAATGAAATGGTCGAGACGCACCAACTGACAGTTAGGCGAGTCATCCAGCCCCTTCCCCATCAGGGTTGGAACTCATTTGATACACAGAGCTGTATTTGTTGGATGCTGTCTCGGTGCTGTCGGTACGTGTTTCGATAACGTGGAATGCATAAATGTGCTCACCGCGCCTACAAGTCGGAGCTTCCAACATATATCTTGGGTTGAAGACAGGGTTTACTTTCGGTCCTCAGGTATGTGACAAGTATCAGTCGACTATGAACCTGTGTTGACGTAGCTGTCTAGCTGTTCGGTGTATGTTCAGACTGCAAATATATGTGGTGGCAAGTTAATGATGAAAAAACCATAGGCCATCTTCGGGTTTGCGATCATCAAACCACTTTCCAAAGCCCTACCGGAGTCAGGCCTTCTTGGACGCCTTTTCGGTGGCCCCTTCGGTCCTAAAGAAAACTGCACCGTCCAAAGTGCTGCTACAGGTGAGAACGATGCACAGCACAGTCATCTTTGTGGCCCCCTTACTGACGACTGCGTGTGCTTTCACTCAGCTGCGGGTGGTATCGGAATCCTTTTCGTCAGCGCTGTCCCCGCGCTCTATCGCCTTGAGCTTCTTTCCGCCGTTCCAAAGTCAGATATTGGCAAACTAATCGCGCTGACAGCCTGCGCGAGCTTCTTCGGTGTATTCTTTGTGATACCTCTGCGCAAGTACTACATCGTGAAACAGAAGTTGACATTCCCCACGCCTGCTGCAACCGCAGTGACTATTCATGCGCTCCACAACAGTCGTACTGGAGCTATTGCTGCACGGAAGAAGTCGCTTGCGCTATTGTGGTCGTTCGTCGCGGCTTTCTGCTTCAAAGTGGTCAGCGGCTACGCACCCGGGGTGGTATGTCCAGCTGATACCATCTGCGCCTTCTTGTTCTCATGGTTGCCATTGACTAAAAGTTGTTTGACTGGCACATTGGCTGGACGCTCTACCGTGTCGGATTCACCAGCATAATCGCTCTGGAAAACTACGGGTGGTTTATCGAGTGTACGTGGTACGGGTGACTGTCCGTACAACATCATCATGACCCCCTCTTCAATAGTCACGCCCGCTTTCTTCGGAGCCGGCATGCTGTCCGGACTGAATGCAAGTTGGAGCTTCCGTACGTCTCTGTTTGCATCTCCTATGTGCGCAACAGCTCCTGATGGTCCTTAACTCGTAGTGGGCGGCTCGGTTTTGGCTTGGGGAATTAGTATGTTTACAGCATCTCTTGCACGATCTATTATTTACCCAGCGCCTCAGTTGCTCCATCCATCATTAAGAACGGCTTGGCCGTCGGGGAATCTATTTCGAAAGAATTCCCCCTGGTCTCGTACAACGCGCTGAGCTTTGACGACCCCTCGGATTTCACTACTGCACCTTCGCCACGCTACTGGTTACTTTGTAAGGATGGTGCCTCTCAAGTCCCCTGGTTGGGTACTCACATTCGCTTAAGGGCCTGGTATTCTCATGATGTTGGTGTATTCTTTTACCGAGCTTGGCATGAACTCTGGATTCATCATCACTGGTAAGCATTTATGGGTATCGCTGTTCAATTCTTACAACTTATCACGAATTTCATAGCACTCCGCAACATCAAGTTCAACCCGGATCTACGTTCCTGGTTCCGCGACTCTGCAGTAGCGGACGAGGATGATGAAGACGAGAGCCCGCCGGAGGACCGCGTGCCGACACTCTGGTGGACAACCGGCCTCGCGGCAAGCACTATAATGTGCTGTGCGATCCTCGCGAAGATGTTCCACATGAATGTTGGCGAAGCGATCCTTTCTCTCATCCTTGGATTTGTCTTCTCCTTCATCGGTGTGCAGAGCGCCGGCACGACGGACGTGAACCCTGTTACCGCTGTTGCCAAGGTGCGCGAGACACTATTCGATGCAATTGTGAAATAGTATTCTGATACACCGTGTACAGGCCTCACAGCTCGTGTTCGGAGGCATCTCGAAGGGCGCGCACCTTGCGCAAGCCCCCGCGCAAACGGTCAACCTCACGGCGGGTATCATTGCCGCTGGCTCAGCCGCACAATCCACTGATATGACCGGTGCGTTCCCAATTGAATGTGTGGAAACCCTTACCTTGGCTGACTCCTCCCTGCTCTGTCACAGGCGACCTGAAAACCGGGTACCTGCTCCGCGCGAAGCCGCGCAACCAGTTTGTCGCACAGCTTTGTGGTGCAGTGGTTGCCATGTTCCTGAACGTGGGGCTCTTCATCCTCTTCACAACCGCGAGCGACTGTATCCTGTACGGTTCATTCATCGGCGCTTACTGATGCCTTGTTATTGATGAGTTGATTTGCAGACACCCGGATGTGAACGAGAACTGCCCGTACCAAGCGCCCAGTGTGAGCGCATGGGTCGCTGTCGCTGTCGCCGTTACCTCCCCTTCGCTGCGTGAGTTGAAGCTTTTATGCGTACCATTATAGTGGACTGCTCGCTAATCTCGTACTACCTTGATCAGCGATTCCATCTTCGTCGGGATTCACTGCGATTGGCTTGGGCATCTTCGTTCTCATTATGGTCATTGTCAAGGTACACATTTAGTTCCCCAGACATATGGAGCGCCCATTGATCAATCTGCATCGATTTGTAGCATATCTGGGTCCCGAAGCGGTTCTGGCAGTACATCCCGAATTGGAACGCCGTCGGGCTTGTAAGCGGTTGCGTCAATCAGTATCTGCAGCATCCTTGCTGACAGGACTGTTTTCGTCAGGCATTTGTCGCCCCGCAAATCCCTTTCTCCATCGCTATGTAAGTTTTCCGTCTTCTATAAGCCTTTCCTAAGTGATATTCACATCTTCACCCAGGGCGATCGGGTCCGTGTTCAACTACGTTTGGGAGAAGCGCAACCCCAAGGGTTTCGACATGTACATGTTTGCTGTCGCCGTACGTCCCCCAGTACCGTCAATGTCCCGATTCGTGTTGAATGTGTCATGTTTTTTTCTAGGCGGGTATGCTCGCAGGCGAGGGACTCGGTGGTGTCCTCCAGGCACTCTTGGCCATCGCAAAGGTAGACGGCTCCTGTGAGTATTATGCACCTACTGCCATTTTCTGCGCCGAACTTTGCTGAACCTCTCCCAGTGTTCGGGACTGCTATCGGATGCCCTGGTCTCGAGTTCTGTGGCTGATATGTCCTGATATCTGCACTGCATCCTTATCACCCCGCTCATCCTTCTATACTTAAATTGTTTGTCTGTTTCCCGGTGATGACGCCTTGGAGGTGTGTACGTGCGCTTGTAACGTGTTAGGGTACGCCAACGTGTGTAGTGTCATGAACCGAATTTCACATAACTAGTGCCAGCCTTTTCGAATCATTATGCAGGATGCCAGGATTTAATGTCCTTTCAGTTGAAGATGGCTCGTCAGATGATGCCGCATGTTTGGGGTTAGTACTAGCATCGTTCCCCACGAACCTTACTTGCGATCACAACCACCACGGCGATGACGCAGAAGTGCATGTTTGAAGATATCTAGTACACACACCCCTTCATTGATACCTTCAACATTATAAATCACTGCTGGTACGCATTGGTCACGTATCGTTTCTCACTATCACTTAACGCTCTAATACGTCAGTGCCGCACACAATCTAGCTCGCTCAATAGCCGCAGCGTCTGCACTGCAGTCAAGGTGCAGCCGCTATCTGCAATGCCCGAATTCGCTTTCGTAACGAAACGCCCACAAATTGCTATGAGCCGCTGGTCGTACGTCAGCAATCCACATACTGAGGGCCATTCTGGCTCATATGGAACCCAATCAGCTCACCCGGCCGCCCAGGTTAGGTTCGCCGGTGGATTACGAGGTCGTCTCACATACTATCTCTCTCGAGCGTAGTGGCGAGGTCCAACGCGGATTCTCGCTGCGGTCTGCAGGTGTACAAAATGCTCCCCATGCCCTTAGCTTCGTCGGATTCACGTTCCGTCCAACCTTCAGCAGACATGTCCTCAACCGACACGCCAGCCCTCTTCCGACCTATCCGTGTAGGCAGCGTCAAGCTCAGCCATCGCGTTGTGCTCTCGCCTCTCACCCGGCTCCGTGCGGACGACGCCCATGTGCCCACCGACCTCAGCGTCGAGTACTACAGACAGCGCGCTAGCGTGTCCGGGACTCTCCTCATCACAGAGGGGACCTTCATCTCGCCACAGGCCGGCGGCATAGCCCACGCGCCGGGAATTTGGAGCGACGCACAGATGAACGCATGGAAGAAAGTACGTCGCACGTATACGTCGTATATACCGTTTATGCGCTAACGTTGTCTGTAGATCACAGACGCGGTCCATGCTCAGGGCTCGTACATATACCTCCAACTGTGGGCCATGGGCCGAGCCGCCCGTCCTGCCATGTTGCATAAGGAGAACCCAGACTATCCCCACATCGCGCCCTCTCCCATTCCGCTCAGCAGTAGCCCCGACAATATTCCTCGAGCGCTGAACAAAGAAGGTAATTGGCGCATGTCGCTCGGTGCACGGGTCACCTTGTTCACTACGTCCCGGCAGAAATCGAAGAGTACGTTCAGTGGTATGCCACTGCGGCCCAGAACGCTGTCCACAAGGCGGGCTTCGACGGTGTCGAGATCACTGCGGCGAACGGCTACCTCATCGACCAGTTCCTCCAGGACGTTTCGAACCAGCGCACAGACGAGTACGGCGGCCCTATCGAGCACCGCGCGCGGTTCGCGCTCGAGGTCGTCGAAGCTGTCACGGCTGCCATCGGCCAGACGAAGACCGCAATTCGTGTCAGTCCCTGGAGCGTGTGGCAGGGTTGGTGTTCGCAACTGTTATGCGCGATGCTCCAGTGAGCGAGAAGGCTTGAGAACGTTCTGTGGCTCACGCCCGGTGTTTCTGCTAGATATGCGCGAAGAGGATCCTGTGCCCACCTTTACCTACCTCGTCGAGCAACTCAAACGAAGATTTCCTGACCTCGCGTACCTTCATGTGATCTCTCCGAGCAGTCCAAACAGCAGGGCCCCTGAGAACGAGGTCGTAAGTGACACGTCATGACCACACTCCCAATTGCGCTGCATCTAACAGTTTGTCATTGTTGTGCAGGATGCCCACTTCATTCGTGAAATATGGGCGCCGCGGCCGGTCATTACGACTGGCGGGTACGGACGCGAGACGGGCCTCCAGATTGCGGAGGAGACGGGCCAGCTTGTGGGTTATGGAACCGCTTTCATTGCGAACGTGAGTGAATCGTGTTCATAGCCGTGCAGTCGCTTCATGCATACCCTTCTTCCTTTTCAGCCCGACCTGCCCTACCGCCTGCAGCATGGCATCGAACTCAACGAGCCCGAACAGCAGACGTTCTATCTGCCGATGAGTGAAAAGGGCTACACGACCTACCCCTTTTCAAAGGAGTTCTTAGCCGCCGAGTGTGCGCAGCAGTAGCTCTGGGAATCTTGTTGTATACCGTACTAGAATATAGATGAGCGATAGAGATCCGCTTTGCCAGCCCGTACTTCCGGGAGTTGTATAGTGTATGAGGTAGAGCGCCTTTCTGCATTCCGGAGGTGGAATACATGTCGGCAGAAGTTGACGTTCAAGCAAAGTTTGTGGTTCTGCTGGGCACGCGCTATCTGGGTCGGTCACAAGGCTGTATAGCATGCTTGTGGAGGGAGGAATACAAGATCCATATGTCGCAATATGTCACAAGCAACATGACTGACAATAACACGTACGGAAGAGCCTAGAGCTCGACGCGCGGGCCCTTCGCGTCCAGGCCCATAAGTTCCACATCGAAGACGAGCGCAGAGTTTGCAGGGATGACACTGCCGAAACCACGGGAGCCTAGGTGGGGATTGGTGTCAGCTCTCCAAAAAGTGCAGATGGAGGGAAACGCACCGTATGCCATGCTGGGGGGGATGGTGAGGATGCGCTTCTCGCCAACGCACATCCCCTTGAGACCCTCTTCCCACCCCTTGATGACCTGACCAGTGCCCACTAGAAGTCGTATTCGGAAACTCAGCGGAATAACGGGGGGCAATGGATGAAGCACGCACGAGTCAAAGGCAGGGGATTTCCGCGGTCGCGGCTATGTGTATACATGACTCATAAGACCTGGAATGCATTCAAGAGCTTCTCGACATACCTGGAGTCGAACTTGTTGCCGTTGGAGAAGAGGGTACCAGTCTATAGGGAAACATGAGCAGGATGAAGCAACTCGGGTCACACATTCAGACTGACGTAGTGAACTTGCAGACGGTCGCCGTTCTGCGACTTGACCTTGCAGTCCGCAGGCGTGAAGGTCGTGTCAATCTTGAGCTCCTTCGGAGTATCCTGCGCGGTGACGGCCAGCGCAAGCACGAGCGCAGAAATACATCCCAGGATGCGCATGAAGAACATAATTGTAGATGGGATGAAGCTGAGGTGTGAGATCAAAACGACCCAGACAAGACAGCACTACACTTGGGCGCCTATGCAGAGACGCGTCGCGGACACGTCGCGCGCCAGTGGCTGTGAATTGGGCGCCCGTGGAAAGATGCACGTGCTTTAGACCAAATGCGGAGGCTTAGTCAGAACTGTACAGGGAGACCCGTTCGTCAACCTTAATTTTCTTCCCTTTTCCACCGACCCCCGCCCTCCGCGCACGACAACAAGAACGATGGTACGTTGTCAAGGCCCAGTACCGCTATGCAGGAGGATTATATGCTGATTGAGGCGGTTTCACATATATAGCCTTCCCAGAAGACCTTCCGCACGAAGCGCATTCTTGCCAAGGCCGGACGCCAGAACCGGTGAGTTATGTGTTACACAGCCGGGAAAGGTGTATTGAGGCTTGTGTGATAGCCCTATCCCCCAGTGGTTCCGCCTGAAGTCGGATACCAAAATCCAGGTGCGTAGAGCTGTCCAGTAAGGTGAGAAACTCGTACTTAATTCGCGAATTTTTGTAGTACAACGCAAAGCGCCGCCACTGGAGGCGCACGAAGCTCAACATCTAAGCTCCTCACCCCACTCCTCGCACCTGCCAGCCATCACCATGTCGCTGTTGTAGTTGTATCGAGGGCTTAGAGCTTGACCAGAGGGCGGTCGGACGCCAGGCCGAACCCCTCCTCGCACGCACCACTGGGACCGCATCCGCATCGCGCACACGCTCACATGTATCGCTCTGTTACTGGCCTATGGCACTCGCTAAAATATCTGCATGCGCTATGACATTTCACTTCGCTTCCCGAACACGAGGGACAGCATGCATGAGCTTGCTATCGAAGATATAGCTATGTGCGGCATATTATACTGAATACTTTCGGATCGCGGGGGGAACATGTTTCAGAGTTCAGTACCTCCTCACCAATTTGTGCGCCTACCATGGTCGATTCGCACTGCATATAGCAAAGTATCAAACCCAGCAAGCCCCAACACGAACGCTGCAAAGACGTAGCATGAGCGGAGCTCTTCACGAAGCCGATAGCTTTTGATCCTAACGTGGACAAACAACGCCCGGCCACGTGCGTTCCGTCCACTGACGTGCCGCAGTGGCAGCAGCCTCCGCCACCTGGCTCTTGTCCACGTATCACTCGGCCGTTCACTTGGCTGTATCCTCTAGAACCTTGTGTGCTATAATCTCGACCTCATTGGCTTACTCGGATATACTGCTGTTCATAACATGACGCTGTTGGCGACACTATTCGCGCTGGTCTTCGTGACCGAACTAGTCTCATGGATAGGGAAGAGCGTACTGCTGGAATTTGTACGTATCAACGTCGCAAGAATTTGGAGGGGGAGAAGTGTATTGGACAAAGGTCTAATATGCCTGCACGCACAGGTTTTCGCGCTGTACCTCCGCATATTCTACCGCTCGACCGTCACAAAGCAGCGGAAGCTGAAATCGGAAATTCTCGTGAACAAGAAAGAGCTGCTACAGACGAGCGCGCAGGACCAGTTCGCAAAATGGGCCAAGCTGCGACGGACGGTGGACAAGGGGCTCGCGGATCTTGAGAAACTCAGTAAGTCAGGCGTTCTCCTGCACATGCTCGGCATGCACGCCGCACCCTACGATTACCCACCCCTTCCGCCCTCCCCCATCGCCGAGCCCAAGACGGGCCCCCGCGCACCCCTCCCCGTGAATGTCGCTCGTCCGGAACATACGACTGACCGAGAGCCCGCCCTGCAGACAGCGAGATCGCGAGCGCGCGCACGTCCTTCTCGCTCAAGTTCAACTCCGCGATGTGGGTGATGACGACCGGGCTGCAGTTCGCGATAGGCTGGTGGTACCGCAAGGCTGCAGTGTTCTACCTGCCCCCGGGCTGGCTGGGGCCGCTCACCTGGTGGCTTGCGTTCCCGTTCGCGCCGGCGGGCTCGGTGAGCTGCGGGATGTGGCAGATGGCGTGCAGGCGGGTGATCAAGGTGGGCGAGCGGGTGGCGAAGGAGGTCCTGGCAGCGGCGTCGACCGAAGGTGAGCACCGACCGTTCCGTGGCTGCGCGTGTGGACGCTTCTCCGTCGTGGCGCACCGTTGCTGCTGCTGCTTTCGGGTTCGGAAGAACGTGTGCGACCGGGGCGTCCGCACGGCATGCGTGTATGGATAAGACGGAGGCTAATGCGGAACGCTGTGTGTTTGTGCGCGTTCGCGGGACGGCGTGGTACGCGATCAGGATCAACAGGCCCCGTTCCGTCGGAAGGGCAGGGGAAGAAGGAAAAGACGGGCGCGGGCGCGGGCGCAAAGGACGAGTGAGGGTTATTCTGGGCGGGCATGTGCGCGGCCGCTACATAGTGTATGTACAGCTGTAGACCATATCAGACATTGTGCACAACACTTGCTGAGAGAGGGGACAGTCGCAGGACGACCGATGGAAGCCGGTGCAGTACCGAGCGGAAGGAAGAGAGGGCGAGAGCAGCAGAAGCGGGGCGCACGGGACCCGCTGGACCCGTCGGGCACTCGGACTCGGGCAATGGCCTGGAGCACTCCGAGTCCGACGCCGAAGCATGCGCGTCCCGGGCGGAGTCCCGGCCCCGGAGCACGCGCGGGAGGGGTTCCGGGGTCCGTCTCCCGGCCGGGCTCGCACGTGAAACGGCGAATGACGTCCACCCCATCCCTCCGCCGCCGCGAGCTCGGTGTCGCGGAGAGCCGCCACTGCCAGATCCAGAGATACTTATACGCCATGCCCGCCCCCCCTCTCCTCCTATCCACCCACCCCCTCCCACACACTCTCCCCCCGCACCTCAACCATGGTCGCAGGCGTGCAGATCCACTCCGCTCAGGCCCAGGACGCCCAGAAGCAGATCCTCACAGAGGACGCCCTCAAGTTCCTCGCCGCCCTCCACAGGACGTTCGACGCAACTCGCCAAAGCCTCCTCGTCGCCCGCGAGACCGTGCAGCAGCGCCTCGATGCCGGCGAGAAACTTGACTTCCCTTCCGAGACCGCGCACATCCGCGCAGACCCCTCCTGGCTATGCGCCCCTCCCGGCCCTGGTCTCGAGGACAGGAGAGTGGAGATCACCGGCCCCACAGACCGCAAGATGGTCATCAACGCGCTCAACAGCGGTACCAAGACCTTCATGGCAGACTTTGAAGGTGTGTGCGAACGCATCCCATGTTATCGCACGCGTCCACTCACGCACACGCTCAGATGCGAATTGCCCCACGCTCGCGAACATGCTCAACGGCCAGGTCAACTTGCGTGACGCGGTCCGCCGGCAAATCGACTTTGAGTCTGGCGGAAAGGCATACAAGCTCAAAGAGAACCCTGCGGTCTTGATCGTCCGGTAAGTCCCAACCATCGGTATGTCTGACAGCGCCTGACATCCCCCTCAGCCCTCGCGGGTGGCATCTGGATGAGCCTCGCATAACTGTCGATAACCAACCCCTGTCCGGGTCCCTCTTCGACTTCGCGCTCTACTTCTTCCACAATGCGCACGAACTCATCAAGCGTGGATCTGGTCCCTACTTCTACCTACCAAAGATGGAGCACTATCTCGAGGCGCGTCTCTGGAACGACGTCTTCAACTTCTCGCAATCCTACATCGGCCTCCCGCACGGCGTTATCCGCGCAACTGTCCTCATCGAGACCCTTCCCGCGGCATTCCAGATGGAAGAAATCCTCTTTGAGCTCCGCACGCACTCTGCCGGTCTCAACTGTGGTCGGTGAGTAGATTTGAAACCCGCTCTACACGACGAAGAGATTCACACGATAGTGCAGCTGGGATTACATCTTCAGCTTCATCAAGCGTCGCCGCGCCGACCGCAGCGCTGTCCTCCCTGACCGCAAGGATGTGACCATGGAGGTCGGCTTCATGGACTCCTACGTTCGTCTGCTCATCCAGACTTGCCACAAGTACGTTTGCCATTCGCGCCGTCAACACACTCCCTCTGACCCTATCGTTACAGACGGCGAGTAGCAGCGATGGGCGGCATGTCCGCGCAGATTCCCATCAAGAACGACCCGAAGGCAAACGAGATCGCGATGAACAAGGTCCGCGCAGACAAGCTGCGCGAGGTCACGAACGGGCATGACGGCACATGGATCGCGCATCCTCTCATCAACGGCATCGCAATGGAGGTCTTTAACGAGCACATGCTCGGCCCCAACCAGTACCACGTCCGGCGCGAGGAGGTACGCGTCGCGGCAGCAGACCTGCTCAACACCACCGTGCCCGGCGAGGTGACCCTCGAGGGCGTACGCTCGAACGTCGCGACGTCGCTCGCGTACAGCGCGGCGTGGCTCGGCGGGAACGGCTGCATCCCCCTCAACTGGCTCATGGAGGATGCCGCGACGGCGGAGATCACGCGCATCCAGCTCTGGCAGTGGGTCAAGTACGGCATCCGCGTCGCGGACACGGGTGCGGTCATCACCGCTGCCTGGGTCGACACACTCGTGGACGAGATCGCGCCGACGCTGACGAGCGCGGCGATCACGAAGGAGAACCTCGACATCGTGTCGCGCTATCTGAAGGCACAGGTCCGGAGGGAGTGGCCGAGCGAGTTCCTCACGAGCGACCTCATGGGCTACCTCGCGGTGCGGGACGGCTGCCCCGCCCAGTGGCAGCGGAGCGTGCTGTGAGCGACGGGTCGGCCGTTTGGACAGAGATAGGCTTGGCTGTACGATCATGCACGCGATTCGGGTTTGCAACTGTATACTAGTACCATACCACTAAAAGCGAATGGATTCCATCTCATTGTACTCTCTCTGTGCGACCGTCAAGACGTCTATTCTGTCGCAGCTCGACTTCAGTGTGAGTACTATGCATTTCGCCGAAAAACGATGATCGCTGCGCGATGAACCATGATTTACGTTTACTATCACTCACTGCCGCTCTACTTGCGACTACGTAAGTGGGATCGGTGCGTGTGGCTGTACATATATGATATATACCTTCCTTCGCCTTCGCCGGAGTAGCAGTCTGAAGTCACTTGAAGTTGTTCGCACCTCTTCCCCCGAAGCACGCAGCAGCTGCGCATGGTGTCATCCTGGAGGCTTTGAGTCGCGAGGCAGGATTTGTGTCGGGCCTACATATGGTGTCTCTAACGGTCTCGTGAAACACACGCGAATCTGACCGATGTACCTCTGGTCGTCAAAGTTGAACGCGACCAGGGTTGGGCACACTTTGTCGCATCGGGTGCGGCGGGCATAGAATACTTTGGACGCGATGGTCTTCAACCCTGACAACTCTTCTGATGCTATCTGGGGCGCGTCGATCTCGACTTTGCATGCTGGAGGTCGAGCGGTCTCCGGGGTCGTTGGAGATTTTTGCGGGAATGTGGATGGTGTCGTTACTTCGCTCTATGCTCCGCGAGGGTGCTAGGATTTGATCTACAGGCAGGACACGAGGAAGGGTGCACTTAATCTAAGTATATCATTAAGACCACGAACTTGAGCAGCATGAGCGAGACCATGTGTAGAAGCGCCCACGTGTTGCGCAGACTCGCGCGCACGCCGCAGACACCGCGCGCGGACGCGCAGGCTCAAGCTCAAGACTGCTTGGCGTTCGCCCTCAAACCTCTCAGCGCGTCTTGCTTCAATTCGCCACCAGGATCTTTCTCTATCATTTACACCTCAGGGGCAACATCATCCTCACTCTTGTAGTCAGGACCAGCTCTGCGAAGATGACATCCAGGCAGATCAGGCGCGTAACCCTCACTTCCAAGAAGAATTGGTGGATGGGTGAGGCTCGCGCGCGTCGACGGAAAAAGCACTCTTACTGACATACCACGCGAAAGGATAGTTGAGCTGGATGAGGAGGCGGACGGCACAGATACCCCACCCACCGGAAACGCGTCCTCGTCCTTCTCGGAAGAGCCGCGCGGGGCAAACGACTCGCAGCACCATCGAACCCCTCGCATGCTCCATCGCCAGACCCCGCGCACGTACGAGACCACATCGCACTCGTCTGTGCCCATATTCAACCCCCCAACGAACCCCACCGCGATCTTCTCCTTTCCTACGCCCACCTCCTACTCCGCACCCCCAAATCCTACACAGCATCTCGCGCCCGTCGCGGCGGGCTCCGCGTCGGAGCTGTTCAAGTGCGTCGTGAAGAAACCCAACGTTGTGCAGCTCGAGATCAACGGCGAGATGCAGTCGAACGCAAAGGACGTCACGACGCAGTTCCTCGCCGAGCTGCGCGTCTACACCACCCTCGCGCGGCACCAAAACATCACCGCGTTCCTCGGGTGTCTGGAGAACGTCGGGATGGTGCTCGAGTACCTCGAGGGGCGCACGCTCTACGATGTGATCCGCGAGCAGACGCCCTCGCTCTCGCGGTCCAAGAAGGTCGACTACCACAACCAGCTCCTCGACGGGCTGACGCACCTGCACGCGTACGGGCTCAGCCACGGCGACCTGTCGCTGCTCAACATCCAGGTCACCCACTCCTCCGACACCATCAAACTCTTCGACTTTGGGCGCTCGGTGTCCGCAGAGTCCACGTACGCGTCCCCGGACGACGACCTCTCCGAACAACCGCCGCCGTTCCCTCCTGTGCGGAACAACTCGCGCTTCGGGCAGCGGCCGCCTCCCGTCCCGCTCTCCCTGCCCCTCGTGCCGCGCAAAGTGGAGCAGATCTACCCCGGCACGCGGCCGTTCTCCGCCCCGGAGATCCTTCGCGGGGAGTGCGAGGACGCACGGCTCGCGGACGCATACAGCTTCGGGATGATCTTGGTGTGTCTCGACCGGTGCGAGCTTGTCGACGTCAAGCCGTGGGACCAGCGGAAGGATAAGCTTCCGAACGGCTTCCTGGACGGCCTGGACGTCTTTGGCGACCGGTGCGTGGAGTACCTGAAGCGTTGGGACCAGGGCCGGCGCAGGTTGCTCAAGGCAGACATGATGGACGTCGACGTCGCCATGCACATGTAAAAACGCTGCTCGCATATGCCCGTGCTTCCGCTCGACTTGTATGTGTGTCCGAATACCTGAAGTGCGTGCCGTTTGCTCACTTACATAAATGCGCTTCTCCGTCCATAGCTTCTCTGTGCTTTTTTTCCACTGGACGTTCATACTCTTTCTAGCAAACACCCCCGCTCCATCGTATACCACGCTGTATCCCTAGTCAATATCCCTCATAAACATGTCAACATTCAACCTTCACACTGAATCGGCACCCATGCACTTCTCAAGAATCCCGCGCAGTCTGATTACTCGAGACTACACTAAACAGCAAGAAAGCGACTTGAGCACGGAACAAATATACAGGGACTACCACCACATCACTGCGGGCCTTCACGCCCCGCACACCACCACACCAGCGTCCTCGAACCCAAACCCGACCACCCCGCGCCGCATATCCTCCATCCCGCGCTTGTGCAACCCGATCGCGAGCACGATGCACACATGCCAGATCGCGTGCGAGCCGCCGCCGAGCCAGTCAAGGAGGCGGAGAGATGGCCAGCGCGGCGCGAGCACGCACTCGGGGAAGTGCGTCGCGTAGAAGACGAGCCCGACGAAGTAGGACGCGAGCGAGGGCACGATCGGGCGGATGAACGCGCCCGCGGCGCCCGCTGAGTGCATCAGCGCGAGCGCAGCGATGGGAGCGAGGGCGCTCAGGGAAAGCGAGACGAAGAACACGATGCGTATGTGCTGTGTACGTCGTCAGAGTGTGCGTCCGGGCAAAGGGCGGAGGGGAGGGGGGACGGCGTACCCGGTATTCACGTCGATTGAACCACTCGGTGAAGGGGAGTATGCTACCGGACAAGCCGATGGCGAGGCAGAGCAGGAGGAACGCGTTTCGTGTCGGTTCCTGACATTGGAATCCGTAGTAGACGACCGTCCCGACGCTCGCGCTGATCAGCCTGTGTCGATTGTGTGCGTTAGGTCCTGTTAAGACGCAGCATTCCTGCGGGGGGACCTACCATCCAATGCCGACGTAGTCTATTCTTGCACAGAGCTCCATGCCATGGGGATGAGCACAGCCAGCCATGGTGTGCCACAGTGCGCTGGTGAAAAGACAGACGAGAGCAAAGGCGGTAAATATCACCTTTGCAGGCTCATCCGTCTCCGAGCCGTTGGAATAAGTTGAGAAACGGAATAAGGTAAACGACCAGAGGAGGAATGGTATAAGATGGGTGTGGATATTGACTTGGCGGGCATGAGCGCGCGGGATGACCGATTGGCAGGATACACTTACGCGTCTCGTTGTGCAAAGCAAATAGAGAAAGGATGAGACGAGGCCATTCCTGTAAGGGGATGAACCTATAGTGGTCTGATCAGCGATTGCACGACTGGGACGCCCCAGCAGGACGTCCGCTCACCGATAACCGCCCTGAACGAACGGGTTGTTGCGCCATTTCTCTGGCAGATCGACATATTGTATGAGCTGCGACCCGTTAAGCGACCGTTGCATGGCGCGAGCAATCTCCAGGGCAGCCTTTTCCAACGTCTCCTCCCCACTCTTGAGGTCCGACGAGATTTCGGACACAAGGTGAGAAGAGAGTATCCTGTCGAGAAGGGTGGATAGGGAGGCGCTGGGCGCGTAGGTCGACAGGTACTGGCTTGGAACAAGGTCCATCGAGGACAGATGGGCTTGCAAGGACTGGAGGCTGCTTGAGAGTGTCGGAATGTAGTCTAGTGGTCTATGGAAGTCTATGTCTGAGAAGCGGGTACGAACATCGTCTATCCGGGAGCGGACGTCCGAGAGGTCGAAGTCGGGCAAGTGGGAGCGAACAACGTCTGGCATATCCGGGAGGTGGGCACACATGTCTGGGACATCGGGCATGTGGGTCTTGACGAACTCCTCGACCGAGGGGACGTTATCGAGAGTGAAGTCCGGCAAATGGGCACAGACGTCCTCGCGGATCTTGCGTAGCATCTGGAGGCCATCCTGGGCCCATGCGCGGGCCTCATCCATGGTCAGCTCGCCCTTTGCCTTTATCGATTCTGATGATATTGGGGACTCAAGAAGCGACAAGCGAGTCTCGAGATCAGCGAGATAGGTGAGCACATGGAGCCGCAGAGATGCGAGAGTGGGAGTGAGCGACGTGAGGGACAGGTCGAGGGCGTCGACGGATTGTGGAAGCTGGTGACAGGGTTGAGGCAGAGCATACCGGCCGGCGTGAAAAGTGGAGAGCCGCCGTCGTGCGGGTCGACGGATGGGAGCATCGGCTCTCGCTGCGGTGGTGGGCGCCGTCGCCGTCGTTGTCGCCGTCGTCACCATGGCCGGATTAGAAGCCGCGAATGTAAACTACAGCGAGAGCGAGAAAACGAAAGTGAAAGTGAAAGGCAAGGTGCGCTCAACATTCAATATCCAACGTTCAACGTTCAACCCCGACCTGCCGAGAGACTCACTGCAACGGTGTGGCGCCCACACAGTGGGCGCCTCATACTTACGTAAGGTTTGCCACGTGATCGCATGCTCTGCCGTCCTTCGCCTGCTTTAAATACTTCCTTCGTCGCGACTCTCCTCATCCTCTTTGTGTTCGAGCATCTGCGAGGGACTCACAACATAGCGGTGAAATTCAGCCCAGCCCTCATGGCTCACTCACATTTCCTCGTAGCTGGCCTAGGAAATATCACACATCCCATGACAAGGCACAGGTAGTGGGCTACACAATCCATCCGCATTCTTCTCCTCACTCGCCCATAGCATAGGACATCATGTTGTAGACGTTCTTGCATCCCGCCTTGGCATTCATCTTTGTTCAGATAGAACTGGGTTCTCCGCCAAAGCGGACATGCAAATCGGCTCTGATGCAGTCACAGTCACTCTGTATAAGCCCAGCAAGTCACCTTTACACCACACTCATGACATACAGTACTCATCTCCAACGTCATCAGAGGCCCTGATGAATATCTCTGGCCGCCCTGTCGTCCAGACGCTCCATAGCACTGCGATCAATCCTGGAAACCTGATCGTCGTCCACGACTCGCTTGAGCACAAGCCATGCACTCTGTCGCCAAAGTTCGGCGGCTCCGCAAACGGTCACAATGGCATACGTAGCGTCATCGCGGCATTGGGAGGCGAAGCGGCCTTCCATCGACTCCGCATTGGTATCGGCAGGGATGGCGACCCGATGAATTATGTACTCGGCCCGCTGTCTCCTCACGAGCGGCAGTTCTGGGGCCCAAACGGCAGCGGGGCGGACCTGGTATGGAGGGAGCTGACCAGGATAATAGAAAAGGGCCTCAGGTCACGATAACGCTGTCCGTCTTGTATGACAAGTGAGCGCATTTATAGCGGCCTCTCTTACATGTGCTCGACGTCTGATCTTACGATACTTCGTCGCGCCTAGCATCATGAGACCTTCTACTCGATGCCATTGCGAGCGATATCTATGCTCCGCCGGCTTTGTCTGAGATAGGGCCCATTCTGATGGCCCGTTTCCTCCGAGATGCGCCAAGATGTGGTATCCTCGCTGTCTGTTGAACACCGGCTGCTCTCCTCGAAGTAGGCATTGCTCCTGGCCCGTGGCACATCGCCCGCTCATCCCGTGGGCCAAACAGAGGTCAATAACGCGAAGCCATGATCACGCGTGCGCGAATCTCCAAGTTTCTGCTACTCATGCATGTGCTGCTCTGTTCTTCTCAACATCACGTATCGTCCTCGCCGTCTCCGATGGCCCGGTCTATGCGGGTACTTAAGCCGCGCAAGGAGGTGACAGCCAACCTACAGTCGTACGCACAACCGGTTACCAGCATCCCTTGCCTGCATCTATGCCCGTTATGCGTGTGCTCTGGGTGGCTGCTATCATTTCTTGCTGGGGCTTAAGCTTTATCCACGCACAACCTTCGCCCCAAGTACAGAAGCGAATATCCGCCGCAATAACAAAGGCGGGCTCCTCGCACTCGCCCGACATTGACTATACCCAATTTGTGAACGTCTTCATCGGGACCGACAATTTCGGCGATGTCTGGTATGGCACTCTGAACACAAGGAGTTCACTAAGGGTGCATCACTGATCTCCAGCGCGCTAGTCCTGGCGCATCTGTGCCGTTTGGCATGGTAGGCCATCTCCCCGCGGGTCACAGGGCGTTATCACTCATAGAAGTTCGCTTGTTAGGTCAAGTTTTCGACGGACCTAACGGGCTACGCACCTGCTGGTTCGTCTTGCCTATCTACGAGTATTGCAGAACCATCGATAGAACAGTATTGCAGGCTATGTCACCGACGCGACGCAAAAGATCCGAGGGCTCAGTCCAATGCACGACAGCGGGACGGGCTCTTCGCTGGGTAAGTCCTCTCGCGTATCTCACCCGAATCTATCTCCGTCGTCTGAGCGAAACCTACTCCCAGGAACCTACGGTAACTTCGAGATTATGCCGATGGTGTGTCCCGGCGGGTTCGACACATGCTCTGTCACGCTTGCTGCACGCGAGCGTTTCCGGAAGAATAACACCGATGTAGGCGCCACTGTATCCTTCCGCCGTTGATCGTTGGTCATGACGAAAGTCGTGCGGTAGGATGCATCACCAGGGTACTTCGCGCAGACTCTCGACAATGGAATCAAAATGGAGGCCACATCTACGCGCCGCGCTGGGCTTGAACGTTTCACGTTCCCGAGGGGCTCAAAGCCGTACTTCGTCCTCGACCTGGCGAATGACCTTCCGGCCTCCTTCGCAGGAGGGCGCATGGACATTGATCCAGAGAAAGGAAGAATCACCTTGGGGGGTCTATGGGGCTCTAGGTATACACCCCCTAGGTATAAACCCGGCGAAGGCTGACCGTGATCAATAGCTTTGGTCCTGGGTCTTACAATTATCAAGCGTTCGCATGCTACGACATCCTCGACGGCGGGAAGCAGAAGCTCAGTGAATACGGCGTTTGGACGGGGATGACTTCGTACGTACTCTCTACTGATCGTACTCATCAGAGTTCTCATTGGCATGCAACCCAGGGAGAACTTCCAGGCTTTTGGGCTTGGGCAGACGCACTTGAACCTGACCCGGAACCTCATCGGCGGGGTGTACGAATCCGGCGCGCTCTTCTCGTTCGACGGCCACCCTGAGCAGATCAACATCCGGGTCGGGATATCGTTCGTGTCCACCGACCAGGCATGTGCAAATGCGGAGGAGGAAGTCGGCAACGCGTCGTTCGATGATATTGTCGCACGCTCGAAGGCCCTTTGGAACGAGAAGCTCAGCAAGATTGAGATCGACGTGAAAAATACGCCCGCGAATGTCACGGAGATGCTCTACTCGTCGCTCTATCGCGCTTCGCTGACACCTGTACGTGTCACCTTTGTCTTCGCGTGGCCCTGGGGCTGACCGCTTTCTGTAGAACAATGCTACGGGAGAAACCCAGGGGGCGTTTGCGGGTACCACGCATCCGTACTTCGACTCTTTGTACTGCAGGTACGTCGTGCCCCCTTACACAATTCGCACATCTGTTGACACTCCCGGTTCAGTTGGGACACTTTCCGCACATTCTATCCACTCATGTCCCTCCACTCGCCCGTGGAATTCGCACAAATCGTGGACAACTACATCGATGGCTGGCGCAAGCTCGGCTGGATGCCCGAGTGCCGCGCGAACAACCTCCCCGGCTGGACGCAGGGCGGCTCGAGCGCCGACCCCATCGTCGGCCACTTTGCGATCACATATCACAACGAGGCCGCAGCGCTTGGGATTGACCTGGACGAGCTGTACACCGCGATGCTCGCGGATGCAGAGATCAACCCGCCTGAGTGGAACACGCTGGGAAGACAAGTCGACGTTTACAAGTCAGTGTTTTGATCGTAGTCCGCACTGGCAGGGGAGAGACGCGCTGATCCCCGGACGTCGTACTAGGCAGTATGGGTTCGTGCCGTTTGGTGTGCTCGATCCCTCGAGTGTCGGCCGTCAGACCCGTGAGGGAAGCAGGACGCTGGAGGTGGGGTTTGGTGGGCATCTATCGCTGTTGCAATCGCTGACCACTTCTTCATAGTATGCGTTCGAGGACTTCGCCGTCCGTCAAGTTGCGCTGCTCCTCAACAAGACTGATGATGTCGCGACTTACACCAACCGTTCACTCGTACGTTTCCTACACCCTACGCCCTGGAGGTGCATGCTCAGGTGTGATGATCAGTTCTATCGCAACATTTGGGACCCCTCCGTCGTGAGCGACGGCTTCCATGGTGGGTCGTCTCGCAGATCAAAACAGGCGTCTGTTGACATCCGGGCCCTGTTTCAGGCTTTGCACAAAAGAGGGCGCCAAATGGCACTTTCGTGTTCACCAGCCCAGTCGACTGCTCGCCCAACGACAAGAATGAAGACCGGGAGTGTTCGTTGCAAGGCGACAACGTCGTCGGCTTCTACGAGTCGTCTTCTTGGGAGTATAGCTGGTAAGCCTAGCGATCCCCTTCGTAGACATTCGAATGTCAATCCGCGGTATAGGTTCGCCCCTCATGACACTGCGCATCTCATTGAGCTCATGGGTGGGAACGTAAGTCAAACGGTGAATACGCTTCCAATGCTTGATTTGATATATGTACCCTCAGTCAACCTTCGTGAAACGCCTCGATCATTTTTTCGACGTAAGTAACATTGTCAGACACTTCGTACCGACCACCGCTCAACTGTGTCCACAGGCCGGATATTACCTTGCGGGCAACGAGCCTTCATTCCAGACCCCCATCGGCTACCACTACGCGAACCAGCCCACAAAGTCCGTGGACCGTGTACGCGACGTGGTCTTCACCAACTTCGATATCAGTGAGCGTCCGTGTATCGCAGCGAGCGAACATGCTCAACAGGCCTCTCGCAGCTCCTGCTGGCCTGCCCGGCAACGATGACCAAGCCGCGATGGCCACCCTCCTCGCATTCCACATCCTTGGGCTCTACCCCGGTACGCGCTCACTGCTTATCCCTCCCCCCAGCCAACCACGCACTCACCGCCTCCCCAAGTACCCTCCACCTCCCAGTTCCTCGTCCTCTCGCCCTTCACGCCGACGTACACCGTCCAAAACTCGTTCCTCAACATCAGCACGACGGTGACCACGAAGGGCTTCGACGCGCGCTCCGTACAAAAGACGATCCCGCGCGGCGCGGCCGCGTACGTGAAGAGCGTGTCGATCAACGGCGTCGTCCAGCCAAACCGCTGCCACTTTGACTTCTACGACGTGTTCCGCGTAGGGGGCGAGGTCGTCATCGAGGTCACCGCGGACAAGAGCAGCGCGAACGGCTGTGGGGCGGGCCTGCCCGAGTCGATCTCCACTGGTGGGTTCGCGCAGGTTCGCTGAGGTGGGAAAGCCGGCTCGTGGCGTGGCGCGGTGTGAAGCAAGAAGGATACGCGCGGGTGTATGAGTGTTTCGGATCGTCAATAGTGTCGTCAATATAGCATTGGCTCGTGAGATATCGTACACGGTGATAGATCGTAGGCGAGAGTGATAAGAAAGCGGGCACTACTACACAATCCGATACATTGGCGGGGCAAGAATGTGCGAAACCAACTCGGGGCAGGAAAGCAGAGGATACAACGGAACTGTTCGAGCTTAGGCCGATGTCGATGGGCCCTGCTTGGCGTTGGGATTGGCAGGCGGGTAGATGAGGAGTACGCCGGGGTTCGTGACGTCGGGTATCGCGTCGATGTGTTGGCTGCAAACAACGTCACGGTATCAGACAACGCTCTGGAACAGAAGGAGCGCAGCTGAGATACATACTCTGCCATAGCACCGATGATGGCGAGCTTGAGCGCGGGTATTTTGTTCTTCGAGTGGTTTCCCCGGCCGGTGATAATGCGCAACTCAGGGGTGCCGGTGACGATGGCGTCGTACAGAGCCTGCTCGACCTTCTCAATGGCCTCCGGGACCTTGAGTCGGTGTACGTCGATCGTCTGTGGCTGAGGCTTCATGTTGTGGGCTAGATGCACACATCAATACCCTCCCACCGAGTACGAAAGAGCGCGAACGAACCTTGGTAGAATCGCCGTGCCGCCTTTGCGTGCAGCTCGCGCGCGTCATGCGCGGCGCGGTCCATCTCATGCTTCAACCTGAACGCGGACCAGTGGTCCCGGTTCCGCCGCGCATCCTGCAACTCCCTGTTCAGCGCCGTCCTGCGTTTGTCCGCCTCGTCTGCGATACTCCGCAGCGACTCTGCCCGCCGGAGGAGGTGCGATCGGTCGTCCGGGTTCGAGACAACGCTCTCTGCGGGTGTGCCCTGCGACTCCGCCCGCGACGCGCGGTCTGCGGCCCCGGCGTCACCTTCACCTATGGGGTACTCGTATGGCGGAGGTGCAGTTAGGCTTGTCCGCCCCACATCTGAGTGAAGGTCTGGCTGGGGCATTCTTACCGGAGGTTCCGCACCCGCAGGGGTCATGTCCCGCAAGTATTCAGCCGGAGGAACCAAGCCAGGGCTGGGCTGCGGGGTGTTGATGTCGGGGATGAGCTCTGGGTGAAGAAGAGCCGCACGAGTCTGTGCTTGGTCTTCGGGATCGGTGTTGCGTTCATATAAGCGAATCGGGATGGGTATGGGGTTCACATCCGAGCCCGACGCATGCGTGGCGGCTTCGTCAAAGACAGTCACCGGGGGGATGCTTCCGTGAGGCGTGGATGGGCGGTCTGCAGGGGTTGTCAGGCCAGACTTCACGGGCTCCGGGCTGTAGACGTCGATGCGCGGTCTATCTTGGTCAGGCGTGGTCAGGCCAGAGGCCCTGCCGCGGAGATCAGAATTAACGCTGCGCTCGTCGTCGGACAGGATCGGGCGGATGGGAATCGGGCGCTCAGCGTTCTTTGGCACGACAGGAAGCACGGCATATTCGAGTTCAGGCGAGCGCGGTCGCGGCGGGCTTCGTGCACGCGATAGACCAGAGACTGGTGTCCGCGACACCGGAGGAGCCATCATAGGGACGGGCGTACGCGAAGGTTCAGGAACAGGCGTGCGTGTAGGCCCGGAGATGGGTGCCCGGGGAAGATCAGGAATGGGAGTGCGCGAAGGCTCAGGGATGGGCATGCGGGTGAACTCGCTGGACAGCGGTCGCGAGGGGATACGCGCAGTCGGCCGTACCCCTTCTTGAGACGGCGATGTAGCAGAGGGCGTGTGCGACGAGTCCGACCATGAAACCGAAAGATTCGAGCGCGTGGGTCCGATGGAGGGCGCGCGAGAGCCTGAACCCCCGCTGGCAGTTGTGTCCGTTTCCGACAGTCCTCTGTCGGAGAACGAGCCGGGCACGCGGAGGGCAGAGCGGCGGGGAGGCGCAGGAGTAGCAGCAGGACGAAATGGTATGTGGGATGTCTCAGTTGGAGAACGGGGTTGCAATGGAGGGCTGCGCGCAGTCGATGCCCCAGACGAGGAAGGCGGGAGCTGGTAGTATTGCGCGCGCGAAGTCGTGCTCCTATTACTGTTGTTGCTGCCGACGCTACCGCTACTGGGACGAGTGCCACTGCGCGAGAAGAGACGAAGAAGCGGGTAGATGACGGAGTAGCGGACGACGCGGGTGAAGCGTCGGTCGGCGAATAGATCAACAAAGACGTCTGAGAGGAGCATGCCCATGAAGGACCAGAGGATGGTAATGAAGAGGCGTATCCAGCTCTTCGTCGAGAGAAGGTCTACAAGCAGGCGAAAGCCAAAGGCGGCGTAAGGGTCGATGGAGGCGGGATACTTGGCGATGAAGTGCCGCAGGACGGCGCCCTCCCAGAGGCCGACGAGGGAGCCATTGAGCCTATGGTTGTGATTGGTGACGGTGTCGAGGAGTGCGCGCAGACTGAGTCCTACGCCGATGGCGAAGAGATTGTCCATCTGTCATGCCAGATGCGAGGGGCGGCGGGGTGAGGGTGTGGTGGACGGGAGAAACAACGGACTCTAGCTCATCGCCGCCGTCGACGTCGTCCACCTCGTGCCTTTCCCACGCCCAACCGGCGTCTACATCAACATTGCTCAGGCGCCGATGCGCGCTCATCCTTATTGTTCTCGCCGCAGAGGTCAAGTGGGTATATGATACAGAACCAATGCTACAAAGTACTACGGGATATATAGACATACAATACAATCCACAGGTGCGCAAGCGCACGATAACCTCGTCTCCCTCCCATCCTCCATCATGCTAGGTCGAGCACCTCGACCTTCCCCGTCACATCCCCCACAGCGATCCTGCCGACGGTGTCCTCCAGCGCCGTCGAGGTTATGATATACTGCTTCCACAATATCTCGTGTATGTTGCACCTCCGCGCATACAAGGCGTCTTTCGAGAGCGAGACACGTGCCGAGGGAGGTCCTGCCTTGCCCCCATCCTTCCCGGGCGTACCCTCTGCCGGCGTGACCTCGAAGCCGACGAGGCATCGTGCAGGGTTCCGTGAGTGTCGCACGACGACGTTCCGGGTCTCCGTCCAGAATCCCTTCCCGCTCGGACCCACCCGCAAGTCGCAAGAGGAGGGGGCTACATTCATGACACGCGTGTATTGCGAGGGGAACACACACGGCAGGCGGTCCAACACCAGGTCACTCGCCTTCGACTTCGGCCCGGACTCCTTCGCTTTGGGATTTGGCAGCAAGTCGTATTGGTGCATCATCTCGAAGCCGTCGTCCGAACATCGAGAGAGAACAGTCACTGGTTCATCGGGCCAGTCGGGAAGGTCGTCGGTAGTGGAGGCGAAGACTTGGCGGACGACGACAACACAGCTCGATGCAGGCGTCTCCATCTCGACGCTGCTGCTCGCTGACACTAGGGAAGGGTATGGCGGACGGACACCCAGCCAGCACGGCGCAGGAACGACTTCGAACGTCCTTTGCCGTATGATCAGTAGATATCGGTTCACGGGCTTCACCGCGAGTATGGCGTTGTCCTTTTGTTCTCCAAGGTGAGTACTATTCACATGATAGTCGAACGAAATGGACGCACCGGCATCTCTGCCAAGGCGGGCTTGCCTAGTGGCTTTACGACAGTTGGTGCGCTGAGATAGCAAACATGCATGGGGTCTCCGAAGACGAGGTAGTCGCTATGCAAGAGGTGTAACGGAGTTGCCGCTTGGCGGTGTGCACGAAGCTCCATGCGGCAAGTGAATCTCCCATGAAACTTGTCGAAGGACAGGGCTCTGCACTCGACAACCCCTTGGCTGCACGCGACGCCCGGAATGAGGCACTCCGCATTGCGTATGAGAAGAGAAGGGGGCACTCACTTCGTTGCATGCGTACTGACATAGGCAAGCACGATGTCACTCTTCGGATCGTCATTCACAATCACCTGTTCAATCCTCCTTACCGCTATCCACTCCGCAACGCGGTACGCCTCCGATTCACCAAGAGGAATCTCCCAGCAAGTTAAGACTCGCCCCACGACGGTGATCAAGTACTTCCCGTTCCGCCCAGGCAGGAATGAGACGTGAGAGACGGCGCAGTGAGTGTCGTCCGGGAGCTGATCGTCCAGATAGCTCAGTGCAGAGAACTCAATGGTTTTCTTCGCAACGGGGTGGGGCGAGTTCCAGTTATCGTGGAACTTGGCGGCGTGCACCGCACGCGTCTCAAGGTGCGCCGCGTCGAGGGCCTTAAGGTCGGCAACAGAGGCGGCGGGAATGGGGAGGCCTTTCTGCACGACGTGCCGCTTCATGGCATCGTACCACACCCAGCGAAGCTTGCTCATCGCATGGAGCCTTCGGGACGTCTGCGCCATTCAGGATGAGTTGGAAGTACAATAGGCAGCGGAGCTGGTCGCCTGCAGGGACTACTGACCTGGCGAAGGGCGAGGATGTCCTGGATATCGACATGGCTCATGACTATAAGTAGGATGTCATCTGGCAGCCCTGAAATACTGGCGTGAGGCTTCATGGAGGTTGACGTCTCGGTGGGGAAGGAGAAAGAGGGGAATGGTGTATCGAAGGGGCGCGGCTTGTGTGGAGGTAGTCGTGCGCCACAGTATTCAACAAGGCTTTCCTGTTATGGACTACCACGTGAGCGGCATCCTGACTGGACGCCGATCTTCAGACCGTTCATGGCGGGTTGACCGTTCCACGAAATGCTGTTCTTCCTGCGTCACATACATTGAATGTGTAGAAGCAGTGTTTTCTTGATAATTATTTTATGAAAAGATTATGCTTCGCTTTGAGGGTGAAGAAAATCGGGAACATGCAAGATCCTCGAGAACGAACAATGCACCCGGAAGGTAGCAAGCTCGAAACATACCCTACCGAGAAATCAGAAAGTGCTCTCACAAGGTAAAAAAATTATTGAGTGCTGATTTTGACATAAAGAGCTGACAGGTGGTCCGGTGGTCTGTTGGGGCGTCGAGGGAACAGTCAACACAAACATACCTTTCCAAAAGAGGTAGTGTCATTCCCAAAAGCGTCCTCGCACTAGCTAACGCACGGCGCCTGTCTCAGGGAGTTGGTACAGACCACGACCGTCACCATGTCTGCCGTTCCCGCAGCCCAGCCCCATCCCCAGCAGCAGCAATCTCAACAGCAGCAACAACCACAACCACTACAGGCTCAAGTGTCAGTAACAGCGGTGCAGCCAACCCCTCAGGCACAGGCGCAAGCACAGGCACACGCACAACAGCAAGCCCAGCCGAACATCATCGCCGCGCTCGGGAATGCGTTCAAGAGCCAGACAGGAGACCCGCTTCCGGGCGAACACATCGCCCAGCTACTCATAGCAAACATGAGCCAGCTCGGCGAGCTCGCGAAGCAGGGCAAGCTCTCACAGCAGCAGATTGTGCAGGTACGTCTCTCGCGCTCTCCTCTTCCGCTGTGGCCTCAGATCTGACGGGTGACGATCGTCCAGTTGAAACAATACGCGGAAAAACACAAGGCGGCTGCATCTGCAGGCGCAGCTGGCTCCTCCACCACCCAGGTAAGCCTGCCCATCCTGCGCTGCAGGAAGATGTGCCGAACGCGTGTCTCAGCCCCAGCAGCAGTCGCAACAGCAGACTCAGCAGCCCGCGAGCGCGGCCACCGCGACCAACCCCGCGTTCAAACACGCGAGCCCCAGCCCGTTCCTCGGCTCGACCTCGTATGCGGCCGCACCCATCAGCGCGACCCCTCCCGCGACATCCCAAGGTCCGGTTCAGTGGCAGCCCACGCAACAAGGCCGGCCAACCCTGACAGGCGGCATTCCCAGCGGTCGTGTCGCAGGTGAGCATTCTCGCGCTGCCCCTTCACGGAGAGCAGTGGTTTGACGCTTGCGATTGGGGTGGGTGAGGCGCACCGCCGCAGGTCGTGAAGCCGCAGGACGACACGACGGTGCTGACGCTCGATGACAATCGGTCGCGTCGGAAGAGCACGCCAGGGGACCAGACGATGCGTCGGTCGATACAGGATCTGGTCTCCAGCATTGACCCGAACGTCAAGATCGAGCCTGATGTCGAGGACGTGAGTGCCGCCTCTTTCACGCTTTGAGACTGAGGCTTACCGGATGGACGTGACTGTCCGTATAGCTCCTGTTGGATATTGCGGACGAGTTCATTGATTCGGTCACGAACTTCGGTTGCCGGCTAGCAAAACACCGGGGCGGGGATACTCTGGAGGTCAAGGATCTACAACTACACCTCGGTACGGTTTAAATTCCTCGCTACCCATTTAAGGCTTCACCCCGCTGACTACTGAACGCAACGCAGAGCGTAACCATAACATACGTATTCCCGGCTTTGCCTCAGATGAGGCTCGAATATCCCTGTCCCAAGCCACCATCGCCCCCGCCGCCCCACCAGCGGGCACTACGAAGAAGGGCGCGCAGAGTGCACAAATGACGCTTCGGAGTCATCGCTTATCCCAGGTCCAGTTCGCCAAAAAGGAGGCGAAGCTCATGTAGCCTCTGGTGCTCCCTCTCGCGTTTTACCTCTTGTCCTCCGTCCGACCGTCTCTCGTCACATCGTTGTTATTAGTTGCCACGTCGCATTGTGTACTGTACTTGTAATCTAGTGTGCCATGCCCCCCCCCCCCCGGACGTCGCCCAAGCGAGTCATCATCGCCCTTCCTTCACCATCCTGTCCTCGTCTAGTGTCGTTCACGCCTTCTTCGCCTGCTTCTTAGCCTTGTCCATCGGACTCTTTGCAGCGGCATCCACCGGGAGTGCCGTTGGGTTCTTGGCGTCCCCCGCGCCATCCTTCAACGCTGTCGGTGCCGTGCTCGTCGCGTTCAACGGCACTCCAGAGGGCAGCGCCGGCGGGGCCGGGGGTGGGGGCGCGGCACGGTTACTGTCAATGTTGACGAGGCCAGTGTGCTGCCTGCGCATCTCTTCCTGTGCGACGTAGGGGTCCGACATGTTCAGCGTCGGGTCTGGGCGCTGCGGCAAGATCGACCCCGTGTCAACCGCCAGGGTGTGCGTCCCGAGGCCCTTCGCTAAGCTGAACGCGCGCCTGAAGGGTGCGGTTATGTATCGTGCGGGCTGGAGCATGCGTCCCAGGAGGCCGTGTGCTGGGCCGGGCGTCGCAGGGAGCTTGCCGAGTCCGGCGGGCGACTTGGAAAGGCCATTTGTCTTAGCTGTTGCGGGCTGCGCTTCGCTTGATAATTCGCCGAGGAAGTCGTGTGTGGAGTAGGAGGCTTTGTAGCGCTCTCCTTCCAGCTTGGTTGCGCTCTGTCCAAGGAGTTGGCTCGCGCTAGAGAAATTGGGGTGGACGGGGAGATGGTTCGAGTCGGCTTTGCTGAGATCACCCAAAGAAAGCGGAGGAGCTGGAGATCCAGGAGCAGAGGGTTCATCAGTAGCAGGAGCGTTGCTAGCAGCCGCCTCAGAGAAATCGCCAGAGGGAGAAGAGCTCGCAGCAGCGTAGTCAGGATCGGAAGCTTCCAAGTCTTGATAATAGCGGCGGCGAGGAGGGGTGGGCATAGATGGTGCCTTCGCCGAGGGGACAGCCTCGACGCCTTGCACGGGGATCCGGACGAGGGTCACGTTGTGGTTTACCCCATAGTCTGCTTGACGAAAGGAAGCACCACGAGGGAGCCGGGAAAGTTTAGACTTTGGCAATTTGGCCTTGGATAACTGGTGAACTTGATCCTTCTGAGCGCCTGCTGGCTGGAGACCGGACAACGGCAGACTAGGGGTGCCAGAGTTTAGTAGTTCTGAGGGTCCTTTAAGTACGACGTTCATCGTTGTCATGGCAAGTGACACGGCGGTAGTGGTAGCGAGGGGTACGGCGGAGGCAGGAATTATGAGCGCAGTTGCGCAAATGGCAGAAAGAGTGAAGAGGCGCATGGCGGGAGAGGGCACAGGGAATGAATGTAAAAAAGGTTAGAGGTCGTGAGGTCGTAAAGCCTGTGGGCGTGGGGTAGCTGTCGCGGCGGGCGCGTGTGTAGGATGGTGGCAGTCGAGAGGAGGAGGCGGGGAGGAGGACAAGCGCGGTATTTGAACTGGGCTGAGGCGGGCACGTCGGGCTGTCAACTGGAGGCTGGCCGTCGATCCAACATACACAGGAGCCGAATATAGGCCGCCCCTCGTATATCCTGCGCTAATCCCTGTGTATACGATTATAGCATGCGACACACCAGTGCACCACGGCAGAAGGGAGCATTTACCATCCGTACACTCAGTCCATCTCCGTCTGCATTCCACTCACGATGTCAGTGGGATAGCAAGCGACGAATTGCAAGCCGGAGATGAAGCGCTATGACGGACAGCCCGTGTTCGAGATGCGGTCCAGCCAGACAATGCATAGTGATGTAAGTGCGCATAGCCTTGCACGTAACCCGGGAGTGAGCAAAAGGCAGTCTATGTTACCGGTATGTCGTCGCTACGCATGGCCCGCCTGCGGACGGGCGTCTACCAGGCGTCTACTGTAGGCGCGGACCATATTTGGACGTCCTATTGTGACGGAGACTGGAGCCGAGAACAATGGATTGTGGTATCCGACCGAACACAATGGCCCCTCCTCTCTCAAAAACATGCAGCGGGCAGCCAGACAGCGACCGTCCCCCTCCGGGTCATTTCTCTCATTTTCACGCCACGTCCGCCGACGACCTCCATAGACTTTCCAGTTCATCGTCGCCGGTCGACCTCCTCAGCTGGCAGCAATGTCTCACGTCCCTCGCTGGAACTCCCCTCCCCCAGTCTACGACGCTGCCTCCAGGCAAGCTTTTGGCACCACTCTCAGGCCATATCTCGAACTTCCCCATCTTCTTTCTTTGACCTGGCTCGCCTACCCCATTCTGTCCCTCGTCTTCGTCGTCTTCCGCCTCCTGCTTTCTTCGGCTTCTGCTCAGGATGCCGTTGCGAATGCGAAGAGTGAACTGCTCACGAGCTGCAAAGCAGCAGAACGCGCTGCTACCGGTGCTGCAAGCATGCCGCGCTACATGGCGGCGGCAACAAACCAGCAGATCACCGACGCTGTGAACGGCACCATGAACGCTGCTCGCGCCACAATGGTCCTCGCGCTGACCATCATGGAGGCCATCATCAACTTCATTATCGACACCTACCGCTCTACATTTCTCTGTTTTCTCGAACTGGTTGTGCGCGGTGCTCTTTCCATTCTTATCGGCGCAGTGGACGAGGTAAGTGCATCTAAATGTGTTGCCCTATGCCGTCACGTTGACCATGACATAGTTCAACTCTTTCTTGACCAACACGTTCAGCTCCATTCGCACCAACATCCAGAATGATGTCGGTGCAGCGAACTCTGTTATTCAGTCTGCAATCGGTGCCATCAATAAGGTTAATCCGTTCGGGGATATCTCGGTGCCCCAGTTCAGCATCCCTAGCTTGGATGCACTGCAGAACGTCACGCTGCCGACGGACTTTGAGGATTCTTTGAAGAAGCTGAACAGCTCGCTTCCCAGCCTGTCAGACCTCAAGGACAAGGTTGATTCGATGTAGGTATTTCCCCGCAGTAGGGCTTTGCCTATATTTTGGTGCTGATCAATGTCGCAGTGTTGACACACCATTCGAACTCTTGAAGAAGGATATCAACGACACTTTCACTGGGCTGTCTTTCGATGTCAACGCCCTCCCCATTCCCGAACAGAACACAGTCGCCTTCTGCGACCAGATGGACATCTCTGTGGTCGATGATCTCGGACGCGACCTGGTCAAGGCCGTCAAGATCGGCATTGTAATCATGATCATCCTCATATTCCTCCTTGTCGCCGCAAACTGCGCGCTCGAGTGGTACAAATGGCGCACAATGAAGCAACACTTCCAGCGGACGCGCGAAGCCTGGATGACAGACCCTGCCGTACAGCAAGTCACCTACACGAAGTCCAGCGCTCCCGTAGTGGACATGAGCGACCACAACCTTATGTGTCTACAGGCGACCTCGGCGCACCCAATGCTCATGAAAATCGCCAACAAACTGTCGATCTGGCTCCGCCTCAGTCCCTCTCAGTACATCCATCTGCAATGGTTCTTCCACTACGTCTTCCACCCACCCGCACTCGCATGCTTCCTCATCGGTTTCTTCGGTCTGCTCTCAGTCGAGCTTCAGCTTCTCGCTGTTGGCCCTATCTCGGCGAAGTACGCCGAACAGGCGAACCAGTCCGTCTCAGACTTCTCCAACCTCATCGCCACGTCCATCAATGCGAGCATGTACAACCAGTCCGCGTCCTACGCGAACTCGGTCAACGTGCGTGTCGACCACGTCCAGTCCACGATCAACGATGGCCTCTTCGGGTGGGTGAACGGCACTACAACGACGCTAAACAACACTGTAAACGGCTTCTACAACGATATCCAGGACGCCGTCAGCACCGTCTTCAACGGCACAATACTCGAAAGCCCCGTCCAAGAGTTCATCCGCTGCCTGATCGGCTCCAAGGTCGACGCGGTCGAGAAGGCACTCACGTTTCTACACGACAACCTGCACGTCGACGTACCGCGCGTGAACGACTCCGTGCTCGTGCTCTCGCCTGCTTCAGTCAACGAGGCGACGCAGCCGATCGCCCAGGCCGCGATCGGTGGCGGCAACGATGATAGCCAGGGCCTCCTTGGGCGCGTCGTAAACGCGTACGTCGCATCGCTCAAGAAGGAGCGCCTCATGTTCGGCATCTTTATGGGTCTCTGGGCCTTCGTCGTCCTCATCGCGCTTGCAATCATCTTCTGGCACTCGTACGGCCGCGACATGCTCGAGGCGCGCCGCCGCCGCCGGTGGCAGCGCGAACAGCGGGGTGGAGTCGACGGCATCGTACCCTACCCTCATAGCGGCGGCCCCGGCGAGAAGGCCGCTCACGATGTAGAGAAGTCACAAGTGCATCTGCCATCGTTCACGCCCCTGCCGTCGCCGCGCGCAGGCCTGTTCGAGTCCGTTCGACACTCCCTCCGCGGGTCCGCACAGCAGATCCACGACGAACCTCTCAAAGCCCCGCATCCGTTGAGCATCCGCAAGCCCGAGTACGAGAAGAGCTGGGACAGTTTCCTCGATGGCGCGAACGTGGCGCCCGCGCCAGACGCCACGCCGAAGGTGAGCGGGCCGCGCAAACTGGTCGCGTTCGGTCGTAAGGCGATGGGTAGAGAGGTGTTGGTCAGTGATACAGAGCGCGAGTCTTCCGCTGTGCCTGAGCAGACTGCCGAATCCTCCGATGGCCCTTGGTACAAACGCATGGTCGGCTTCGTGTGGAAGAAAGACGACCAAGGCCCTCCGACACCCGACAAGGACCAGCGTCGTGGTCGAAAGCGCAAGCAGCCGAACCTGTCAATCTCCACTGACCACTCCTCAATCCGCCGCGAAGGCCTGCCGATGATCGAGCGCACGTCCCCGAGCGAGACCGCAGGCCCCACCGCTGCTTGGCCTGCCTCCCCCATCAACGCACACGCCTTACCCTGGGTTGGCGCCATTCAGCCCACAAAGCCTCCCGCGCTGCCTCCTCGTCGCGCCGCGAGCGTGCCAATAGACGTGTCTGCCGAATACGACTCCCCTATTCCCACATCCCATGCTGTGATGCCCATTCCCCTGCACTACGGATTCGAGCAGCCAGCGGCGACGCCCGTGCACGACGCGCGCCACTTGCAGCCCCCTCCGCTCCGCGTTGGGCCTTCGCGCAAGGCCGCGAAGATCGATCCGGACACGTCGACGCCCGTGACGCGCCTGCTCGCGACGAACCACGCGCGCAAGTCCTCCCAGGCGGTGGACCCGTTCGTGACGCCCTTTGACGACGAGCATCGCGTGCCGAGCCCCACGAACCTGTTCAAGACGCCCGGTGCCCCTGCCACGCCCGCGCGGCAGAGCATGCACGCGAACCCGTTCATCATGGCGCTCTGAGGCTTGAGCTCCGAGCACGACGCGCACGTTTTTTTCATGACACTCTTAGGTCTGGCTCCCTCCTCCCTCTCCCATTGCTTTCCGTCTTGGCTGTATCCGAACTCCGCCATCGATATCGACATTCGCTGTAGCACTTAGCTCTCTCCGCACGTCTTGTGTATATCACTACTCTCCTTACCTCTAATGCGCGGCATCATTCGCCCTCGCGTTGCATCGTACACGTACATAGCATAATCTCGGCCGTTCTTTGTTTTTTGCTTCCCTGGTGGTCGTCGATAGTCACAGCGCTTCCTCGTTATTGTATTTCTACCCCGCGCCCGGCCGCTGCCTGCCGCCCTCGACTCGGAAATTGTACCCTGCATCTTCACCCTGCAACGTTGCTCGAGCTTCGCAATCGCCATCGCATTCAGTGGCAGCGTGCCATCGCGCCTCGTGGAACGGTGATTTGAACAGGGGAAGGCGTCGAGTATTAGCAGCCGACCGCTACCTCGTACCCTGTGCCCTCTCCGACCTTGTGCGATTTGGCAAACCCGGCGTTTTTCGGGTATGCAGAACTGAGAAGGGAACATAGCCACCCTTGCACGTTTGATGGCGGGCCTTGGCGAGCTGCCTGCTGGTCCGTGAGGCTCGGGGCATCATTATCGGATACGTTGATCTACCGAACCGCGAGTACGGATTGCGTACGGAGATCACACCCTCGAATCTCTCCACCGTTGATGACATATATGCCATTGGTGTACTACGTACGATCGCTAGCCTCGCGGCCATCTATTGCGATATTTGTTCTCCACTTCGCAGGTGCGCTTGTCCCACCGTGAGCTGATACGTATTCGCTTGGCTCAGGCGCAGGGAGAGCGAAACCGCATGTTCAATAATATGAAGGGCAGGAGTCCGGGAGACCTTTCAGCTTTTCAGTTGATGTATCGTATGCCGCCGCGGCGACGGCGACAAAGCACTGGTACTCCTCGTAGCGTTTTCCTGCGGCCACATAGAACGTAGTCACAGTATATTAGTTGTTTGTACGTACAAAATGTGTAGAAGCCGCTCGATAGGACGATCATGCCTGTTGTGGACCGATGAACGATTTGTACAGCGCTCCCGCCGCTCTGGGTCGTTCGTGGCTCGATCTTGTGCAGCGGAACCGGGATGCGTTAATATTTCTAGGTCACGTCTTCGAGCGATGTGGATGGCAGCACGCTCGAATTGACGGCGTCTTATGGGGCAGTAGGGAATTTCTACTAGAGGGACAGCGTCCACGTCGAAGAAGTGCCGTCTGACTCGGCGGTTGTATTAAATTGAGGGTTCCGTGCGTCGGTGTCATTGGTGTTCTGGTAATGGGCCACACCTGTGTGCACATACCGTCTTAACATTGGTCTTGGGAAAAGACAGAACCGAGATTGAGTGTATGCAGACTTTGACCGTGACTCCACGCACACTCCCAGTGTGCGCGGCATCTGCCGGGTCTCACAGCTGTGCAGTCTCAGCCGCAGATCGCGAGTCTCGCAACTTCAAGTTATCTCAACGCCTCCAATTAGGGCTGTGTGAAACAAAATGACATCCGGTCTGGTCCGGGAAAACCTTTGCACTCGTAGGACGGGACCTGCAGCTTGAAATATATCTTGAAAATTTACTGAACACTGACACGCAGTGGCCGCCTGACATATTGCATCGCTCGCGCACCTCGCTTATACGCCCACCGTCTGTAGCGCTAATTGGTTTCTTTCGGGCTGCATTCCCGATAGTCATGAGTACACGCCGACCTCCAGAATCATGGTGTCCGTGAACAGGCACACACCGCCGCCCTGACCGCCCTACCACGATCGACCAACTCCGATCATCCATCGCGCGTTGCTACGCCAAGGACCATGGCAGTTCGTAGACCATGAAATACCCGTGCAAGACCAGACAACAGCCATAAGGCTTGTATCAGGCCAATGGAACACTCGGCAATTACGTTCTCCCCTTCGGAAGCCCAGACCAGTGCACCTCGAGGTCCCGTCCTTCTGCCCCGCCCGCGCCGGCTTTGATCGATGGATCAACCCTTTGAATATGCGCGGCACCCCGCGGGGCGTATAAAGACCATGCCATTGATCAGATGGGGTGCAGAACCAGGACCGTCAAATCTATCATCAGCCAGTGCTTCGCCCACCCCACCCACCGCACAATATGGCGACCAAGCACCTTGTCATCGTTCCGTTCCAGGGATGGGGTATGCTCGCCGACGTCCTTCGCTAGGTGTGATGCTGACAGACTCCTCGCAGGCCACATCCGTCCCATATGCACACTGGCGGCCCGTATCGCGAAGCTCCGCCCGTCGGTCACCATCACCTTCTTCACGGTGGTCATGTTCTTCGACCTCGCCAGGGCGGAGATCTCGCGCAGCTTTGAGGAAGGAGACGAGGCTGCGACCCGCGTGAGGATCATTGCGCTCCCTCAGCATGAGAACCCGATGATCTCTGCGGTGTACGAGGACGCGTTCGGGGGTGCGTGGACGAAGATCGTGGCGAAAGAGCCCATTACTTGCGCGAAGACGGGCACAGTACATGAACCCCTTGACGTCATCCCCAAGCAGGTCATCTTGGACGTGCGTTTTCTCTTTCGCTTTGAGTGGTACGTAAAATGGATTGCTGACACGCCACCAGTTCTTCGCACCTAGGACCCATGCGTTCATTCGCGGAGCCGCACCAGATGTCAAGATTCACACCTGGTACCCTAGCGCCGCGTACAGTGGATTCTACCTCTTCGGCCCCGAGAGCCTTGGCGGACGGGGTGACCTGCTTCCCAAAGCCGCGGAAGAGGCAGCTGCAACGGGGAAGCCTTTCGACGTAGCGGCCGCCGAGGTACGTAGATGTGGACGGCGTTCAACATTTCACTCCGTTGACGCGCCCATGTTTGATCTAGATCTTCTCCAAGATTGAGGGCAAGGTCATTCGGGTACCTGGACTCCCTCCCATGTACGACTACGAGTACCACCCTCAAATTGTGAGTAGAATGCTTGCCTTCTAGTCGGTTCTCTGGAGCTAACATGTTGGCTTGAAAAGATGCCCCTACCTCCTCCGCTCGTTGGCAACTCTTTCATCAAGGCGCACGAGTATGATCCTCTCACTTCCCCTGAGCAATGTCCCATTTGTCTGATGCTTAATGCGACAGGCTCCTTTTGAAGACGGATGGTGTGCTCTCCATGAGCCCTGCCGAACTCGAACCCGAGGGTTCGGCCGCGTTCCGCCAGTGGCTCGGCGGCTTGGGCAAACAAGTTTACTTCACGGGCCCACTTGTCCCCGACGGGAAGAAGGCAGATGCTGCAGAGCAAAGCGTGTCCCCCGTCGCACAACAGATTCACAGCTTCCTAGACCGCCAGCTGAAGGAGAAGGGCGAGCATTCCGTACTCTACGTGAGTCCTGTCAAGTGCACGATGCGGACTCTAATGCTCAAGTCGCGCAATAGATCTCCTTCGGCTCGATGTTCTTCCCTCTGAACCCCGAGGTATTCGCTGCCTTCCTTGGAGTGGTCATGGAGCAGAACATCCCCTTCGTAAGCGCCGTGCCAACACCCACATCCCCCTACCCAGGGCACTTACTCATGTCAATCTTACCTTTTCGTAGATCGTCAGCCACCCATCTCCCTTTGCCGTCTTCTCCGACGAGCTAAAGAAGAAGGTCGAAGAGTACGGCAACGGCCTCTTCTCCCCCTGGTCGCCTCAGCAGACCCTGCTCAACCACCGCGTCAGTCTCTCGTCTCCCCCCTCTCTCCTTAGTCTCCCCGCGCTGACCCGCCCCCGCCGCACTCACAGGCCACCGGCTGGTTCGTCAGCCACGCCGGCTTCAACAGCACACTCGAGGCGATCCACGCCGGCGTCCCGCTCATCTGCTGGCCCTTCCTCGGGGACCAGCCCGTGAACACGATCGTGCTCACGGAGACGTACGGCGCGGGCTATGAGCTGCGCGAGGTGCGCACGGGCGAGGGCCTCCGCCCGATCTTCCGCACCGGCCTCGCGCCGACGGGCACGATCGACGCCGTGCGCGCGGAGGCGCGCGACGTGCTCCAGCGCGCGTTCGGCGAGGACGGCAAGGCGCGGCGCGCGAAGCTGTTGGCGCTCAAGGCGAAGCTGGACAGGTCGTGGGAGGCGGGCGGCGCGTCGCGCACGGACGTGGAGGCGTTCCTCGATACCTTGCGGTGAGCGGCGGCGGCTGGGGGGCGGTCCCTCTGACTTTGAGCAGACGTGTGGATGTAAGTAGACTGTAAGCTAGAGAGTGAATGTACGAAGTTACGCGCAGCAATGCGCTCGTGCGTCTAAGCTCAAGACCCAAGAGGGCCTCCACATAACTCACAAGAGCTTGAGCCTCGGGAGCCAGTGTGCGAGCCTGTGTGCCAGTGTCGATCTAACCTGATAGTATAGCGTACAAGAAGCACAACCAAAGATGCAGCGTCCCGTAAATCCACCCGACGCACGCCCCCACGAATGATTCTACCTTCAAAAGAGTGAATCCATTCATGCCAGAGAGCCCTTGAACACACAATCCGTGGTCAGCACGTGTCCTTCGCGCAACAAGCCGAAACGCAGCGCTCACCATAGGGTCCCACGGGGGCAGCGTCTGCGTCTCGCCCTTGTCGAACACCGCGACGAGGTCCTTGGGCGCGAGCGCGCGGGGCACGACGACCTGGTACACGAACTGCTCGAACCACGCGTCGCTCATGACAAAGTACCCACGCTCCCCCGCGCTCTCTCCCCACGAGTTCTCGACCTTGTAGCGCACGGGCCGTCCCGCCGCGTCGAGGTGCACGCCAGAGATGACCATCGCGTGCGTCATCGAGGACTCGCTCGTGCGCAGCCGGTCTGCCTTCGTGAGCCCAAACTTAATGTCGAACGCGGCCTGGAAAGGGGGCGAGGAATGGTGAGTATGTATCTGGGGGAAGACGGAAAGGAGGGCGGGATGACGAACCTCGTATTCGAACAGCGCGGTGTCCATGACGCCTGCTGTGCGGTCGGAAAACTGGCCGACGTCACAGCCGAAGAAGACGGGTTGGCCAGCCTTGATCTGCTTCACCACTGCCTGCTTCAAGTTCTCAATCTCGGTGTTGACGTCTATGGAATGACATGGGTGAGGGGCGTTCTTGAAGGCAAGATCATGACATAGAGACGCACAGAGCACGGGCCGGCCACCCCAGATGTTGCCGAGCTTGTCAACAGTGTAGAGTTCGCTGTACGCGTTGCGCGGGTCGTTGATGAGCGAGAACGAATCTGCAGGCTGCAGATATTGTGAGCCCTGCATTCCATTTCCCCGGAGGACAAGAGACTCGAACCGAGTACTTGTCGTACGCGAACGCCTTGTAGAACTCTTGCGGCGTGCCCGTCCAGGTGCCCGCCTTGCCGTCCTTGTCGTTGTAGTCCCAGGTGAGCTTCTCGTCCGGCCGCGGCGGCACGCCGAGCGTCGCGCTCATGACCACGTAAATCTCCTTCAGCAGCTCCTCCTTCTTTGACCTGAGCGTGCGCAAGGCCGTGTCCGCGCTGATCGCGGAGTCGGCGCGGAGAGACTCTGAGAGGGAGCGCAGGATGAGCGCATGTTCGCGGAGCTTCGTCTTGAGCAGCGTGTTGACTGGGCCGGAGAGCGACGAGTGCAGCGACTCGGGGTACAAGGGTTGTGGAATAACACCGTAGTTCTGTGGAAATTAAAAACCAAGGTTAGTTTCGCAGGTGGAACGGGGGCGCGGGTTGAATGAACCTCAAGGAGGTTGACGGCCATGTCCCACTGGCCGCCATCGCTGATGAGCTCGTCCGCGAGGTAGTACACAAGGCGGTCGTCGACGGGCAGATCGGCATTCTGGATGGACAACTCGAGGTAGTAGTTGGACTTGTTCAGCTTGTCCCAGAAGAACAGGTATGACTAGATCAAATCGTTAGCATGTCACACTATGAAGTCGAATTCGGGCGACTTGAGTGGACGCGTACCTGCGAGAGCTGGAACTCCGACAAGTTGAGCTTCTTCATGATGTTGTACCGCAGCACATTGGTGGTCGCGAAGAGCCAGCATCGACCGGAGCTCTTCTGGTTGGTGATCGGGGACGTCTTGAACTCGAGCTCGGTATTGAAGATGTGCGCGTCCGCGATGCGAGCTGAGCGCGAGGTAAGGGTCTCGCGGATGTTCGCGTGATTGAGGATGGTGCGCGCGAGCTGAAGCTTGGGGGACTGTGCGACGGTCTCCTCCCATGCGTCAACGTTGGCGAGTGAAAGCCCACCGTCGGCTGAGAGCGGCGAGGCGAGATTGAGGTGTGCCAGCGACTGGGCGAGCTCGCGCGAGACGTAAGATGTCTTCTCAGATTCATGCTCTTCGGCGCGCTCAGGCTGGCTAGTCTTGGATGGTGCAGACCCCATGGCTGGTTGTCAGTCGCTTGAGAGTCGAGAGATGGTCGTTGGGTGTGGGAGGCAGAGTGGCGGGGACTGGGGTTAGCGAGGACCGTCGCGATAAGTGCTTACATAGTGAGCGAGGGTATTTGTGGCGTATCATAGCTGCCGTGAGCCGGCGGGCCCTATGCGCCGCTTCAAAAGCTGAGGATAGCGCGTTGGACGAATGACCTGCAATGGCGAAGGCGAGCATGATGCCTGTGCATGTGGGCGTTCGTCCGCAGTGAGATTGTCGATAAATACATCCACGCTGATTGGCCAGTCCTCTCGAATCATCCCCTGGCCGAATGACGACCAGTCAAGCGCCCGGTGTGCAAGACCACAAGTGCCTCCAGACAGTAGGCTGACTGAGACAGTGAACAACAAATCGCTTGACAAGATTTGAGTATCACTCGGGATCCGACGAGGACCTCATCGGGCACTGAAGCAGGGGGGTCATGTCATAATAAGACCAAGGCTTCACCGGGAAGCAATACTGTAACCCGATAAGAGCAGGTCTTCGCCTTTTGCGACGCGCTTCAGCGAGCGTCGCCGGTAGGACGAAGTTCATACCGCAGGCCGACCGACGATGTGGTCGTTGGTCGGGCGCAGCTGCCGAATATGGACTTTGTCCAGCGGGGCCAAGGTGTACTTAGCATCTGAGTTGCGCAGGATGGGGCGATGGGACCGTCAAGCACTTTACGGACCACGCCGAAAGCATCCGCCGCGACAGTTGTGGTGTTTCCTGCGAAGGACAAAGCTTAGATCATTCGTGCGCTCCTTATGGTCGTAGCAGGGGGATGTAGAAGCTATATTCCGCACACATGGGCCATCAGCCGGTCTACAGGCGAATCAGCGATTGTACATGAAGCTAAGAATGTCATTACTCACTGGAGTGTAGTAGGACAAAGCAAATATGAAGAACGGTGTTGTCCGACAATTGCTACGCTTGACAGAGGAGCGTCGATGTTGCGTGTACGAGTTCAAAACAATCAACCAGGATCTAGCATGAGAACTCTCAGAGTTTGGGAACCAGAGCTTTTCGGAAGGCGCCACTCAAAGTCGGGCGTATACAGCCAGATACCACAATACCAAGGAAGGCAACAGGAGGTCAGCCAGAGCCGAGGCACCGTGTGACATATGGCACATACTCGTGACACTCGCCCCAAAGACGTCACTGACTTACTTTGCTGCTTTCCAGTCGAGCATGCAGTATATCTGAACTGGCGCCTTTGACAGAGCACGCATGACAAGCCGTCCGGTCATCTCCACCAAAATATTCTCGGTTCGCGCTCTGGTGGCAGGTAACAGCGCCGATATCCAAGGTGAGATCCTACGGCGGCATTTCTAACCGCACTTTGGGACGCACAGGATCATCTTATTGGAACTTATTATCCTGGCGCTCCAGTCGAAACCTCTGCAATAGCCCGCCACCAATCCACGGCGTGGCTATACTAGTAGGAGACTCGCCCATAAACACTTGATCTCCAAGAAGTCGGTGAGGCTGTACCTTCCTCAGGCTTGTGCCCTACACCGCTCATCACAGCAATGTCGTGCGTAGATATACACGTGCAAGCCATACTCTCTCTGTCGCTTGTCAACACGAGCGTGCTTGGTCTTGGCTGAATGCTCGTTCGCAGACGCCGTCGGCATTGGTGCACATTCAAGGCACACGACCATGATCCGCTGGACAAGTGACCATGGTCCTGTCATTCCGTGCGTCGATTTGGGATGGAATGGCAGTCAAGCTACACACCGATTCTGCGGAGGTTCAATATCGCCGCTGGCTTGGTGGGATGTGCACACAAACGCTGCGAATCTGAGCCACTGGTATGTTCCTTTCATGAACGATTGTATACACAGTCCGCGTCGGCCAGACCGTCCTGGAGCGCGCCAAGAGCAACCCCCCGGCTTGGCTTTCACATCGCATCTCAAGAGGTACTTAGGACGCGATGGCGGGACCCTTTGGAGAGCCACATTCCCCATAACCGCGACGACCGAGATACTGCAAAGTCGCTAGATGTACCCTGCATGAATACCCTTGGAACGCCTGGTATGTGTTCAAGGTTGTTCATTCACACTCCACTCACCAGCACGCAATGCCCTCTTATTCAGTATGATGAATTGGGCTGTAATCTCCAGAATTCCAGGATTTTTCACCGGAGTCGACGCAGACATCATCGTACGGGTCGATTTCATGCGATATCTTGCAGTGTTTATTGAGTCGGTGGTGTCGCATCGCCATAGCCGCCTCATGAAACGATCGAGTTGCTACTAGGACGAAACAGTAAGGGGGGCGCTCCTTTGCATGTCATTTGCTGACACGGAGACCCTCTAGTTCCCCCTTCCATCTCCGTCCCACCGTGACAGTCTCACCCACGACGATTGGCTCTCATGAGAGACTTCGACATCGTCCGCGGCCTTTCCCACCTCAGCAATTTTCGATCTTGGGAACTTGTCCTCAGATGACCTGGTTCGCATGCTCAATGCCGCGCCGTCTGCGCTCGACCTTGCGGTCCAACTTGGCGTTTCCCTGCATGAAATAGAACGTGTATTGTCCTGGAACACGCCAGACAATGTGAACGCTGACGCATGCGAGCCTGGACTCCGCCTCCGAAGCACGGCCACAATAACGGACGAACCCGCCCCCGCCCCGAAGTTGTGGGTGGTTGTATGACTCGCGCGCGTTTAGAGCCCGGGCGCCGTCGCCCTCGGTGTGTTTCCGCGGACATGAGAAGGGCCCGTCGAGTCGTCCCGCGCATCCCAGGAACATGAGAACTACCAGCGCTCGGGGTCGTGGGAACGACACGAGTAGATCGTTTCTCACAATCGATGCCCCTGGGAGTGCCTCGCTTCTTCGACGTATCCAGGGGATGTTGGGCGTGTGATATGTGGGAGAGCATGAGTAGGGATGGGGTGAGTAAAGGCTCGGCGACCCAAGTTTCCGATCACAGCCTGATCTCATGATCCTCGAGGACTAAGGCAATGGTTGTACCAGGTGCGCAAATTTATTCTTCATTTTCTTGCTCCAATACGTCTGTTATCGCGTGGTATCGGGAAGTAACATCGTATGGTTCCTCTGTTTGGTCGCACATCCATAGAATCTACTTACATTGACTGGTAACCACCGTTGCACTTATGTCATGTTTCATTCAGGTAGTGTTGAGATCAAACGCATATTAGACTTTCGAAAGACACTTTGATTGTGGAATATCTCTTGTAACACGTATTAAAAAAGGATGTAGTATTCAATGAGTAGACTCCACAATGTTGGCCGAGTGAGTACTGGTGCGTAAGGGGCAGCTACATACCGACGTTTACGATGTTGAAGGGCCGCAGGGCCTGAAGAGGAGTTTCATAAATTGTGACACGCACTTACTACCTTTGGAAGGCTTGTGTGCGAGGCGATAGTGACGTGACTGTCACTTTAGGGAGGCATCCGAAGTTTCCGGCCAGGACAGCCCACCACTATCTTCGCTGTTCCCAGCCATCCATTGAAGCACTTCCTCACATTTAGCGGCGATATATCTGTCCCGAGCGTGGCCTTTATGATGCATTTTATGCTAACGAACCTGTCTGTCTCTACCCGAATGTTCGACGAACTACACCTCTAATGCTAGCTTTGGCTAAGCATACCTTTGTGACGATTTATCTTGGGGTGAGCTTGCTATGTCTGTGCTTTTTCTCCGTGTAAGAATGCTGACAAGGACTATTTGAGTTTCGTACAGTCAGCACGCAGACAGCGACTCTCACGTTTCTTTGCCCACAAATAACGCAATCCGCCAACCGAGACACTGGCTCGTTGACGTCGGGGAAAAGATTGCACCCCAAACAATGTGCATTCCCACCGCTTTCTGCAGCCCCTCACCCTATCAATACCAGGTGTAGTGCCGACCGGAGTGCCGAACACGGCTTAGCGCTCCGGTCCCTGTTGTGCTCACCTCACGCTCTGTCTAAGTGCCATGCTATTCTTACACATGGGATAAACAGCTCGTTCGGTCCTACTCCGACACGCGTTTGTTTTTGTCAAACCAACAGGACGGATCGTATCTCACCCTCGCTTCTTTAACTTGCTTCCGCAGAGTGACCACTTGTTGAACATGTGGAAGAGAAATGTCCGTAACGAACGTCGAGAAGGTGCGTATTGTGTGTCATTTTGGAAGTACATTGGAGGCGGATTACACAAATTGAGAACGCAGTCAAAGGCTTGGCACTGACGTCTCGGTAGATCCGCTCACTTAAAATCACCAGTAAGTTACGCGTTAATTTATGCAACCACGTGAAATAACTCCTCGTTCCTTCGCGTGGCTATCTGGCGTGAGTACGAATGCACACTGTCCATCAACTACGTCGGTCCCGAGACTATACACTCAGCTGAATTGCGGTGTCAAGCCCTTCTTGGTAAGCATCACACTACGTTTCATCGAGCTTTGGGCTTTCGATGACGCAAAACGACACATATCAGCAACACCCAAATCCTCGGGCTTGTGCGATTACACAGTGACATCGCGTCAGAGGTAGACAGGGAAGCCTAGTACAGAGCCCTGAATCAACATAGCACCGTATCAATCCGTATCTGCTTTGCCCGACTTCTGGACGGCCTTCTCGACGATTATCCGGCCCAGTTCGCCGCCATCGAGGACGGTCGGTCCCGCGCAATAACTCTAAGCGATGTGAACGCGTCGTGCGCGCGCGCCGGCTTACTGCGTCTCCCGAACGCCGTACCTGTGCGTCTAGGTGCACAAACAGGTACAGAGTCTGCAGACGGCAAACTGCATGTTGGACGGATGCCCTTCGAGCGGCATGTGATGCCCCTTCGAGAAATTGAGCGTAAGGCGCGTCATCTCTCTGCCGCCCCTGGCCATCCAAACTTGGCGTATATTCTGGTTGACAGTAGGTTCGTCTCTCACTAATTTGACTAGAACACAAGCTTGTTAGCGCTGATGTTACCATCTGTTCACAGTGGTTTACGGCATCGACACCCATCGGGAGACCACGAACGAGCGCGGCCCTGGCATAGAAGGATTGCAGTCGGGCACAGGGCGCCGTGATTGGACGCATTCTGTCATATGCCAGACACACCAAATATGTGAATGCTCTCGCGAGCGTTCTTCAAGGCAGCAACGATGTTCATGGCACCGAGAATAACAGAATGCAAGGCTTGCCATTGGCTCCTTGCCTTGAAGCGCGAATGGGGTTCTGGTCATCCTCAACGGTGGAGAGTAGGTCACGGCTTTGTTAGGCTGCTACGTGGGCTGTCCATTATTTTGAAGCTCTGAAGATGTATAAAAGGTCGTATGAGATCGTTCAGACACTTCAGAGTACTCGCTTTCTCTCTTTCCTCCTCATACCTCAGGAACGACATGACATTCAGAGCCCTCTTCTCCATCATCTCTCTCGCTGCGGTGCTTCAAAGCACGAACGGTGTGTAGTGACTGCCATATTGTATGTTCTAACGGTCTAACACATTTTGAACCGCTAGCTGCGTTGACGCGCCGCGTCGCCTGCCCCGACGGCGTGAACACCGCTACGAACGCTGTATGCTGCCAGCTGTTCGCGGTGCGCGACGATCTCCAGCAGAACCTGTTCCACGGCGGTCTCTGCACGGCTGAGGCGCACGAGTCTCTTCGGCTGACTTTCCACGATGCTATTGCCATCTCGCCCGCCCTTGAGGCACAGGGAATATTTGGGTGCGCTCATCAGGCCTTTTTCAGGCGAAATGTCTTACTGATAACAATACTACACAGTGGTGGAGGTGCAGACGGTTCAATCGCCATCTTCTCCGACATTGAAACCGCGTTCCATCCCAACATCGGCCTCGACGAGATCGTTGCGCTCCAGAAGCCGTTTGTTGCACGCCACAACCTGTCCCAAGCCGATTTGTAAGTACATACAGCTATTAAGGCCCACAGATTACCAATATATTCTACAGCATTCAATTTGCTGGCGCCATCGGTGCTTCGAACTGCGCCGGTGCTCCCCAGCTCGCCGCCTTCGTCGGGCGCAAGGATGCGACCCAGCCCGCTCCCGATGGCCTCGTCCCCGAGCCGTTCCACACTCCTGACCAGATTTTCGCTCGACTCGCTGATGCTTCCCAGGGCGAGTTCGACGAAATCCTGACCGTCTGGCTGCTCGTCGCGCACACTGTTGCCGCGGCCAACGACGTGGATCCGACAGTTCCTGGCTCGCCCTTCGACTCTACTCCAGAGATCTGGGACACGCAATTCTTTGTCGAGACCCTGCTTGCCGGCACGACGTTCCCCGGTACCTCCGAAAACCAGGGAGAGGTCGCGACTGCGGTTCAGGGCACACTCCGCCTCCAGTCGGACTTCGCGATCGCGCGCGACAACCGCTCTTCGTGCGAGTGGCAGTCGTTCGTCGACAACCAGCCGAAGGCTCAGGCGATGTTCCAGTTCGTCTTCCACGACTTGTCCATCTTCGGCCAGGACATCAACTCGCTCGTCGATTGTACTGAAGTCGTGCGTGATCTTTCCTGGGGACCATCATCCTCTGGTTGTTCGCTCTAATATGGCTACTAGGTCCCGATCCCGGCTGCACCTCAGGGTGTGACCCACTTCCCGGCTGGCTCCACCGTCGACGACATCGAGCACGTTGTAAGCACCACATGCTGCTGTCTCCCATGAACTCGGGCTAATCACCTGCTCAACAGTGCGCTGAGACTCCCTTCCCCACCCTCCCGACTGATCCCGGCCCGGCCACCTCTGTTGCTCCCGTGTAAGTGCATACGTACGCTCCGCGCAGTGCACAGCCTCACGCCTACAATCCCATTCCATGCAGCCCTCTTCCGTGAGATCACTCAGGGATCAGAGGACGTTTTTCCAGGCACGATTGTGCTTTAACTTGGTCTTTGAGGATCTACGCGGGTTATGGCTCATACGAGCTCGATGTTGTATTTCCAGTATATGGTGTTTGAGTGCAGCGTTTGATTAGGGCATGTGTGTAGTGCGAGAAAGCAATTGTTAAAGAGGACGTGATGATTACCATCCTTGGTTCAAGGGAGTAACGTGCTTCTCAGACTGATCAATAGCAATATATATATGTACTTGGCATACTCACTTAAGGCGTACGCTAAATCATGGGCGCCTTTGAGTAGCAAGTACTCGTCCGAGTCCAAGTCGTCAACATGGTCTTGGCTCCTGAGATGCTTCGCGTTCAACCTCATTTGTTTGCCGCCTAACTCCTGCTTCATACGTTGAAATCATCGGGCACGATATGTATCAAAAAATTAACCTACCATCTTGCTGCTCACTTGTCTTCGGGCTAGTCTTGTCGTCGGAAACTGGTGACTATTCGCGCCTGCATGAGTACATGGGATGCGTCACGAATTCTTCCACTAGGACGTTGTGGCTACGTAAATCCTCGCAGATAAAATGATAAGCGCAAGAAAGGTCTTGCAGGGAATTATCTCATAGTGGTTTTTCCTATCCTGGCGTCATAAGTCATCAGTAGAATGATACAAAACAGCCCCCAATTGTAGTGACATCTATGGCATATGATGACGTCGGCTATGCGTGGCACTTATCTCCCCATTCAATCGATTCTATTATGAAATTTCTCATGGCGAAGGTGTGTCAAAAATGATATGCTCCCACAGCGTCGCTATGTTCTCCCCACGAACTTCCAAAATACCAAGCTATTACAGGACATGAGAATACGAGCGACCTATGTACTACAGATCCGAAGTCTGTTGACATTCAACGGACTCTCTAGGCACATTCTACACACGTCTATTTCTGCAGTGCATGCGGGCTTCCACGCTCTCTTTCTATGGGAACGCTGGAGCCCCAAGCTGAAAATGTATGGCGCATATCACCGGCATGACGAAAGCACAAACCTATCGAAGTTGACATACGAGGATCATGTAGCTCAGTGCGCTGTGCAGACTCTTTTTATTGCGTCCAATTTCTTTATTGTATGCGACATTTAGTGTTCGCCAGTACTGAAGTTTCACGACAGTCTCGCACCGCAGATATCTGACGTAACGTCGCCCCCTTGCTCAAGATCGACGTTCAGATGTATTCAAATAAGCATTTCATTCTCTTCAGACGGTAGGCTATACCTAATCTACGATAGAGTAGCCATTGCTTGCAAAGGGCAATTGACTACGGCACCGGCATGTGTCCTGAGGCAACACCCGTAATCTCCCATTCATTCCTTCGTCATTCAACTCAGCCTCTGTCTACTCTATGATATGCGAATCTGGGCTGTTCGCCTATGCCTCCGGCATGTGAGCCGACGATCATGATGCGGAGTTGCATGTCTTGCGACAGAGGCAACGCGTGGTACGTTCAGTCCGACTTATGCTAGTCTCGGTACCTATTGACCTTGTTACAGTACGCGTAATACTGTCAATGGGAACGATGACATATTGCACCCTCTCTACGGACACTGCGATCTGAATAGCTGGGAGGGGCACTGATCATTAACCAATTTTCTGGCCAATGAGAATACTCAGGGAGCAGTAAGGCTTGACCCGGATCCAGGGCATCAGACCATGCCTGAGCAGCACACAGGATATGGTGCGTTTGGATATGGGTATCTATCTCACTACCGCTGGCGGATATGAGAGCCACCTGACACATATACCTCTTTGATCTCACAGCAATGCACGGCCGCTTCGGCTCCAAGGAGATACACGCAGCAAGTGACTTACGAACGAACTCCGCGGCATGGCACAGTGCAAAAGGATTGGTTGCACGCGCAATTCATCACGACACACCGATGCTCTGGACGCGTAGGTTCGCCGACGATGGTCGATGTTGAAACATACACCAACAAGAATAGCGAAACGTATGGCCCGCTATTGGTCTAGGCAACGCTATAGGCACCGTCTTGGCGGCGGTTCTGACGAAAGCTAGTGCAACACACTGTATGTTTTACCCATGTGAATTTTCTAACACCGCTGAACGGGGTATAAAGGCAGTACAACGTCAACCCAACCCCTCAGGTTCCTCAAGCCTCTGTTCTTCCTTCAAATCCGCCTCACCATGTCCTTCAAGGCGCTGTTTTCTGCTGTCTCAGTCATTGCTACGCTCCAGGGAGCAAATGGTGCGTAGTACGCGGCGGCGTGGCAGCCTAAGCTCTTACTCGCAGCATTCTGACCATGTTTGGTCTTTCAGCTGCGTTGACCCGTCGCGTCGCCTGCCCCGACGGTGTCAACACCGCTACGAACGCTGCGTGCTGCCAGCTGTTCGCGGTGCGCGACGATCTCCAGCAGAACCTGTTCCATGGTGGACTCTGCACGGCGGAGGCGCACGAGTCTCTTCGTTTGACTTTCCACGACGCTATTGCCATCTCTCCCGCACTTGAGGCCCAAGGACAATTCGGGTTCGTGAAGTATGCGTCGTGGTAATTGACAGATATACTCATAAGCCTTTCATTCAAGTGGCGGAGGTGCTGACGGGTCCATCGCGATCTTCTCCGATATCGAGACCGCATTCCACCCCAACATCGGTCTCGACGAGATTGTTGCGCTCCAGAAGCCGTTCATCGCGCGCCATAACCTCTCACACGCCGACTTGTGAGTCTCTTCACTGGCATGTGGCCCACAAAGTCATCTGATCTGGAATACAGCATTCAATTTGCTGGCGCCATCGGTGCTTCTAACTGCGCTGGTGCCCCTCAGCTCGCCGCCTTCGTCGGGCGCAAGGATGCGACCCAGCCCGCCCCCGATGGCCTCGTTCCGGAGCCGTTCCACACCCCCGACCAGATCTTCGACCGTCTCGCGGACGCCTCCCAGGGCGAGTTCGACCCGATCTTGACTGTCTGGCTCCTGACCGCACACACTGTTGCTGCCGCAAACGACATCGACCCCGACAATTCCGGCTTGCCGTTCGACTCTACCCCAGAGCTCTGGGACACACAGTTCTTCCTGGAGACTCAGCTCCGTGGCACGGCTTTCCCCGGCACAGGGGGAAACCAGGGCGAGGTAGAGTCGGCGCTCGCGGGTGAGATGCGTCTCCAGTCCGACCACACTATCGCCCGTGACTCGCGCACGGCTTGCGAGTGGCAGTCGTTTGTCGACAACCAGCCGAAGGCTCAAGCGATGTTCCAATTCGTCTTCCACGACCTGTCCATCTTCGGTCAGAACATCGACGACCTCGTCGACTGCACCGAAGTCGTAAGTCGCACATCCTTCGCGTGAATCCACATAACAATGTCGATTATTCATCTTCTAGGTCCCGATCCCCGCGCCTCCTCAGGGTCACACGCACTTCCCAGCCGGTTTGAGCGCCGCAGACATCGAACAGGCTGTGAGTAATCTCGGTTGGAAACACTGAATGCTCGCCGGCTAACCCGTTCACTATCCAGTGCGCTGAGACCCCGTTCCCCACTCTCCCCACCGACCCTGGCCCGAAGACCGCCGTCGCCCCCGTGTAAGTCAAAAGACCATATTCTGCTCCTGCGACTTTCTAACATCTCAAATTCGGTAGTCCCAAGCCCCCTGCCGCCCAATAAACGGCTTGACCTTAGTTTCCCTCCTCCAATTATGGTCGCACGGGGCGGCGCCTCGTAGGCGATCTTATATGCGCGCTTTCGATCGTATCTCTTGTTCTCTTTCACCTCTTTTGCGAGGTTGTAGTAACAACACTGGTAGTATCTACCGTCGATGTTATATACGGTTTAGACAAAGCTGTTGAACGACCACAATTCCAAGCTTCAAGCTTACTGTGGGCTGTCTATCAGCCTGAGAGGCGCTTTAATTGGGAGTATTTGATGCGGCATTCGCCAACGGAGTCGGGACCATTGGTTCCTCTCGATTCTTGGCAAGCTACTACGAGTCATACCATTGACAAGTAAAATTCCATGAGTTCTGAACTCTGAGTGGTCGACAAAGTTCTGTGTGCGCAACTGCACGTTCATTGGCACGACTGACAGCAACCACGCAACAATGGCAGGCATGGCTTCGCGATCAGTATATACCCTCTCATAACAGTCATCTTCACTGATTTTCGTCTACCCTATTCCAATAGTCGGTCAGTTTATCCAAATAGCAAAGCGGCTCTATGCCAATGCCCTAGGGTCCAGGGATCCCCTGGACTTCAGAAGATTTGTATGACGTTTCCTGGCAAAAAACTCAAATGAATACTACTTGTAGTCGGCATGTTGCTGTTTATCGACGAAGCATGAGAAGGACTGTGGTCAGTCGAGCAACGAGCCATCCCGGTTACTTCCGCCAAATCATATCGCAACTTGCCGGCCATCGAGGGCGGAACGACACTGCATTAGTAGCGTGGGTTTGTGTGGGAGTTACATAGCCCGGGCACGCTGGCATCATCTCACAGTTCTGGGTACGGAGTCGCGGCGCAAAGCCCAACGGTACTTGCCCAACAGGCGTGTGTAGATCCAGGTGCACTGATCTCACTCCCGGACCCGGCAATGATGTGAATTTCTCACTTGCAGATCGCGATCCCGCAAGCCTCCAGTGTCTCTGCGACTGACGCGCTTTCTGCCTAGCCGCAGCCCATCCGACCGCCAAGCCCCCTCCCTTCCAGAATATTCACACAACGATGAGGATCCTGTGCGGTAAAATATATGCGCCTACCACCTAAATTGGTATTGAAAATGGTGTCTACTGAACGCCAGGGGTCACCGGTGTCGCCAATGCTTGACCCCGCTCCACAGCCCCTTCCAGTGGTACGCTCTCACATAGGGTCGGCCATGTATCATTCCCGGATGATAGCACGCCCAGTACCTTGGTATGTCTGTTGTTCTCTTGCTTCCCCATGAGTAAGCTCACTCGCTTCTTCGTCTAGTCCGCACTCCAATATTTCCACCTATGCTGGGCCCCTCCGGTGGACTAAAACAAATCTTGCCTTCACCGTGGGCCGCCGCCAGACCCTTCGAGCGCATTCCTTCCCTACCGGAAATGCGGACATGCACACAGTCTCCCGTGCTTTCTCATGAACATGCATATACCCAAGCTGCGGCTTACATCGAAGCCGGTTTGTCCCAGAGGCTTGGGTGCCTATCACTGCGGCTCGGGGGACGACACCTTGTCATTGGTGGGCGGCGCTAGTATGTTTATTTTACCAAGTCTGAGATTCTCAGGTTCACCGCAACCATGGGTATGGGTCTTGACTGGACCCGAATTGCTCTTACACGATTGGTCGAATAGCACACAAGCGGATCAAGGTCTAGCAAGTTCACCATATCGCTTTGCTCTTTGCGCGGGCAGCAGACAGGTATAAAAGCTAGAGAGATTAGGCAGATGCACTTCAGGATACTCACCGAAGTTCCCTTGCCATCCGTCTTCTTCTTCGTACAATGGCGTTTATAAAACTTGCTTCGTTCCTCTCGGTTGTTGCTGCCGCGCAAGTCGTGAACGGTGGGTCGAATGTGGCCCCTTCGTTCTACACCCTTGCTGATAGTCATTTGTCTCTCCATAGGTGCCCTCACCCGTCGTGTTACTTGTCCTGACGGCGTGAACACCGCTACGAATGCCGCTTGCTGTGCCCTATTCGCTGTCCGTGACGACATCCAGCAGAATCTGTTTGACGGCGGCGAGTGTGGAGAGGACGTCCACGAGTCGCTTCGTCTGACGTTCCACGACGCCATTGGTATCTCGCCCCTCATTGCCGCTTCCACCGGCCAGTTTGGGTGAGTCAATCTCAGTTCTTAGTTCACCACATTCTTGACCTGCATCACAGCGGTGGAGGTGCTGACGGCTCTATCGCCATCTTTGAGGACATCGAGACCAATTTTCACGCCAACCTCGGTGTCGATGAGATCATCGACGAACAAAGGCCGTTCATCGCCCGGCACAACATCAGTGTCGCTGACTTGTGAGTGAAGTATTGTTCTCTCTGTCGCGCACACAACTTTGATAAAGCTGACGTGGAACCTAGCATCCAATTTGCAGGCGCCATCGGCGTGAGCAACTGCCCCGGCGCCCCTCAACTGGACGTTTTCGTCGGCCGCCTTGACGCGACCCAACCCGCCCCAGACAAGACTGTGCCCGAGCCCTTTGACACCGTCGACAGCATCCTCGCGCGCTTCTCTGACGCGGGCGGCTTCACCCCGGAGGAAGTCGTCGCCCTGCTCGTGAGCCACACCATCGCGGCGGCTGACCACGTCGACCCCAGTATCCCTGGTACGCCGTTCGACTCAACCCCGGAGGAGTTCGACACGCAGTTCTTCATCGAGACCCAGCTTCGTGGCACGCTCTTCCCTGGGACTGGCGGGAACCAGGGCGAAGTCGAGTCACCTCTCCGCGGCGAGATGCGCCTCCAGTCTGACTCCGAGCTCGCCCGCGACTCGCGCACTGCGTGCGAGTGGCAGTCGTTCGTCAGTGCGTACCTGCCCCATCTCCCCTACATCTTATCAGCATGGACTGACATCGCACTCAACAGACAACCAGGCCAAGCTCCAGTCCGCGTTCAAGGCCGCGTTCCGGAAGATGACCGTGCTTGGGCACGACGAGAGCGAGCTCGTTGACTGCTCCGAGCTCGTGCCCACGCCACCCCCACCCTCGAGCAGCGCGCATCTCCCCGCGGGTCTGACCCACAACGACATCGAGCAGGCGTGTGCCTTTACGCCCTTCCCGACGCTCCCCACCGACGCTGGCCCGGTCACGACAGTCGCCCCCGTGTAAGCACTATAGGCTTGGTGTCCGGTGTTCATGAGGACTAATGCGATGCTTTGCAGTCCCCCGTCGTGAATATGAAGTTTTGCGATCGCGGTGTGTCATGCCTCTGTGCTGTGCTGTTACGCCGGTACTGTAATTGTGCCTGTCCGAATCTATCGTGTAGTCTCCTTTCTATGAGGGAGCAATGGGTGTGTTTCCGTGACTTAGAACTTCATGACTTTTGATTAACTGAATCCGTATCTTGACCGAGTCGGTTTCCGCTACTGCTAAGCACAGTTCGCAGTGATGATGGCCCCGAATGTTACGTCAGTCGACGCCCACAACTCGAAGTTAGCACGGCCGTACACGACGGCTAGCGCTGGCATGCAACTCGATATATACGGGTATGTGGAACCTGGAACACTGCATGCGACAGGACTGTTGGTACCTGTCCCATGGGTGGGGGCCCCGACGATCCGGCGGGCCGCGGAGCAGGCACCAGGCTAAAGCACCCGTAAGTTTGAAGGCAGGACGCAATCGACCGCCTCGAGGAATAGAGGTGCATATGAGATCCTGCGCGGCGCGATGAGTGGGACAAGGATAGCATACAAACAATGTACATCGTCTAACAGTACAGGAGCGGGGATGTCGAGCAGCAGCATCACACTTATACACTCGATATAAGAACAGCATCGGCGATCGTAGTCGTAATCGGGCTCGTAATCGCGATTCAGAGTGAGTAACTTATCGTGTCAGTCCGTTACGAGAGAGGGAGTAGTTATGTCGGTGGCGGAAGAGACAGAAAAGAGGTGACTCACGCTGTGATAGCAGACGCAACACACATTCACGCCCACTCACTATGGCAAGATTCTCCGCGGTTGGCGGGGTGGGCGCTTTGCCTTCTTCGACGGCTCTGGAAGCTCGACCGGCCGCTGGCAGGTCGGGCACCGCCCTGAGACATCCGTCAGCCACGGGTCCACACACGTTTGCTGCGCCGAGAGTAGTCCAGTAAGCACGCATGTCAGGAATACAGAGGGAACTCAAAGCGGGCGGAACTCACATGGAAGGCATGACTACACCACAACAACCGCAAGGGCTGCGCGCCCTCGCCAGCATCGGTCAAGTGCAACGCCTCGCGCTCCTCCTCCGTCACCTCCTCCACCTGCACATCCTGTGTCTGCGCCCCTGCGTCCGTTTGGGCACTAGTCGGGAGACTTGAACCCGCACTTACCCCTGTTACCCCTGGCCCGCGCACGCGGCGCGGCGCCTCGAAGTCCATAAGGCAGATCGCGCACACCGCGCGGTTTCCCTCGAGCCGGACGAACGGGTACTCGCTCTTTTCCCACATTTCGTCCCACGGAACGTCTGCGTCATCTGGCGCATCCTCCCTGCCGCCCGCGCCAGACACAGTGAGTTTGCCGTCACCTGTTCCGGCTGAGGGAGAACGCGATTTGTCCTTGGACGTGCGTTTTCGCCGGAAGAATGCGAACCGGCGTCTTGGCGGCGCTGGCGGCGTTGGCTCTGTGGGTGCTGCCACGGTAGCATTAGCGGCAGACGAGAGGCTCTCTGGGGGGTAAGCGTGCGGGGCTGGTGTGGTGGAGACGGAGGTGATGCCGTCTTCGGACTCGCCTGGAGGAGGGGGGATATACAGCACGAGGGGTATCTTCTCGACGACGGCCTTGGGGAGCTTGCCAATGTCCGGCTTGATGAAGTGCGGGTTCTGCAGCGGATGGCGGCCAAAACAGAGAAGCACGATGTTGTATACGAGCTGCGTGGGAAGTCTATCAGCCACATCAAGCGACATATGGTGATTTTGACAACGTACATAGAGTACTGGTCCCAGGATGAAAACAAGCAGACCGAGCAGGAATATCTCGAGGACCATCACGTAGAGGATGCAAATGATGCCAAACGTGAGCCACCAGATGTGAGGCGATGTGAACCGACAGGTGTTCACTGAGGTGTATGCCAGAATGTGCGCCACCAAAAACCATACCAGGGAGATGAGTGTTGTGCACCTGGAGATGCTGGTGTAAGAGGGTGAGGGGTACTCCTCGTCAGTTATTTGCGAAGTTCGAATGTAAGTATATACTGACTTCGCACGTCTGAGTTCGTTGCCAGCACCGAACCACCCCTGGGGATCCTCAATTGAACTGTTCTGAACCGGCCAGACGACTTGATGGCTAAGTACTCCCTCAATAAAAGTATTGTCGACATGAGAGGCATCTTGAGGGTGCATATTCCGGTAGCGCGAGGTGGCCATTTCCGCGTCTATAGCAGCCTGTCTTCTAGCGATCCGCCTGTATCTGTGTCAGCAACATTGTTGATATAGAGAGCTGGATCCATGCATACAGCATCCTCAACACCCGGTCCCGCTTCCAAGTCCAGAAAGCAAGTAGAGAACCCAGGCAAACCCTGATGAGCCAAAGCACATTCCACACTCCAAGGGGCCTCTCGCATGCTCTCCATTCGGTTTCCCCTGGCCGTATAGGGCTTTGTACATGTGCCCCATATGCTGAGAGCGTGATGATGATGACAAACTACGAGAGGTGTTCAGTCTAGCCCTGTAATGATCCACCACACCACGTATGTACCTGTGCAAAGCCAAACATGAGGTAGAAGATGAGATAGACAAGCTCGCGTCGGGCTTTCGCATTCGGACCTGCATAGCCGAGCAGTTCCATGATCATACCTATGAGACCGTCGGGGGCGTTGACGTTTCCTTGTTCCTCTGGATCGACGGGGCGTGGCGGTGTGGGCTCGCGTCGGAGTTCTTCGAACAGTGGGACATTCCCGTTAGTGCCCGCGGGGCCTTCGTGCACCATGCTAAGAGGAGAGACTCTGAGCTCGCCGGGGAGCTCGAGCGGGGGAAGTATAGGGGCTGCTCTGGAGACAGAAGCTGTGGGCCGATGGGTGACACGTACGCGCGTGCGCTGCGGCTCTGGCACGGCGCTTTCGGAGCGTGTGCGGCGGAGTTCGCGACCGTCCATGAGCGTGTAATGGGGAGTGGCGGCGACGAGAGCAACAGGGTGCAGGGGGTGATGAGAATCCCAGGATCCTAGGAGCGGGTCTGAGGTACAATCCCGCTGCAGCGCAGTTGAACTATGCTCGTGCACGAAGCTCGAGGCGGTGTACGCGTCTGCAGGAAGAGCACGCGGAACAAGGACGATCAGATAGGTGGCCACGGACCGACCACAGAAGTTCTCGTACCTTTCGAGCTACCCGCAGACTGCAGCGCTTGATATGTGCGCTCGACGTGTACAGCCTCGACAAAACGTTATCTTGCACGATGTGGGGCAGCGGCGAGCATGGACCAGACAGCGATGAGGCCGTGGGGAGAGCGGACAGTATCAAGACAACTGAACCTTAAGTAGTATTCACGGAGCAGCTGCAGTAGACGCCCATTATTGAAGCTGTACGCTTGGCGTCAGGCCGCCAGTACTTGTTTCTTGATCAGCGCCCTTCAACAATTACTTACATTACGCCTTCAGCTTCAATCGGCATGTCATGCCTCTTCGGCGTACGGGAGGACGAGGGTGCATACCCGACCATTGCGTCTAAAGTACTACAGAGGTTGCAACGGGGGCCTAGCGTGGACCATCTCCCGCTACGCCTTCGACCAACTCCAGAGGTTTGACATATTGCAGATCCAGTCAACAATCACGAGCGGGCCCTTCCGGGGCAAAGACACAATACAGACCTCCGGATAATGATACACAACAACCATCCGGCGTGGTATGCTACACACAATGCCTACCATTCTCCGCGACATCATGCCTGTCCACCTTCCTGGTCAATAAAAGGCACACTCCGACGTTACAATGCCGACGGCGGATACAAGGCCACAGCGCTCCCGGATGAATGCTGAGTTCCAAGCGGCGCCAATGATGCATGGACCGCGTCCACCTTCCTTCTGGGAACAAGATATTCCGGTATAAGGACGCCATTGCTGCCCGGTCCGTCACAGTACTCGCGTTATCACCCCGAGGCCCTGCAATGAATCGAAGGACACTTCATCGCTCGTCGAACGCATGCAGCGACGGGACACATGACCGCACCTTCGTCTTCCCCTCGCGAAAGAGCAGCTTCATGCCCTCCTTGATGAACTCGGGCTGCGATATGAACTCGAACGTGACCGTCGCGCGATCACCTGTGCGTAAAATCCCCTGCGGGTGATCCATACTCACTATCCGGACCGTCTGGCGCACCGCCTGCGATTGACATTGACATCAAGGTCAGTCTTAAACTGATTGCGCGTAGGCTTGTCGCGACGAGCGCAGCAGATGTGACTTACACCGCAGTGAAGCATGGCCTGGTAGTTTGTCTGCAATGTGGTGTTGTGGCTGGGGAAGATAGTCGCCTGTCAGCCCGTACTTTGGAACGAACACGCGAGAACATCAAGGTGGACCTAGTACGTACTAGAGGATCAGAACCTGGCCCTCAAACTGACGTACAGCTACATATAGCCGGTCAGATAAGTATGATCGATCGTGGAGGAAGACTAGCGAGGGCAGAAGTGCACGAACCCTTCGGGGGATTGTCAGACTTGTGCACAAGGATCATGCCTTTGCGGACATCCGTGCGCCTGACGCGCTTGAGTGCGAATGATACGCACTGCCCCGCGTCCGCGCTCGCGACACGCGCCCTGATATACGCATATCCGCCCAATCAGTGATTGTGGACAGAACGCAAGTACAACCGCAACGAAGTAAGAATACGAGTACGCACCGCTTGCGCTCGATCGACTTCACAGACGTGCCATGGAAGTTCCCATTCGAATCCGGGCCGAAGAGAACGGCGTCCCCTGTCTTGATCGTCCCGGAGTTGATGATGCCGTCGACGACGGTCCCAACGTACGGAACGGAGTACACCTCAGTCACGGAGTATTCGAGCGGCTGATCTGTGATGAACTTTTCTGTGTCGCTCTCGCTGGCGGGGAGAAGGTTAAGAAAGGTGCGGAGCTAGCGCGGGAAGTCAAGATACCGCGTGGAGATATTGTGAATTCAATGGCTCACGAAGTCGAGGCCTTCCCCTGTGACATTGGATAGTTGGAATACCGGTGCTAACCTACGGCCGCATGACTACTGAGGCGTCCTTTGTGGTTGCGAAGACGGACTCACCGTTCCTTTCCAAATGTCTGGGACACGGCTACCGCGCACTCCGTGGACTTGACAAACACGGGGGTCTTTCTGTGGTACTGTCGGTCCCATGACTTACTCTGACATCGCGACCATCGTTCTCACCTGCATCCAGGACTGCGCAGGATCTTCGAGACTTGCTCAACGGTTTTGGCTAATACATTCGGCGGAGTCATATCAATCTTCGTAATGCAGACGACCACAGGGACGCTCAAGGCGAGCGCAATTGCGAGGTGCTCCTTGGACATGCCGATAAGACCCGCATTCCCACCAACGATGAGTATCACGCAGGATGGCGAGCCGGACGTCAGCCCGTATAGAGTAGTCTTCAGATATCGCTCGTGTCCAGCCAAATCTGCCGTACGTCAGTTGGGCAATCAGAAGAACAGATTGCCGATATGTGACTGACCACTGAAGGAGATTATCTTAGACGACTGTCTTGAGATCTCCTCCCAACCCAGCTTCTCGCGACGTATTGTCTCCGGGTCGTTGGAATGTGCGGTCTGAGGCAATATAGGCTTCCCGGTAGGGCCGAACCCTAGAATCTAGACGCATTTTTGCGGTTGAGCACGGTAGGCGATATAGATGTGGGATTTCAAACCTCCATGCCGACGCTCGACGTGCGGCCGCTCTCGATCTCGTGCTTGTGGCGGAACAAGCTGACTCGTGCACGTCCACGACCGTCATCTAATGCTCCTAGAAATTAATGGAGGTGAGTATGTAACGTGGTTCGTTAGGGGCTTATGAATTTACCTCTCGTCAAAACGCCTAACGTGGTGGACTTTCCGCTATCCACATTCCCGACAACTGCGCATCGAACCTCAGCCGTGAGGGCAACGTCGGGCGGCGGTAATCGTAACAGTAGAGCGGCTCGTGGGTGATCATCTCTACTCTCAAATAGTGTTGAGAGCTACGTAAACGTTTGCAGGTCAGACGTGCATGCGCCATACTAACCCTACAGACGCGAACATACCTGTCCCCCAACCTCATCCACCGCCGTCTTCGTCTGCTCCGCAATGATATCGAGCTCGGGGAGAGTGCATGCAGTCCCTTGCCATCCTTCCTCCACGACTGCCGCATCTCCCGCAAACAGCCTTGCGCTAGTCGGGTGGGCACCTATTCGGAAGATGTACTCGCCGCGGTTTCGCGTAAGTAATGACGCGATGAGGTTCCGCGCCTGCTCAAGCTTCTCGGGTATTCGCGATAAAAGTAGAGGCTTTCCGTTCAACCGTGAAGTGCACGTTAGATCTAGACAAGACGTCCCGGGCACGAGCGGGGACCCCGCACCTGTAACCGCTCATCGATATCTGACAACGCCATCTCTCCTTCCCCAGACAGGGTGAGCGCCGCTATTGGCTCTTTCCCCGCATTCTTCGACGGATCTGGGACCTCGGTGCTCTCTTTGCGCGCGTGGCCCCTGCCCAGGGTCTTCTTCGCATCCTTGTCTGCCCTTGCCCGGTCAGCAACAACCTGTGCGCGCTGCTTCGCGACCTCGCGGTGGTGTATCTGGTCTATCTCGGTTTGAAACGTTCGTAAACTAGTCATGGTAGCAGGTGGTGGTGATGTATGGGTTCTCAAGCCGTCGCCAGCGGTCTATTTGACTGTGCAGATCCCAGGACGAGTCAAGCTCAGTCAGGGTCGGATCCAAGCGGCGAACGTGCGGTTGTCACTGAACTACCAGTGAGGTTATGACTCGTCACACTGCGTCATTGCAGCTGACTGCACAACGTATCTTGCAGCTGTACAGTAGCCGGCACCCAGTTCCATCTCGTCCAGGGCCATGAAAACATATTGCGAGCGAGCCCACATTTGGCGGTTAGGGAAACGAACGGCTGAGAAGAAAGATGGTTTTGCAGCCCGCAGGCGTCACGGTCCTCCACGTGATACCAATTTTGAATTAGCGCCCCGTGTAACACAATGTGGCTACGGCGAAGTGCCATGAGCTCCATCCCTTGTTCAATCCCCCACTCCTGGCCTCAGTCTCGCGCGCACCGGACGTGTACACCTAAGCTGTACTTTATGTCTAGTGGCTGGCTATCCTGACCTTGAACACAAACGAACCCTTCGACCAGAAATATCGACGTGTAAAAGCTGCCAATCCCGTTTCAACGCATCCGCCCGATGTCATTTGTACCGGGTTCTTCTCGCGTTCACCCCCCGCGCAACCTTCACGGCAGCAAGCCTGGCCTCCTCGACAGCAGTCAGCCTGGACGGCTTCTTCGCGTACCGGGATCGACACTCTCTTTCTCCATCTTCGACCCCTTCACCGCTGCGAGCAGCCCCAGTAATGCGCGAAAACGCTATGACCCCGAACCTCCGCGCCCGAAGCGCATCGTCGTTGAAACACAACCGGGCCTACGTGGGCCAAGTCGATGGAGATTCGTTCCGCGTGCTAGACGCGCCCCAGGCGTGGAGGACGAGGGTGTGTTCCCCAGAAGGGTCATGATCGACGGGTGAGTGATCTGCATGTCCACGGCATCTCCAACTCTCACTCACGATGTCCCGCGTATGGCGATAGCGAGCCTTTCATCCTCTCCGAAGAGCAGTGGGATATATACAAGCTTGACCCTGCGTATGATTGCTACATCCCGCAGTTCCCTGGAGACCCGGTGATCACCCACAAGAGTCCGGAGGCTCAGTCACAACAGTCAAGCAGCCATACGAACCTGCACAGGAAACGACGCCCTTCCACTCCTCCGCCAAATGCATCTGTGAACGGAGAATCCACGGCCGAAGAACCCTTGTCACCCGGGATTCACAAGAAGTTTCGCACTGTTGTCAACCTGGTCACGGACGAGGAGGACAGTGATGAGCCTCTAGAGGAGACAGAAGACGAAGATGAGGTAGAAGAAATCGTTGCGGAGGAATTTGCACGCGGCGCGGCCAATGGCTCTGGCGGTTCTCGCCCAAACAAGGAACGCCGCAAAGAGGACCGTCGCAAAGAGCAGCGCGAAAAGCTCAAGGCCCACCCAACGTCCTCTTCATTCGGTACTCAACGATCGAGTACCCCTGAGATCGTGGATCTCACTATGGAAGACGACACATCCCCGCCCGCGCCCTCGACGGAGGTCCCTCCTTCAGCACCGCCGAACGGTACTACAAAACGTAGACGTACGTTCTCTCATTTCCTTCGACGTCCTCATCAAGCCTGATGCCCCTGCAGTGTATGCAGACGGTGATCGATATGAAGACATTTCTCGTCCCAACAAGAAACCACGGACACAAGAGACACCTTCCATGTTTTTCCGAGACGTAAATATGGAGCCATCCAGGACCTTTAGGACTGACATGGATAAGCGGCGCTCTGAGCACAAACGGAGTAAGATGCAAGAACGACAAGAATACGCGAACCGAATGAAGGAACAGCGCGAGCAGCGATTATGGGAGGAGATCCTTGCGGACACTCCGCGCGCAACCCCTCAGGGCTCGCAGAGTAGCAGCAGTGCGGCTCTTTCTGCGCAAGCATCGAATGTGGAGTACTGACAGTGTTTGACAGGCGCCGGCGGTGAATCTCAAGGCTACACACGTGCGAACACTGAAACGACCACAGACCCCGAGCCCTCAGAAAAAGATGATGCAGACCACCTCGCCGCTATTGCGGAGTCACGACGCAAGCTTGCGGAGCTCGAGAAGGATAGACCACTTTGGGAAAAAGAAGAACAGAGACGCACCGCTCAACAGCGTGCTGAAGAAGAGGCGAATCGTTTGCGCAAGGAGGAAGAACGGCGGCGCGCGAACGCAATAGCGCGCGAAGAGGAACGTCAGCGCCAGCGAGCTGCCGCTGCCGCTGCCGAAACCGAGCGGCGCGCGCGTGCAGAGAAAGAACGCATCGAGCGTGAGCGGGAACAACGCCGGCGACGCGAACGTGAGCGGTGGTCGTACGGTCCGTGGACGACCGTGCGGGCGATCGAACGATACAAGACACTCTCCGAGGCATTCGACACCTCGAAGTTCACGCCGGAAAACCCGGTCATGTTCGAGATCATCCCTTGGCCGGTGCTCCACTCACCTGCTACCCTGCGCGTAGAAGACATCGAATGGTCTGCCGTGGAGGACTTTTTCGAGGCTGCACGTAACCATATGCGGGGACAAGACTATAAGGTTTTCGTCGAGAAGAGCCACAAGCGTTTCCATCCCGATCGATGGCGTGCGCGCGGCGTTTTGAAGAGCGTTGCAGATGAGGAAACGCGTGGGTGCCTGGAGGTTGCGGCGAACACTGTCGCGCAGGCGTTGACACCAATCTGGAGGGATGTACGAGGGTAAAGATAAGTGAAGGCCAGGAACAGGGCAATAACGCCCTGGTCAAGCATACTGAGTTATCGATATCTGGGTGTATGAAGTGGACAAATGTAGCTGCACGATACCAATTGACGCCCTCAGAAGACAGCCACGAGTTGGTTTTACTGGTGCCAGGTGTGTTCACTGCTGGCAAGTTTCCCGAACCATGGGTCTATTCTATTGGCCCTGTAGATGCGACGAGGTGTGTGTCTCGCGTCCCATTTTGGATCGCGCGAACACTGCTTACTCCGAAGCAGCTGAGCAGTTGTGCCGAGACAATACCGGGCATACCCATGATCATACAACGATAACAAACTATGCAAGCGGAGCATTCACTTCCCGCCCAATCCATCTAGGCTACACGATCTCGATCTCGTGCGAGTGTTGCTGAAGCCACAACATAGCCTTGATATCTTCTAGCATTCAGTTACCCGGATTGAATCGTGTTCATGATTGGCACGAATGAATTGCTCCTGGTCCCCCGGTCCTCCGTTCTTCTCGTCACTCTAGCTTGCTGCAGATAATGTCAATGAGAATCTCCCGATCTACTGCTGCCGAAGCAGCGTGGCCATTGACCGCTCCGAAGAAAATATGCCGCCGCAAGTATATGGGACAACCTCGCGTGGTCCTCTTCACCAAAACGAAGTTTTTCCATTCTTATTCCGGTATCGTATATTATCATCGTGCAGCATGATCGGTAGCTGCAGCGCATATCAGGCCACGCGCCAACATGTTCCCCGGCATCCTCATCACTTGCAGCTTTCTTGCCCTTGCCTCGCAAGCCTTGGCCCAATCCCCTGTCTGGGGGCAATGCGGAGGTGTAGGCTGGTGAGTAGCCACACTTCTCCTGGTCCCTGCGGCCAATGAGTCTAAGACCTGCTATAGGGCAGGCAGTACGACGTGTGCCACGGGGGCCGTCTGCACAGTGCAAAACGAATGTATGGCCGATTGTTGCTGGCACGCAGTTCCGTCATTGACGGCTCCCTCCCGCAGACTACTCCCAGTGCATCCCCGGAGTCGCCTCCGAACCCGCGAGCACTGTGCCCATCACGACGATCCCCCCTACCCCAACCACCCCAACCACTGTGACGGCTCCGCAGGGTCCCACCACGACTGCGAGTGGTGCCACACCTACTGGGTCCCAGATTCGCGCCGATCAACCGCCTGTCTATCATTTCTACCTGCAGAACGGCGGTGAGCAACATTGTCCATCCTGTCGACTGCCCCTGTCGACACAGAGCTTAGCGCAGCACTGACTCCTATTTCTGCAACACCAGGTGGGAAGCCTGTGCTCGGGCCTGAGTCGTCTTCGGGATACTTCACGATCGACAGCACAATCTCCTTGGACGGCGCGGACGGCTCGAAGCTGTACCTCAACGTCGACGAAAGCGCGGCGACCTCGTACAAGCCGCTCACACTCGACGCGGTGGCGAGCACCACGGACTGGGGCCTGGAGGGGGACACCATCATCACCACTGCGCCGCGCCAGCTGAACTTCCTTGCGTGCACCACGAGCGAGCCTGATGTGTACGACGTCTTCTTCCAAGAAGGGAACGACATGCCTTCAGGTGCCTCGTGTACGCTCGTTACACTCCATCTGCCCTGTCTCTGTTGAAGGGGGTTATCCGGCATGACGGTCCCCATACCGGAAGGTTTGACGGATAGATGAATTGTGTATACAGGCCTCTCCGTTGTTTGTTCTCGGCTGCTGAGCGAAATGTACACTGTCCGAGATTTAGCGTGACAGCCCACAAGATCCTGCGCACGACAGGCATTGGTTCTGCGCTCCATCCACGTTGCGGACATGATTTCTGAGATGCACGCGCAGACGTCACGTGCGAGCGACAAGCGATGAGGTTAAGCTGCCGGCAGTCGCCGCTCAGGTGGATAAGACGACGACGTCGTCGGCGACTGCGCAACAGAGTCCGCTGAGTATGCCGGCGACGCGCGAGCCGTCGTACGAACCCGTGCCTTCAGACGCAGACTCTCAGCCTCAGCCTCCATCTTCTCCTCACAAACCACGATCTCGTCTGGTGACCGTCCGCAGAATCATTCTCTTTGCCGTCACCGTCGCCCTCGTCTCTCTAGCAGCCTACCGATCGGAGCAGTGGCATACGGAACAGGCCTCTCTTGATTTGGGGATAGATACCGCGCCTGGGAAGACCGCCGAAGAAGACCTCGTCCAGGAACCCGGACAACCAGCCGTACCCGCGAACAATACAGACATGGCCACGGGTGGAAAGTACAGCGTCGGCTAGTAAGTTCTCAGCTGTGCATTCCATCTATGGTAATGCTTATCTCCACTTGTCGCAGCTTCGTGAACTGGTGAGTCAATCAAGACACCCCCAATGATGACCGGTGATCCCTAACGAATCACACCTCTCCTTCAAAGGGGGATCTATGGGAGAAAGTATCCGCCTTCGCTCATTCCTGTTGACAACCTCACGTACGGTTCTCCTTCTTGACGTCGGGCCGTTCATTGCTGACAATCAAGACTAGACACATCCTATATGCCTTTGCCAACCTAAAGGCTGACACTGGAGAAGTATTTCTCTCTGACACTTGGGCAGATCAAGAAATTCACTACCCCGGCGACTCTTGGAACGACGAAGGCAAGAATCTGTACGGCAACTTCAAGGCGCTCTATAACCTGAAGAAGAAGCACCGTCACCTCAAACTTATCCTCTCTATTGGCGGGTGGACGTACTCACCCACCTTCCACCCCATTGTCGTAAACCCCGTGCTGCGGTCCAAGTTTGTGGCGTCTTCGATCAGACTACTGGAGGATAACGGGCTCGACGGGCTTGACATCGACTACGAATATCCGCAGAACGAAGAACAAGCACGAGGTTATGTACAGTTGCTGCGGGAGCTCAGGGAGGGCCTTGACGCTCATGCGCGGCGAAAAGGCGCGGACTACAAGTTCTTATTGACAGTGAGCTAATCGACTGCTTCGCGGCGCTTTTACTCACATGCCACAAAGATCGCAGCGCCGTGTGGCCCCGATAACTACCAGAAACTTCATGTCAAGGAAATGGACCGATCATTGGACTTCTGGAACATGATGGCTTACGATTTTGGTCGGTTGTGGTGACTTCGTGGCTTCGTCGGTATGCTAACACGAACTGTTGCAGCGGGTTCTTGGGATAGCGTCGCAAACCACCAAGCCAATGTATTTGGAGGACCCATCAGCGCCTCACAGTCTATCAACTGGTACATCTCTCAGGGTGTCGCCCGCGACAAGATCGTCATGGGCATTCCTTTGTATGGGCGCAGCTTCATGAACACGGAAGGTCCCGGGCGTCCGTTTCAGGGCATCGGACCCGGAAGCTGGGAGCAAGGTGTCTACGACTATCGCGCGCTCCCGCTGCCCGGGACATACGCTTTCCAGGACGACAAGGTCCTTGCAAGCTGGACGTACGATTACCAGAAGAAAGAAATGATCAGCTTCGACAATGAGCAGGTCGGGTGGTGGAAGGGCGAGTGGATCAGGCAAGAGGGGCTTCGCGGCAGCATGTTTTGGGAACTTAGTGGCGATAAGGGGAGCTCGCGCGAAGGCATGGAGGGTGGTCCGGGGAAGGATGCGCAGCCCGGCCAGAGCCTCGTTGCTGTCGTCAAGGATGCGATGGGCGAACTGGACCGCAGCCCGAACTGGTTGCAGTACGAAGGGAGCCAGTATGACAACATGAGGGCAGGGATGCCGTAATGTTCGGTGGACATGCGTGGCATATATCAAGTACGAAGGCTGCACTTGCGCGGCTGATATCACCAATCTTTGCCGACGCTGATGATTTAGTACGATACGTATCATATATTGAACACAACCCTCCACCGGCATGCACTGTACGATTATAATAGGTAGCCACCCTCTCTGTATAGATGATTCCCCATGAACGTAAGGGCCTTGCGTACGGGTTAACAGAAGATGCTCGTACGCGGTGGAAGAGCGTTAGCTAATAACTTCTCAGCTTGGTAATCACGCATTTGCATCATAGATGGAGCAGTGCAGCTCACCAGACGTCGGTACAAGTTCGGATCGTCGTAAGCGTCTACCTTTCTTTCTTGAACGATTGCCTTTCTTGGAATTTCATGTTTAACAGCAGCCGAAGGAGCCGGCCACATCGCTCAGTATGTACGTTACTCCTTCATCTAAACAGAAAGTGATTTCTGATGAGATGTCCGTGATGGCGCTTCTGTTCTATCGCTCTGATATGTCGGCTCATGGTAGCCTGAAAAACAAGTCCGTGAAGCTTCCGCTCTTGACTTTGGGGGTTATCATACGAGTTCCCGATCTGCAAACTCCGGGATTTGCTAAGCTGATCATATACAGTGCTCTTTTCCCGATTTCTGCATAAGGTCATTGCGGCACAAGGTTCGGTGAGCTTGCATGTGCGGGTGTGTGCGAAACATCTCGTCACTCTTCACTGACGTCCGCATAAAGCGATCGCATCTTCCAAACCAGCGAAAGACCGTCCACGTCCTGTCAAGTGTGTTAGCACCGCGGCCTGCTCACTGCTCACCTACCCGGGACGGCGCTGCAACTCACATGTAATCGTGCGCGTGCAGTGCTCATGTCAGTCAGTCTAGGATTGTCTCGGCGCGCTCGACATCGGGAAGCAAGCCACACAACGTCGACCCTGACGCCGTCGAACCTGACGGTGACGAGAGCGAGCGGCCTCAAGGCGGTTTCTTCTCGGATCCATCCGGACGCTGTAATGCACAGTATCCACGCCTTATGCACACTGTCGGACACGTGTTCAGCGCAGAAGCCCAGTGGAATGGCTCAGGCCTCCCTCCGCACAACGCTCAGCCCACGTATCCCCACTGTCCCGGCGGCCGAAACGAAAGCCCCTCTCTGTGTGGTCCTGGAAACGGCTTTCATGTCGGCACGCACAGTGGCCCATTAAATAACCGGTATGAGCACAACCGGACGATCTTCAAGGAAGTGGGATGGTCCACGACGATGATGATTAGAGTTAGCCTCCGTGACGTCGCGCTGCCATCCGCGTGCTGTTCAACGTGCCCCACCGGCACGCCCGACTTAGAGCTATCTGCGACCGTCGCGGGCTCTGCACGAGCAGCCACATAGGTAGTACTGGATATTCCTGTTAAGGTATTACGAATTTGCTTGCCGTGTGCTGGCCACGCGGGTGCGCAGGCCGGCCTGCACCCATGAGATGGCGTGGGACGTGGAGCCGTTCTCTCCCGAATCGACAGTTCGAAGGCCGTCGAAGTCGCACAGAATCGCCACCTTGCTCATTGTAGGTCCACCAACGGAACGCATGATGGGTGCGGCAGCCACGCGGTGATGTTGTACGTTGTACACACCTGTGGAGATTAGATCTCACTAATGTAAACAAATCGAGCATCGTACAAGCCGGTATAGATAGATGGCGCACAAAATGGTGATACACGGTACATGGGTACAATACTTCAAGAAATATCAACAACATCGTGTGCGCGCCTCGCTGAGATATCGGCGTCGGGAGCACAGTGAGGGTATGAGCCAAACGGGCGCGGAAACTCGTGCATGGGGCGTTGCGTCAGGGATCATAGCGTTCGTGAACTATAGTGACATCGCCCGTCCAGTGCCGACGTCCCGGACCTCGCGGAACGCAGAACGCCCTCTCTCCGGCTCGGCCTGACCGTACGTATCAGGCTCAGGGTCGAAAGCCTTGTCTGCCCGAACGTAGCTGATAGCGCGAGGGCTCTTGTGCGTGAAGCCAGCGAACGCGAGGGCTTTCCGGACTTCGAGAATCTCACCGCCATGAACCTTGTCTCGCAGGAGCGGATCTCGGGTCGCATCCGCAGCCGCACCGTTGGCAGGCGCGAGAGGCTAAGCGTCGCACGCCGATTGATCAACATTGATCATGGCGCAGGCATGTCACTTATCGGCAACTCACCTCGGGAGGGATGTCATCGTCGAAGTGTCTGGTATCGTCTGCACTATGCAGTTCGGGTCGGTACGGCGCAGGGTATCTGTGGATGCTCTCCCAGTCGATGCCGCGGAACCAAGGGTGGGTCTATGAGATGTTCAGGGGGAAGAGACCAATCCGATTTTGACGAAGGCAGACCTTGATCAGGTGTGCCCCGTCCACGCTGCCCAAGGACCCCTGCGGCGTGATGAAACCACTGCGGCGCGCCTGCACGATCATCGAGTTGGGCCTGCTAACGGAAGACGATGCTTGGGATCCGAGACGGTCTTCTGGCTCACAGAGGAGCTGCTCCATCAAGCTCACTGCTTCGTGTGAGACCCGGGGGCGTGAGGGGAACCTGAGCGATTGTTTCCAGTTTAAGATCTTCTGCCGGGTGACATGCCTCTGTATCACCGATGACCGTGCGATGACGGGCCGCACAGTGCCACGACAGGTAGGACATGAGCCTTGGTGAGCGCAAAGAACACAGTAGGGAGCTGACCGAGTTGCTGACGAACGGGGGGAAGCTGAGCAGCGATGCGGTGTCAGCGACGATTGACCGGGGCGAAACGGCCTAGCTGACATACCCGTACAGACACTCGAACATGATGACGCCCAAACTCCACCAGTCGCATGAGAACGTGTATCCATGACCCCTAATCACTTCAGGGGACACTGCCAGACAGCCCCAGACGTCAGCGAGGAGCACCCGACAGCATGGACACCCTCAAGGCTCACTGTAGGAGTTTGTACCGCAGCTGACGTGGCAGGGAAGACGGCGATGGCGGACGTTATTATTGCGAAGTCCTGAATATCATGGAGGTACTTACACGGAATATGCCAGCTGAGCGCGAGCGCGACGGACGGTGATTAGACGGCGGGCTGATGTTGTAGACGAGAGGTTGACAGCAGCGTGCGGCTCACCTTGCGGCGGTGTTTTTCTCTCCATGTGAAGACCCCGCCCTGGCCATCCCCACCGCCCATGAGGCGTTCGACTTCCTTGCGGTCGAGGCGTTTGGTCCTCATGCCATCTCCGAGGGTATGACTGTCTTCGAGGTCGATGCCATGCTTATGAAGCAAGTGCAAACGCTGCTGCTCGTAGTCTGCCAAAAATAAGATAAGTCTGGAAGGCATGGAAGGAGCAAGTCGACAGACATGAGGTGTCGTGCGCCCAGTGCAAGTCAGTGCTGTGAGGAACACAGGATGACGGGATCAGAAGGGAAATTGTCAGGGTATCTACGTTGGGAAAGATTTGCTCACGCGAGACCAAAGTCGCTCAGCTTGATGTGTCCTTCCGGGTCGAATAAAAAGTTCTGCGGGGAGGAATGGAATATTAGCTTCCGCCGCTCGCCGGCACCACGCATACGCCTAGTTGGCGGGTGGAAACCGGTAGAACTGTTCCAAATACCCACGTCCGGCTTAATATCACGATGAATGAAGCCATGCTTGTGACATGATTCGATAGCCAGGACCATCTGAGCGCCGCAATCAATCGCCCATGGCCGGAAAAAGCGTGAAGGTCAAAGATTGGAATAATATGTGAGCAATCGCCGGTGCGAAGTTGGATAGAGTTAGACCGGACCTCTGCGACGTAGAATCGGGTAAAATCCTCTTCAAAGACGTCCCTTTCTATCAGGAGGTTCAGGAGATCACCACCGCCCATATAGTCCAGTACCTATCGGATATGAAATCAAAATGAATCAGTGACCTCCACATGATTTTACAAGAGGACAAAAGAAAGCCATATCGTACCAGATATAGATGGTCGCGGTCCTGGAAACTATAGAAAAGCTTCACAATCCATTCCGCGCCCCCTGGTGTACTGACGAGGGATGCCGATCGTAGAAGGTCGCGTTCAGCTCGCACATGTCCTTCTTGTCCTTTCCGCAACATGTCCGTCTTGCGCAGCTGTGATGAGGCGAGACGACAAATGTTCAGCGTGGATGACGGCGACATGAAATGGATCCATCACCTGTTTCATGGCAAATAGCTGGCCCGTAGACCGCTCGCGAACAAGAGAGACGACACCAAACGCTCCTGCATGACGCGATAAACAATAAGGTCAGCAAGCCGAATACAGCGCTCATCGAAGTGTCAGACCATGTCCGATGGTCTTCAGCTTGACAAAGGCGTTGACATCGACCTTCCGTCGGCGCTCGCGTAAATAATCTGTCTCGTTCTGGCGCCATCGTCGACGGATATTCTCCTTCTGGGCCTCGCCAAGTTGCATGGTTGCCATTTCCCTCTCCAGTGCCACGCGCCTCTGCTCACGGGACGGCGGGTGACGGAAGAGGGGGAAATATAGGTTCTCAAAGTATATCTTTGCGGCAACGGCTTTCTCTAACGTGGCTAGAGAGGGAGTGATCGGCTTCTTGGGCTGCGGTGTGGGTATATCCGGAAGGTCTCTGTCAGGGTCCATAGCGGCCGCATCTTCCTGTTCATGTTCGGGATGCGCCGGCAGTCCGGTAGTCCACCGAATGGTGGAATTACCCGGCTGCCCCAGAATTGGAGAAAGCTGAACCGGCGTAGGTGAGGGCAGGGACTGCAAGGTTGGTGACTGCGGCTGGAATGTGGGTGATAGCGGAGACAGCGAAACGTTCTCCCGCGCGGCAGTTGTGATGATGGAGGAAGTCGTGGTGCTGATACCGTTCACAACTCGCAGAGGCGGAGGTGAAGGCGCGTCGGAGGTGCTAGGCGTGGGCTTCATAGCACTCACAACCTCATTGATTGCTCTGGCTTGATTGGTGTACCTAACTAGATTCTTGATAGGATTCGCCCAGCGAGGATCTATCTCTCTATTGAGGCATACGAGTCGAAACGTGAGGACGCTGTCTTACCTCCCAGTTTACCCTGTCCCTCCGGACCCCAACGGGTAAGCAGAGCTTCCGCTTGGCCGGCATCCGATGCGTGTACAAGATGACTGGGACAAGGGTTGCCGCTCAGATAAGATACTGGTTGCATGAGGATGGACATACACGAATCCCGTGGGCTTTGATACCATGTCCTTGCTGATTCTCCTCGTCTTGAGATTTCGCGGTGACGAGGGTATGACGGGCGACGCGGGCTGTACCATGGGATTCGGAAGAGAGTTTACATGGTTAGTTATTTCTTCGTATCTGGGGCCAGCAATGGGCTCGGGATCGACGTTGGGTGCGCGCGGCCAGAAGAGGCGCGAGGGAGACGGGGTAGATGGAATCGAGGGAATGAGCGCGAGAAGATCATAGAAGCCCTTGTGCAGGAGAGTACCACCCCTCAAAGTGGCCGACGGCGGCTCATATTCAGGAACTGAGGGCGCAGGTAGGGAGGAATGGTATGGATACGAAGCGGTGTAGGGATCTCCGTACGGATACATGTCGGGGAGGCCGCCCGGGAGACCGCTGTGCGGGTAGAAACTGTCCCATTCGCTGCGGGGAGCACTGACAGGTGGGGTAGGGAGTGGCCGGCGCGGCGAGGCCATGGTCGTCGGCGGCGTCGGCTAGCTCGTCGTTGTCGACGACGTCAAGGAGCAGACGGAACGCGCTCCGCCACAGTCGGCCTGTGAGCGCGACTGGCCCGATCCGGCAATCACGTCGGGTGACCGGTACTGTCACGTACGTACAAACGAAAACAACGTCTCGCTCATCCGAGTCCGCTCTCCCCGTTACCTTCTCCCCCGAAGCAGTGGCAGGACGCCAGAAGACATCCCTCCGTGTTGTTTTCTGCCAACTTCTCTCGCCGGCTCAGCACATCGACCCCCACACCTCTCGAACACGCCCTTTCAACGCGCCTTCGGCTTTAAAGACGCCGATCACTAGTACTTACTGCTCGCGACGAATCCCAGCCTCGCATAACGCTCGGGGGGTCCCGTGAAGCTGCAGCGGGACGCCGGACAGAGAGCCTCATCGCAAAGTTTATCTGTTGTTCTCGGCCTGCAGAGCGATTTTGTCTAGCCCGATCTGATCTGTGCCCCGCCATTTACTACTCTTTGTTGTATTCCTTCGTGTTTCTCCCCGTTCTCGCCAAACTGCGTATGCCGTATTGCGTATAATCTGCTGACCGCACCAAGCGATGCGGCTACTGTAGCTGCTCGAAAACACCGGATCTCTGCCTTCAATTAAAAATCAAGCGGCTAGCCCCGTGCTCCCAAACAAAATGTCTTCCGCCCGGGCGACCCCCGGCCGTTAAATGAATTTGGCACCTTCGCCGAATCGTCCCTCGCCAGAACAGCGGCCTCTTCCGGAGAAAAAAAGCTCCCTGTGCCCTCGCCGGCGCACATGGACTTGGGAACTCGCCGTATCGGGCCCATTCAGCGTGATGCGGCAGGGAGGCACGAGGCTTCAAGATTATACTCAGCGCTATCCATAGGGCCCTTCTCCAGTCCGTGCCGTGAACCGCGCGTAGTAGCCCGCACTTCGTTCCGGCTGATGAGGCAAACACATCGTCTCATCCTGCACCCCTAGTCCCTCAACCTTGACATCAGCACCGTCGCCTCCTCGCCGTGCTGATTTAGCAACTCTCTCGCTCAACGCACGCTTGCCCATTGCCCTGCCCTGGACCGCGTGGTTACGTTGAACGTCTCCTCGCCTGGGGGTGGAGGCAGGTCTGGGTGCTCGCGTCTCTCCAGCTCCCTGTCGGTCGTGGGTCGTGGTGGCGAACTGGCGCAATCCAGTGTCTGCGAGTCTCTCAGGGGTTTTCCTGCCATGCGCAGACCGTATGCTGCACTGCCCACTTGGAAAGTACAAATTGAAGGGCAAGAGGACCTTCCGACGATCCCAACGTCTCCCGCTTCACATTGTCCATGTCGAATCAACAACACCCGGACGACCACTTTCATTACGGCTGTTTCCCGCGTCCCAACCGAAGAGGCACCCCGACAGGGAACAACAACAACAACCCCAACAACAATAACAGCGGCTCTCGTCGCGGACTATTTCATCTCGGACAGGGTGGGCGAACTGTGCTGCCTCCTCTTTTTGCGCCTTTTCGAACCTCACGCTCTCCAGGTCTGTTCTCCTCCTTCGGAACAACTTACACTGTATGATTGAACTCAACCATCTCTACTCAATGCAGTTCCTGACCCCACTCATCAATTTCCCCAGCAAGATCCTCTGCAAGCCAGAAGTGATCCAAGCATAGCGCCCTACAGTCAAGCCGGCTGGCCAGTCAATCAAGGTACGTATGCCGTCCTCCACGTTCTTTCACGTACTCATGACGTCTTCCTCCGCGTTGCCTGCCATCCAGCGCAAGCACACCCGCAAGGCGTGCCATTCTCACCAGATCCCCGATACCAAGGCCAAGCCCCATACGGCTCATATCCATCTCGCTCATCGCCGAACATGATCGGGAACCCTCACGAGCGTACATTACCCCCACTTAATCCTCAATCGCAGATACATCCCCACATCCCAATGACGGCAGCTGGCCAAGTTCGCTCGCCCACTGGTGGCTACCCAACCTACTCTCCCTTCCCTCAACAACATCAGCAGCAAAACGCCTTCTACTCCAACGCCCCCGATCTTCGCCAGCTGCCTCCATCAGTCCCCATGCCGCCTTTCGATACGCCCTCAGGATTGACTCAAAGACGCGGCTCGCTAGTGGATAGGACGGGACCCATGCGTCCGACGATGGGGCACAGCGCATCCCCCTACCCTCGGGTCCCGTCTGTGGCTCAGCAGCCCTACGCCCCAGAACCCCAAGCAGAACCCGTAAAGAAGAAGCGCAAGCGCGCCGACGCCGAACAACTGAAGGTCCTCAACGAGACCTACAACCGTACCGCATTCCCCTCGACGGAGGAGCGTATAGAACTCGCGAAAAAGCTGGGGATGTCAGCACGAAGTGTGCAAATCTGGTGCGTCTGCCGCCTTCCCTAACGTGCGCAGCTCGCCATTTGACTCATGTCTGATGCCCGTGGCCGTCGTCGCCGCTACAGGTTCCAGAACAAGCGGCAAGCAATGCGCCAGAGCTCGCGGCAGGCCGCGGCCAGTGCACCCCCCACAACGAACCAGCCATACCCGACTGTGTCACATACCGCGGGGTCCGCTTCCCTCCCTCCATCTGGTGGAGGGTACGGAACCCACCCAGCGTCCACGATGGGACCCTCGAGCATCAGCCAGGCTGGGTACAGCGTGTCGCGGCCGCCTAGTGACATGGGAGGCATGCACCATCCCAGTGGCCGCCTAAACCCATCCCCCAGCCCGTCTTCCCAGCGGAGAAGCCACGAGGAAGAACCGCACAGACATAGCCGCTTCTCCCCCCGCCCCGGCGGGTACTAATCGCGGCCTCATCGCACCTCGCCCGCGCGTGCCGGGCCACGACTCCGCACGCCCCACGACTGCGGTGCTCATCCTTACTTTCCTACACTGCCAGCCCGCGCCCCGCGCGCGCGAAGCCATCACTCTTTTGGCATTCCTTCCACCGCCGCTCCGTTATTTGCTAGTCCCTGTTTAACGTAAGTATTGCAGCGCAGTGACATTCGCCCCCAGGACCCTGCTTCATCGCACTTCGCACTCGTTATCGCCCCCCATCGCCGCGTTCTCACCCACCGTCATTATATCGCATCTGCTATCTCGCCGATCACCTCACCGCACTCCGTGCTCTCCCACATCTTCGATTCCGCGGACGTACGTGTCCTCCTGTGTGACTACATTATTATGTATACTGCTGCTGCGTCCTGAATTATCCTCTATATCATTACCTCACAGTACTATACATATTCTCCCTATTCATCTTCTCTCTAGTTTATTACTCCACTATACCATGCGTAATATGGCGGCTTCCTATGCGTCACATCCTTGGGTCTCTGTCCCCGGTTTTCACCGTTCTCTCGCATTCGCTGTCTCATCTGCCGCCATCGCACCGTCCGTACTTCCGCTGCAAATTCACACTCCCGTTCCCGCCTTGTACTAGGTCCACTGCTCGGGAGTCGTGCGCCTGACGAGGCGGCCGTGCCTCACCTTCTAGAGCCCCGCGCGGCGGCCACCTGGCCGCCTGCCCGTTTGATGGACCAGACGTCTCCTCCCGTAAGCCCACGGACGGCGTGCGGCGGCAGAACCGCCGCGCCGCGCTGCTCGAGACTCGAGGCTCGCCGGCGTGCCATGCAGTCGCGTGTGGTGCGCACCGTCGATGCACGCGCCGCGCCCGGCACCCTGGTAACCTGTGTCGCCGCGACGCGTGCACGCGCACGCGAAGTCTATATCGCGCGGCGAGGGAATCTGGCGAGGGATCTGCGCCGCTCGCTTAGCACGCCTTACCCCACATACATACGTCCCCCGCGGCGAAGCTCGCTGCCTCGGGGGCAATTAGGTGTCGGCGGACGCGCGCAGTGCTAACATCACTGAGGTCCTCGAGCGGGAGGCGCTGTCCAGCGGGTAAGTACATATTTGCGTGAGCGTCCCATGCGATGTGAGTTCGCCCGGCATCTGCAGCTCGAGGAAGTACACGAGCCCGAGGACGACCCTAGCTTCTCTGACGTGTGGACGGCTCTGGACACACAGTGCTCGCGTTCTAGCGGCGATCCCTCGGGAATCGTAAAAGGAATGCAGAGCCCAGAGTTCAGAGACACACGGCGGAAGAAACTTCGGAACAATGAACAGTGAGCGTTGTATTCCGGTACAATCGTCGAGTAGTCGTGCGGGCTAGCAGCACCGATACGTAGCAGGCCAAGACACAGGTGTAAGAGAGCCGGAGAACAATAACGTTTAAGTAGCCCGAGGACTCAGTCCCCGGCGCGATGAGCAGAAGGTGGAGGGGACTGAGCCCGTCCATATCGACACCGATTGAGATCCCGTAACCCAGTGCTTCTCAAAAGCATATCGAGATCTCGAGATAGCCAAGAGCCTACGAGCGGGACACGAATGTCAGCATGAGGATCAATGCAATCGGATTTCTTCGAAGACAAACACGTACGCATGGAAGAAAAGGAAATCAATGGTGGCGCTTGGCGTGGTGGGAGACATGGCGCTTGACCATGCCGCGGCGGCTGCGCTTAGCGGAGCACCTTCCCGAGCCGGTCGACGAGGGCTTCGACGCGGCCACGGTGGAAGATGCACGGGATGCGGTGGACGTGGCCGACTCGTCCGCAGAGGTGACCGCGGACGTGTGGACCTGCGTCGAAGAGGCTGCGTGAGAGGTCGCCGAAGAAGTAGGGACATGAGTAGATGAGGAGGCGTGGGTAGAGGCGGGGGCCGGGTCGGACTCCTCGGAGCCACTGCTGGAACTAGTGAAAGCGACGGCAGGGCCGGGAATGGCGAAGCTCTTGAAGTTGTCGTCCCAGATGTCAGGCCACTTGGTGTTATCGTACAGACCAGGCAGAGAAACCAGGGAAGCGCCAGAGGGAACCTGGCTACCACCCCCGGTAACCTTCACTTGACTGGATGGCATGGTAAGCTTTCGATGCTTGAGAATGGGTCGAGATGTACGTACGCGCAGCTAGGGTAAAACTGGGGCTGGCCGACAGAGTGAAGGGCGACACTGCAAATCGATTGAGTACTTTCAAGGGCAACGCGGAACCTTGCATAACATACATCTCGTGACGGACCAGCTGCAAAGGCGCGTGAGGAAATGATCCAAAAGTCTATAACAAGTTCAAGATACTCACGTATTCACCAGCCTTGAGTTGGCTGGGAACGGTGCTTGTCCACTTGAAGCCGTTGTCAATGAGCTGAGCGGAGGCCCACTTGCCGCCGGAATAGCCGGCAGCGTCGAGTTTGAACCACTTGGCTTGGGTGACATCGAACGACTCGCAGTCGCCGTTGCAAGCGGCCATGTACGTGGAGACCGGGCCCAGATGGTCTGCGGGCCACTAATGCAGTGTTAGGCGACGGCAACTCAACAATAAAGCGAGAGCGCATACGTTCTGCCAGTCAAAGGTGATCTTGCTTCCTGCAGTGACGGGGGCGACGGCCTTAGCGCCGGTCTCGCCGCCCTTGTTGCAGGCTATGTCGGGGGAGGTGACGTCAAGAACTGCAAATTTGTCGCCGCGTAAATACCTCAAGGCGGGCCAGACATGGTTGGCAAGTGTACATACCAGGGCCGTCATCGGGGATCTTGCGCTCAATCCGGCTGGGAAGAGGGCTCAGGTACCTATGTCTATCTCAATCTCCGTACCAAAAGGTCAACTTAGGGTGATGGGCGTACGGGTCCGTCCAGGGGATCCAACCAGAATAGCTCTTGCCGTCAATCTCATACTCGTGAATGAAACCGTGAGCATTGACGGCAGAGGGCGCGACAAACACGAGAGCGAGGGCAGCGAGGGAAAGGGAGGTCGAGAACATGACGGTGTTGGTTCGTAGAGCTGATCAAACGAAAGGTGGGTCGTAAAGACTGAAAAGAGCAGACACCGGCAAGCCTTGGCAGGAAAGACAGTAAGGAGTAGAGAGAGGCGGGTCCCGAGGGAGGGGGGGAGGAGAGGGCGGCGGAAGGGAGACAGAAGGTTGACGCAGTGGTCGTCCTGAGGAGAGCTGCAACGGACGGCGGAGGCTTTTTCAACCCGCCTTGTTCGGACTTCCAATCACCATCATTCCAGCGGTGCCCCCGGTTAGCAGGCGTCTCCCACCCCCCTCAACGTGAGGCAATATTGCTTCGCGCTGCTCGAGCTCCTTGTACACGATGTTGTATTCACCAACTTGAAGGTCTCTAGCTGCTCGCAGATATGTCTGTTCGCAGCGGGAGCCTTCAGTCAATGGACCGTGCGTAGACGTGTGGCCAGTGGCGGCGCACGCGGCGTGCTGAACCCGTTCCGCCGCCAAGCTGCATCACAGGCAGTGACCCTGTAAGTACCGCATGAGCATGCCCTCTCGACGGGCGGTGACACTGCACACACATGGCATTGAGACCGTGTTACACAAGATGATGAGTACATACACTATAGATACAGTCCAGAGGTGGGGGACGGGGCACGACAGAACGGACGACGAGTGCGAAATCACAGGCAACCATAGCGATCGATCGATCGATCGAGGACTGTATCTCCGGCATCCGCTCAGGGCAGCCTGGTTGACTCCGAGCCCTCGACGGAGGCGGGGGACTCGAAGATGGCCAGTCGCTTTGGCGACCTTGCGGGGAGGGTCGGTCCCGACGTCGGGCTCGAAGGGAGCCCTTCTGTCGGCTCTTTCGAACGTCGACGGATGTTCAAGGGCGCAACGGAAGGCTCCGCAACTGTGGGCCCGCTAGTGGGCTGCCGGATGGATAGAATCGTTGAAAGTGACGACACCGAACTTGGCCTCCTCGACGCATGAGCAGCTGGCTGCGCGCTCGACTCTGTCGAAGGCAGCCATAGCACCTGCGGTGCAGGGGCGTGAGGATTAGAGTTCGCGCGAACGCGGAATCGGGGGGAATGAGGGGACTGCGTAGAGGCGGGGGACATCGTAGGAGTAGAAGGGACATCTGGGTGGCTCGGTCGGCGATGATTGATATGCGGTTGTATGGCTGGGATAAACGGAGGCGGAGACGAGCGATGCTCCCTGCCCCCATCTACCGCCGGACTAGATTGAGAACTGGCGGCAGGCGGGGGAGGCTTGGGGAGTGCATATGTGCCTGGTGCATTGTTTCCCGGCGCGTTAGGGGCGATTGCGAATGGCTGTGTACGGAACAGCTGCTCGTGGTATTCGAGGGGTGCGGACGCCGAGGAGTAAACACTCGCTGTCTCCGTGAGGGAATTCGAGCGTCTGAGGGCTGCTCCCTCGGGCGACACGACCACCGCGCTCCGTCGAAGTGCCTGTACACGCCCCTTCGCCTTCGGGTACCTCGGTATGCCGCTGAGCTCCTTGATGTCCTGCGGGCGCAGAACGTAGTCGGACAGGCGAGTGCTGTCAGTGGAGCTCGACGACGATCCGCGCGAAAGCCGCGTTGACGAGGGCACCCTGGGCTGCTGCTGAAGGGCCTGGATGAGGTCAAAGTACGACTTGCGGTCGGCAACATCCGCAGCACCCGCCTGCGTCGAGAAGGCGCCGGGGACGGCCCCCGTCGCAACGGCAAACGCGATGCTCTTCTCGTACTTTTCGCAGTCCACGGGTCCCGAGATCCGTCTGTTATGCGTCCTGCGGCGCTGACGGGCACGGAACGTGTAGAACGACAGCCCAAGAACGAGGTTGAGCAGCACGACAACCACCACGATGCCAGCAATAATCGGTGGGTCGAGAGCCACGCTGCGTTTCGCGAGCCGCTGCACGGAGGTGAGTCTGGACACCGCAAGGGACGGGAAGTAAATCCTCACATGTGTACTGCCCGATACTTGCATGCTGGCTCGTGTACGTCGGCGCGCGAGCGAGCACACACTGCTTGTAGCCGCTCTCTACGGGCTCAGCGGGGGGACGTGGGGGCGCGGTGAAGACCTATCGACAGGTCGCTCATATACCTGAAGGCTATCAGTGGAGGCAGAAGTAGCCACAAGAGAACCCTCGGGAGCCAACGGTTACGTTCGGAATCCACATGGTTACTTGGGTACATGACAGTGCGTTGATTCCTGGAGTTAAGAGGGCCTATGCCGCATCTTTGCTCTCCCCGAGGCGATGTGGGCGGCTACGGGCTGGCATCACACGTCGGAGTGGCGGCTACCACGCAGCCCATATGCCTTTGCGTAGATAACGGCAGTTCGTTCTTGTAACGTGATCGCCAGGCTCTCTGAGTACAAGAATAGCCTGAGGCATTACATATGGACTCAGTCGCTGAGGTGGTGAAGCAGGCCATACGGTCAACGTCGACGATGATAGATTTGTCAAGGTCAAGAAGTAAGAGTCATTTGTCGAACAGTTTGTGTAGTCTGAGCGCTTGTCTGCACACGATAACGGGTTATCTACACAAATGTAGTCTATTACTAAATCGGGAACGCGCACTGGTCGATCCAAAACTTTCCTGTTTTTCGCGCTCTTCATCTCACCTCCACCTCGGACTCACGTCCCGACCCCCTCAGGACGGCGACGCCTGCTTTTGGACTCTACACGACTCTGATTTACGCTTAGATTCACCGGAGAACAACAACTCATCAGCTACTTGGGCAATATCATACCTCGGGCTTACTGCATTCGAGACACTCCAGTAATCTCCCAACCCCCATAGACTCTGCTGCTCTGGATCCCACATTTGTATCAATTGTACCTGCAAAGATGTCCCCTGTTGCCATGTCTGTAGCTTCAGAATCCCACTTTGGTCCCCTCCTAGATGCGCTCCGCACTGCGCCCACCGCCCCTGGTGAGCATTCAAGGCACAATTATACGATTGCAAACAGCTGAATAACGCGCACAGATGCAAAGGCCGCTGCCGATCGTCTCGCTCGCGAGATCTCTAAGACTGGTCTTGAGAGTTTGACGTATGTAACCAGTATAGTCTGCTCGTATTATTCGCATGACGAACTGATCGTGATCACTGCAGCGACGCGAATATCCTCTCTACTATCCACAGCTTTGCAACAAACAAAAAGTCTGGCTATGAGCGCGAGAGCGCCGCCATTGCCTTTCACTCTTTCGCGACCGTCATCGGGGCGCCATGCGCTCACCTTCTCTTGTCGTCGCTTCCCATCCTATACGAGTTGTACATGGATAAGGGCGACGTTGTTCGGAACGCCGCTACTTCCGCTACCAAGGCCATTCTCAAGCTTTTCCCGCCAGAGTCCACTCGGATCGTTTTCCGTGCATTGGAGGACATCTTGGAAAAGGGCAAATGGCGTTCCAAGGTTGGCGTTCTGGACGCCATGAAGACTTTCGTAACATCTGCTCGCGATCCTGTCGCCAACGAACTTGGTACGACTATTCCCAAGGTTGAGGCTGCCATGCACGATACAAAGTCTGAGGCGAGTCAACATACTTGATATCACTTCAACAGTCTCTGATAAATCTTTCAGGTATCTTCGGCCGCAGTCAAGTGCGCTACAGCGCTCTGCACTACACTCGCAAACCCCGACCTTAGCCCTCACATTCCGGTCCTTGTGAAGTGCATGTCCAACCCGGACTCAGTGCCGGCATGCATCAAAGCCCTTTCCAACACTACCTTCGTCGCGGAGGTTACTGCCCCCGCTCTCGCTGTCCTTGTTCCCCTCATGATCCGCGCCTTGAACGATCGTTCTATGGAGGTCCAGCGTCGCTCAGTAGTTGTCATCGACAATCTGGTCAAACTAGTCCGCGACCCTAACGTAGCAGCAACCTACCTCAGTCCGCTTGTCGACGGCGTAGAGAAGATTGCGAAGGGCGCTGCATTCCCTGAGGTCAGTACTGAAGCAACATCTCAATACCCACCACGGTGGTTATGCTGACTTTGCGTCTTGTCAGGTCCGTGCGTTTGCCGAGGGTGCTCTGGGCACTCTCCAAAAAGCAGGCGCGTCCAAGGATGGCCCCCCGCCCGCGCACCGCGACATCGAGGCCGAGACTTCCGAGATCCTTACCACACTTCTCACTCTCCTTCCCGACGAATTGGCATCCCCTTCTCAAGCGACTCCCAATGGCCCACGGATTCCTAGGCACCCAGTTCTCAAACAATCTCTTGAATTTGCTGCAGGAACACTTGCGGACCCCGTCCACGACCGCAACTTCTCTGATACAAAGGTGTGGAAACGCGACCTTGCGTCTCCATTGGAACTGTGGTTCCCTGGAGGCTCTGTGGATTCCATCAAGTTCGCAGACCGTGTACGCTCGCACTTCCTGGCAGTCGACGAGGCTAAGCATGCAGCCACCCAAAACGGGTCTTCAGAAGAAGGCGAACTGCTTTGCGATACACTGTTCTCCCTTGCATACGGCGCGTTGCTCCTGCTGTCGCACACTCGTCTGCGTCTTTTCCGTGGCCGTCGCTACGGCATCCTAGGTACCAATGGTTCCGGCAAGTCCACGCTTATGCGCCAGCTCCGCGACGGGAAGGTGGAGAACTTCCCGCCGCAGGATCAGCTGCGCTGCGTGATGGTCGAGCATTCGCTACAGGGCGAGGATACCTCACATTCTGTGCTTGACTTCGTGGCGTCAGGTAAGCATAGCACCACAAGGCTTCCATGTTCGCAGTCGGATGCTCAATACCTTCCGTGTCCGCGAAACAGACAAGGCGCTGTCGCACGTTCCCCGATCGAAGATCCGTGATCAGCTTCTTGAGGTCGGCTTTGACGATGCCCGGCAGTCTGAGGTCGTCGGCGGCTTGTCTGGCGGATGGAAGATGAAGCTCGAGCTCGCCAAGGCAATGCTTTACAACGCTGATCTTCTCCTGCTTGATGAGGTCAGTTGTGCATTACTCTCGTCGCATCTCGGCTGACCACGATCTATGTGAACAGCCGACTAACCACGTGAGTTGTCAATCAATATTGAGTATGTGCAGTGCTGTAACAGTGCCCGGTAGTTGGACCGTGCATCGGTCCAATGGCTCGAGAAGTACTTGATGGCTCAGAAGCATATCACCTGCCTCATCATCAGTCATGACTCTGGGTACGTCCAGCGAGTGTTCCATCTACTTCGCCTTCTGACAACTTGCGTCAGATTCCTGGACACTGTCACGACTGATATCATTCACTACGAGACCAAGAAGGTGCGGGCAGGCCTCCATAACTGACGTAACTGTCTGTCTGATTGCACCTCCAACATAGCTTGTGTACTATCCTGGGAACCTCTCCTCCTTCGTCGCAAAGCATCCGGAGGCCAAGTCGTACTACACCCTTGCTGCGACATCAGTCAAATTCGCCTTTCCTCCTCCCGGCTCCCTGATGGGCGTGCGCAGCAATACCCGTGCTATTCTGAAGATGACGAACTGCACGTTTACCTATCCTGGGAGGAAGACGCCTAGCTTGTTCGACGCCAGCTGCGCTCTATCTTTATCGAGGTAGGAGCGGTAACGTTTTGTGTATCAAGTATGTCGACACTGAGACCCTCCGGTGTAGTCGGGTGGGTATCGTGGGCCCCAACGGTGCTGGAAAGTCCACCTTGGTCAAGCTTCTCACCGTATGTTATGTATCGACCGCCACCTGTTACCTGTCAACTCACTCCACGGTTTCTAGGGAGAGACCGTGCCGCAAGTCGGTACCGTTTACAAGCATCCTGCGCTGCGTATCGGCTACGTTTCGCAGCATGCCACGCACCACATCGGTGCGCCTCTCTATGTGCCCCACTCAGTAGCATCGCCTTACGCAACTGACTGGGCCCGCAGAACGTCACCTAGAGAAGACGCCGATCCAGTACATCCAATGGCGATTCCAGGATGGCCACGATCGTGGGTGTTTCCCGTGCCGCAGCCTGGTCGGAATGCTAAAGCTTTCTCCGCGATTAGGCGAGATTTTGGAGAAAGCAACTCGCGTTCTCACGGACGAAGAGAAGGCTCTTTTCGAGACCGAGTTCGTCGGAAAGAACGGACAGCGCCGCAAGTTGGAGGTTCGTTTCATTTGTCATGATCGCCATGGCATTGCATCCGCTCACTGTTGCTGTGTCTGTGCTGCGCAGATGGTCATGGGCCGTCAAAAGCTCAAGAAGTCGTTCCAGTACGAAGTGAAGTGGCGAGGTTTGTATCAATGGCCACATCAGTCTCGGGCAATCGTAACTAATACTGAGCGAAATCTGACAGGCTTGGACCACCGCTTCAACACTTGGATTCCGCGCGATGAGTTGCTCGAAAAGGGTTTCACCAAGGTTGTACAGCAGTTCGATGATCTGGAGTCTTCCCGTGAGGGAGCTGGACAACGCGACACTGCCGCGCACATCGTCCGGAAACATCTGGAAGACATCGGCCTTGATGGTGACATTGCGCAGTATAACGAGATCGCCGGCCTATCCGGAGGTCAGTGCATCGCCGCGTGGTATGACTTCCAGGCATGCTAAAGTTTGTCAAACCGCAGGTCAGAAAATCAAGCTTGTCATTGCTGCCTGTCTGTGGAACAATCCCCAGGTTCGTACAGCTTCCGAGAAAAACCCGGCAGGTTCTCAACGTTCCATTGTGTTGTAGATCTGTGTTCTCGACGAGCCGAGTAACTTCTTGGACCGCGAGGCCCTTGGTGGTTTGGCTGTAGCCATCAAGGAATGGGCTGGTGCTGTGGTAAGTTCATGAAGCTAAGCCAGAAACACGTATGTGGTGGCTGATGTGCGACTTTCCAGGTGATCATCTCTCACAACGAAGAGTTCGTAACATCCCTTTGTAAGTCCACTCGCGTCGCACATCATGACTATGGTAGCTGACCTACACTCCTAAGGCCCTGAGATCTGGCACGTTGATGCGGGCCGGATGACCCACAAGGGCAAGGCTGCGATAGTCGAGGACCCTCTTGCCGTCAAGTCCCCCAAGGGCAGCGGCGCGAACACCCCCGCGAAGGCCCGGACTCCCCTTGCCTCCGCCGCCGCCACTCCGGCGGGCAGCGGTACTGAAGATAAGGCTAATGGATCCCTCCCCGCTAAGAAGAAGAAGAAGCTCACACGCAACCAGATGAAGGCGCAGGAGGAGCGGCGTCGGATCAGGAAGCTCAATTGGCTAGCGTTTGGCGGTCCGAAGCCGGAGGACACGGATAGCGACGCATAACCGCGCTGTGCCCGCGGGCCTCCGCAGCCCCCGTGCCGTTCCCTGGGACGTGTTCGGCTATGGGCTGGGTCGTGATTCTTGTTGTTTTATACTCTTATAATTCTCGAACCCACATAGATGATAGGCACGTTCGAGCGGATCGGGTTACTCATGAAAATATCATTGCCAGAATGATGTAAATACGGGGACGCCGCAGCCCGCGCAAGCGCATCCATGCGAGAGGCTGGGTGACTATAAGAAAGCGTAGGGTGGGTGGTTCTATCGATTGTGTTCCTGGGGAGTATAGGAGGGGCGGAAGCCGTTATACGGGGATAGCAGATAAAAGGAGAGTGCGGGATGGTACATTGATGCAGTCAAAGTCCATGAGATGATGGCGTTGTACAGTGCGGATGTTGTCTACTGCAAAACCAATGGGAGATGGCTAGTACAACAAGCGGCTGGGGCGCCGTTGAGGTCTGAGGCGGGTGGAGGCGGGTGGCGGAGGAATGTGCGTCTGGGAATAAATAGTACAAGAAACTAGCCCGAGGGGAGGAAGTGGCAAAGGGAATAAATATAGCTCAAAAAAGAAAGATGCGTGCGATGTTAAATATGCCAATGAGAGGACTGTGCAGCCGGAAACGATGCGGGATGCAAATAAATAGAACCCGGGACGGTGCAGAAGCGCGAAAGAATGAGTGTTGGAAGGAACGGATGCGGATAATTGCGTAGTGTACAATGCGATGCGAGGGATAGCGTAAGATGCAGCAAATAAATAGCGACGATCAAATAGTCGTGTATGAGGTACTGTGCGGTGCGGATTAAGATACAATTTTGATCTTGTCTGGCTGGTTGCGATTCGGAGGCGGTGGGAGGAGGGGGAGAAACTGCAGGAGTGGGTAAAGCCGTGGCGTTGGGCGCCTGTTTGCTTAGGTCTTGTGGGACTTGGGGGACGATGATGCCGAAGAGGGATACTCTTCCGCGCTGTCGCCCTCCTCATCGATATCTGCGCCGGCCTGGGATTCCTGACCACGCGTGTGTACCCGCGCATGCCGGCGCATGTTGCTCTGGACGCTGAAGCTACGGCCACAGCCTTCGTACGGACATGTGTATGCTGTCGCGCCCATCAATGAGTAGTCAGCGGCAGTTAGACAGGACGACACGTAGCGGATACTCACGCTTCTCCCCGGTGTGCGTGTTCAAGTGTATCTGGAATTATGCAACACGCTAGGGTCAATATCTCGCAACCCACTGGATGTCCGGCGCGAACAGTACGTACCCTCAAGCTGCTTGGCCGGGTGAACCCTTTGCCGCAGTAACTACACTCGTATCTCGATGTCGAACTCCGATCAGACGTGCCGGGCTCCGTTCCGGAGTACGGTTGGCTGCCAGAAGGGCCGGCAACCATTCCAGGATATTGCGCATGCTGAGTGCCAGCATAGGGATAGCTGCCTGTTGGAATTGGAGTGCGAGGGTGGATCTGCCCGTAAGGCTGTGTGGGATATCCGGCCGCGAACGGCTGCGCCGAAGGATGTGGCGTCATGTTATGAGGGTACGCGGGATAGGCGGCAGGGTCGGAAGAGGTCCGAGGGTGTTGAGGTGCCGGTTGCTGCTGTCTATGCGATTCCGGATACGTAGGGTAGAAGCGTGGCGTTCCTGGGGTGTAACCACGAGGCGCAGGGGAGGATGCGCCGCGAGACAACTGTCGGGGATCCTCGTCTGCCAAGGAGAGACGGCTCATCTGGGGGGATCCGACACGCGTCTGCTGCGGGGGGACCGACCTGGACAGTTCCTCTACGATGAATAACAAGGTAGTCAGACGCAGGGTTCACAGAAAGAGCCTGGGCAGCTCACGTCCGAAGATTTGTCTGATTGGCGGGAGCGTTGGCCTTTGCTCGCCTCGTCCAGAGGGGTCGGTCGAAGAGGGTTGACGAGGCGGCATTGGCACGAACACTGATAGTGAATGTTAGGGGAAAGGGATGAAGATCGGAAGGGCAGGTAAGTGGAGGAATGGAGTGTGGCATGCCACTATATACCTTTCGGACAACGAACTGTTGGCAGTTACGGAACCTCGAGGGTACTTCCGAGGCACCAGGCTGCAGGTGCACATCTCACACGCGAAGCTGCTCGATCTGGAAGGGAGATCCAGAACCCTGAATGGATGCTGTAGTGATTTTCGGCGCTCGGGCGCACCAATACCACTGCGGCAAGTCGGTCTCCATGTACCCATGAGCACGTCGACAACGGAGCTGATGACAGTCGTGAACGAGGAGACATTCGGAGCACGCCGCCGGGCAGGTCGTCCGAACTCGCTTGACGCGATTGGCAAGGCTCTGTTGAAGCAGATGGGACATAAGAGCATGGAAGACTGGGGACAGGCTGGTGTCCGTAGCCTGCGTACTGCCTGATGGTAAATGATGAGCATGGGACTGGATTGTAATGAAGGGATAAACGCCCTACTTCCGCACTCGGGCGTCTTTTTCATAGAGGCGTTAAGTACATGAGATCCGCCGGTCAGTTTCTGGATCACAGATCATCTGAAGCGGTACAACGGTCACCCGATGGCCATATGCTGCCTCGCTGCTGTCGACGGCCGAGTGTTTGTGTCGTTGTTGCGCATCGACAGGGGGATGTACGCGGTTGGGTGGAGAGAGCGGATGATCGTCTGGTCGTGAAGGCTGATTGCGGGTTGTCTTTCCGTTCTTCGATGCCAGACTTCTGTTTGAATATAGAGCGACACTCGCTGTACATCTCTGCGTGCGCATGCTCCTCGCTCTGAGTCATTCGACCCGGATGGTGTGTACAGTAGTCAGCGCGCGTTGCGATGGGCCTGCACTGGCTCTATCGAATACAAGATATAAGCAAATAGACAACGCGTCGATAGTGATCAAATATATGTCCAGCCACATAGGACGCCCCAGCAACACATTACGTGCCCTCGATGGTGCTCACTGGTGCCCACCGGCATCACGATCTGAGATTGTGGAGTCTCGCGCGACTATAGAGGTGATCGCCCCGAGACCACGGACTCGAATGGATGACTAGTAGATGGTTGCCGGCACTCGCGGAAACACAAGCGCACACAACAAGCCTGGTAGAACAGGAAAAGAAACAACGCTGTTAGGCAATATATCGAGAAGGCGTGAAAACTGCGTAGGAGATCACGCCTGTTTATTGCCCTGAACCTCCATGGGGGTTTTCGTCTTTAATGATAGTGCATGAAGTCCTGCTGCCAGTTCATCCGCCAACGCAGAGTATATCATTCGATGCCTCTGCATAGTATTCTGTGGTGGAACCGAACCGCCAGAAAGTACGTTCACATTAATTGGTATCAGTACAAGAAAAACTTGTGCGCTGTTTTCGCGTACCTTCCCTAGGAACTGCTCGGATACCACATTGATTGAGAAGTCTATGCGGGCAGAAACGAGTGCATGGTCAGTGTCCCGCGCGCCCAAAAGCAAGCGTTACAATCTCGTCGTGGTGAAGACTGATACGTACGGGTTTCTCCATTACCGCCGCCTTCGGCTCTCATTGGGGCATGGTGTCTATGTTGCCATGAATCGTTTGTTATGTCAAGTTGGGAAGGCTTCAAGAGATCGATGAGCTACCAGAAAGAGGACGAGGAGCACATGGGAATGCTCGTCAGGGGGGAAGCGATGGTAGGTCTGGGATTGGCCACGTACTTTGGTCCTAATTGCGCACTCTACAGGTCCTCCTGACGATGCAGGCTTGGAATCAGAAGCGGACCCGGCGGTGGACATGGTCGCCATGGCGTGCGGTTTGGATAGACGGTTTCGAACGAGGAAGATGGCAAGTCGCCTAGGAGCGAGCATCGACGCTACACAGCAAAGCCTTGCTTGCGCGCGCTGCGCTCGATGACGGTGAGGGCCAGAGTGTTGGCTGGGCGAGCGATCTCGAGAGGGATGGTGATTGGCAGAAACAATCCCGACTCCAGGAAGGTCAACGTTGTAGCATAATTACGCTAAGTAGAGGCGCTCATTCTCTCCGTAGGGGACCGGAATTTGCTCTTGACCACCATGTCCCCTTCTCTGACCTGGAGACCACAGCAACCATCTCGATGAAATTCGCGACTATGAGGAGAGTTTGCACAAGCAAGTACACGTAAATGTAAACGTGGCCTGTATATCTGGTTTGCCAATATCATGCTCGTGAACACGCGGCCAGTCGTCACTGTCAGAGGTGCGGTATCACGGATGTCGCCACATTGCAATGTTTTATCAGATTATATTTCTTGAGTATCTCAACGGCATCGGCCAGGACACCCAGGACACGAGAAGACGATGTCATGCAGAATCTCCATGGCCACGCGAAATCCTTCCCGCCGTCTCATATCGCAGCCATGCACAGCGGCCTAGTCACTTTATTCAATATACACCATGTACGTTGTCTCGCAAAGACATCGAAGGGCTACAACATGTGCTGATGCAAACTAGGTATCAACGCTACTCTCGCTCGCACACGTCCTGCACCTAGCTCCGCCACAATTTGTACACAATCTTCCAAATGTCTGTTTTCGACCTCCGGGATCACCTTTCCTCCCTCAATTGCACGAAGGCACCCTTCCAAATCTTCATAATCTCCGCCAAAGGTGCCCCGAATGGACAGCTGTTTGACACCCAACGTGAACGGCCTGACCATCACAGTCTGCTGCTCCAGCCCAATCAACACTACCGTCCCTCCAGGTTTCACCAGATTTACGGCCGCGTCCACGGTAGCTTGTATCCCCACTATATCCACGGCCACGTCGATGGACAGTTCTTTCCCGTCTCGCAAAGCCTTGAGTTCGGTAGGGTGGGCGGCATAATCTGCGCCGACTTTGCGTGCGAGGTTCAGGCTCTCCTGGCGAACATCGGAGACGATGACGGTGCTGGCCCCCAGGGCGTGTTTCGCGATCTGTATGGCGTTGGTTCCCAGCCCCCCGCATCCGATGATGAGGACCGTCTGCCCTGGCTTCAAATCGGCCACCCTCTTCAATGCATGCCACGGGGTTAGCACGGCGTCCGTCGCGACCGCTACGACCGCTGGTGAAAGTCGGGGGTGCTTTGGGTCGTTCCCTGGCACGGGCACGACGGTGCACGCACGCGCAACGACGTACTCCGCCCAGCTCCCGTCCGCTCCGAGACCAAGTAACTGTCGGGCCAAGCAGATGTTTGCGAGACCGTTGCTGCATTTCCGGCACTTGGGCGTGTCGCACGCATTGGTGAGGAGAACGGCTACGTAGGTTCCGACGGAGAGGTGGGGGTGGTGTGCCTTGACGCTCTCGCCCAGGCGGACGACGGTGCCCGCGCCTTCGTGCCCGAGCGTGTGCGTGTACGGAACGTGAGGCCGCGTGGTGGATTCATGGAGGATGCGGACGTCGGAGTGGCAGACACCCGCCGCGAGGACTTTTACCAGCACCTCGTCTGGGCCAGGGACAGGTACTGGGATGATCTGACGTTGGGGTTCATTTAGGCCAGGAACGAACCGGTAGGCGACCATAGTCTCAGGTACAGGAGGGTCGTGGGCATCCGTCGAGGGCCTCATCTGGAGATTTCGTCAAGGTACCGGCGAGAAAATGAGGTGTGTAGTGTCCTCTCTGAGTTGGGTATTTATATGATCTAGTGTGATTCTTCATCTGACCGTTATCTATATTGAGGTGCGGTGACCCCCTCGGCCTCGGCCTCGTGTCCTTGCGCCCGCAGAGTTTCGCGTGAGTCACGATTATCAGCGCGCGTGTATCGAAGTTGACTGCTGATCTGTTAGTTACAAGACACGGTGTCGTTAGATACAATATAGAATTCAACATCGAAACAACATGGTTCAAGGTATGAGAGCTATTCGTGACCGAACCCTCCCTGCAGCTAGATCCTCAAGCACCTGTATGCATTCATTCATGGGCCGTTCCTCGACCACTGGAACGACCTTTCCCTCCTTGATTGCCTGCAAGCACTCCACCAGGTCTTCCGAATCGCCGCCAAAGCTGCCCACCATCTTCAGCTGCTTTGTGGTCATCACAAGCGGGTTGACCGATACTGACTCATCGCCCAGCCCTATGAGCAACACCGTCCCGCCGGCCCTAGTCAGATCCACACAGGCATCCAGCGTCACCTGCTTCCCCACTAGGTCGACAGTGACGTCGAGCAAAAGCTTCTTCTCCGTCAATAATGTGTTCAGCTCGCTGGGAAGGACAGCGTAGTCCGCACCAGCCCTCCGCGCGGTATCCAGACTGTCTTTCCGGACGTCCGATGCAACGACCGTGCCCGCGCCAAGAACGTGCTTCGCAATCTGGACCGCGTTAACCCCCAGGCCCCCACATCCGAGGATGAGGAGCGTCTGGCCCGGCTGCACGCGCGCGGCCTTCGTCAGCGCATGCCACGGCGTCGTCACTGCGTCCGTCGCGGCCGCGACGACCGCTGCGGAGAGCCGCACGGACCGGGGGTCGTTTCCCGGAACAGGGACGACGGTGCGGGCGCGCGCGACGACGTACTCTGCCCAACAACCATCCGTGTTCAGCCCGAGCATCGGGCGGGCGAAGCAGACGTTCGCGAAGCCGCGGCTGCAGCGATCGCACTCCGGCTGCTCGCACGCGTTCGTGGCGAGCACCGCGACGAAGGTCCCGACAGCGAGCTCAGGGTTGCTGGACGGGTCCGCTGCGAGGCGCTCGCCGAGGCGGACGACGATGCCTGCGCCTTCGTGTCCGAGGGTGTGGGCGTGCGGTGCGAAAGGGTGGGTGGTGGACCACTCGAGGAGGTGCACGTCCGAGTGGCAGACGCCAGCGGCGAGGACTTTGACTAGGACCTCGTCCGGCGCTGGGGCGGGGATGGGCAGGATGGTGCGCTGTGGCACGTTGAGGCCGGGGACGATGCGGTACGCGACCATCGTGCCGGGCGCGGAAGGGGCGACGTCGGTGCGTGCAGGGGCCACCATTGAGCGGGTAGAGCGCCGTGCGATGTGTGAGAGCTACCACATCGCGTGAGATATATATGTCTCCGCGGGTGAGTATACGCAAAGATGGAGTTTGAACTCAGGCGATTCCGTCCGTCCGACGGCGGATTCTTTCAGGGATCTTCGCTCCTTGGAATGACGAGCTCTGAGAGCGGAAGACCAACATGATTGCAGTACAGTCCGTCGGACCAGGTATTCTTCGAAAGACCATCCTAAATGTACGTCTTATTGCCCCATCTTGCGTTTTTGTGACCACAGCGGGGGCAGTTAGCGAGATACGGCCAATGTGTGCGCAGCTCAACATGTTCGCTCACCAAGGGTGTTGCCGACAGCAGATAGTGCGCAGGGGGAGTATCGCAGGAAGTTAAGGTATCATGATACCATCAGCAAGGTAAGTTGCAAAACGCGCGTGCTCACTCTACGGCCAGACGACGTTCTAGGCATGCAACTCACCCCGCGTCCGAGTGGGAACCACCCGTGACCCCACATCTAGGACTTCGAGCTTCTGAACATGCACGGAAGGCAGGTTTGGGAGAGGCCCAACCAGAGACGTTTGCTGGGAAGATGAGAAACTGGCGGCATTACGTACCTGCTGCGTCCGGATCCCACCGCTAGCTGCAGCGGTAGTCAGCTTGGTTTGAATGGCAATTGGGGCGAAAATATGTGACTGAGGGCAGGCACGGGGGCGAATTGCGCGCATGTTTGAATGTACGGCTTCTGACACTGCCAGCGCGAGCCCGAGGAAATCCGAGTCCAAGAATGCTTGGATGAAGTGCAGGCTGGCAAGTACTAGCACTTGCTGGGGCTTGAAGCTGTGCTTGGTTAGGATGGTGCTATTACTAGTGTCTAGCCGTACGGCTCAAATGGAGTGATTTCGAAGGTTGAAAGACGTCAATAGTACAGCACTGACTCAGAGGTTATGATAAGATTATATTTGAATCGCGCATCGGTCGATCGGAACATTAATGAACCAACAGCAGCAGCTGGCAGCACTGGCACTCTGTTGTTGAGTCCTTCCAGCGCACCCTCATGCGTTCTGGCTACTTCTCGGGAAAACACAGCAGTATGACTCAGCCCAAGTACAGCATCCTGTGAGAATCTGAACAATGGCTCAGATGCTTCGGGGAGATTAGATAAGCGCGTTTCCCATAAGCTGTAAATCTATCCGCGCGGCGAAGGACTAACTCTCCCTCCTACCACCACCTTCTCTGCTACCGCCATGGAATGCATCATACGAACGCCGCGCTACGAAGCTCTCCGTACCGCGGACAAAACCATATTCATCGTTTTACCCACCGATCCTCGACTGTCAGACGCCGATGCAGCGCGCGCCCCTACACAACTGCTACCGACACGAGACGAACAAGGGCTCGTGAACTACTACGAGAAGGTTGACGAGACAATTGATAGGCTTTGGCGGGAGAAGCTAGGGCGATACCTATATGACCATGTCGTGAAGGAGGACCTCAAGCGGCTGGACATCAGGCGTGAGTCTCCTACACCCTTTCCCCTATAGATGCTGACCTTTTTTCCCTACCCGTTTGCATAGCTCGAGCGAACCCGGATAAGGTATACCTCACCAACTTTCCTGCGAACTACACGCTGTGGGTGCACAAGAAGGGACACCCACACGATCCTCGTAAAGATCACTATCTATATGGTCAGTCGCGTTCTTATATACGATCCTTCAGGAGGAGAACCTGCTCATGCACGGACGTTGTTTTATCAGGGTCACGTTTTGTTGCCCAGTTTCGCTCTCCGATGGAATTCTGTCTTCATTTGACGTGGCTGCTGGATGGGCAACCGATGAAAGCGAACGGAAAGCCCGATTGTCGATGCTGCTATTGCGACGGCTCCCTCAGCCAAAGCGACATCTCGTCTGCGCTCGGCCGCTACCACCCATCGAAACGTGACAAGGACAGGAAGGACAAGGACAAGGACGGCGATGGAAAGGGTAGGCCGCGGGCCAAGAAAGCCGCGCCGTCGACGTCGATCCCTTTCAAGGATTACACCAAGTTGAACACAACGTCTGCGGCGTGATCAGCTCCCCTCATACCCTCCTCTGTTACATCGCTTTGTCTTCCCGTTCGTGCTATGGCTGGTTTACAGTGCTATCCCACATTGCCGCAACTCGTGGCAGCATGAGTGACCTATCATGATTCCCATGCTGGGCGGCATCTATCTTCCTCTTTTTAAAACTTATGATGTATGTAGGACTGCTTGAATATTTTGTATGTATATGGTATGCGTTTGTAGGCCTCTTGAATGCATAGGCTAAGTTTGGGAGAAGGTGCGATGCGGCGACTGATGGGACACGACGTGACCGGACGCGTCGCCTGTGACTCACAGACCACCGCGAAAGACTCGGAGCGCCCGTCGTCCGTCCTTCGTCCCTTCGGCTTTTGCTTCTTTAGTTCCTACCACCACCATCCTCTCCAAGCGGCCTTTCTGCTTTGCTTTCAGACCGCGGACAATATCACTCGCTCTTGCTACTAAAAAGGAGTCCACAATGGCCGTGACAACGCCCAAGGACGCGCCCGGCCAAACGGCAGAAAAAGAGTTCACCATTCACTTGCGCAATCTCGTCGACACATGCTTCGAAGAGAATCAATATGAAGCCGCGATTGCCGTCTTGGACGATATACGTTCCAGCAAACTAAGACCATTCCCGTGAGTCCTTCATGTGTAAAGCCGTGCTAGTTGGAATTCGCGGCTCTCTCCTTGTTCGGCGGCTTCGGAAGTATGCAAGCCACTTGGTTGATCAGAACAGCTAGGTGAAGCTAAGGTCGATAGACCCTGTCCAAAGTGTTTTCTTCGGCCGCGGATATGGGTCAACGCGAATGCGGCAGACTAGGTCTCGCCGTAGGCCCGAATTAAAGTAGCATAAAGAGCAACCAGCATGAAACTCACATGGAACACCCATCCTATGGAATCCGCGCTGCTTAAGTTGATTGATTATGCCTCCTTCAAGGTCGATGCACATCGATTGTGCTAGAGTACATCGTTGATTTGACTATGGTACTCACCGTCGCTTCCGCCAGACCACATGTACGACAATTAGTCTATGTGGCATTGTACCCCCCGCCATCAATCGAGGACGACCTGGAAGACGAGGCGCTGAGGCTTGAACCAGGTAGCCCTAGCAAGATCCTTTCGCGTCGACAGAAGACGTCCTTCGCGCCCTCTTCTAAAGCGAGCGCTGCTGCACGAGACGTGCTGATGAAGTTTGCGCGGACAAACAACCCCGGTTCGATTGCACGTGCGCTCCCGAGCTACGCAGAAGACCCAGACATCCTCGCAAGAGGTGCCGCAGAGACAGAGGACTCTTACATCGCGCGCGAGGCGCTGCGGATCCGAAGAGCACGCTGTTGCTGGGAGATAATTAAAGAGGGTTTCATTCAACGAGATGGAAGCGCAATTTCGTCGAGCCCGAGGAAGAAGCGCAGCCGGCGCATAGCAAGAGGTAAAGATGCTGATGACGACGGTTGGGCGGTCGAGGACAGCTTGCCGCCTGCCTCTGTCAGCGAGTATGCCTGGGGTGTTCTGGGATGGCTCTTGACGCTATTCGAACGCGACGAGGCGGACATGGAACAGACAGTGCAGGGTGAGTGTCCTCCCCGCAACGTCGCTGTGACACCCAAGCGACATGCTGATTGTTGCGAACAGTTCGCTATTCCCCTCTACTCCTTGACCAGATCCCTCCCTCGCGCGCGGAGAGGACGCCCCGTTGGGATATTGACATGCCCCTTGACGTGGCGTTCTACGCCCTCCAGCAAGAAAGCCAAGCCAAGCAATCCCTTGGCGTCCGGCTCTTGGCTCTGGTGTGTCCCTGTCTGTGTCTAGGCGCGCTCCGTGCCGCCATCTATGCCCGTATCCAGTAGCTCACATCCGCGCCCCGTCCTCTCTCCCGCAGCTAATCAACCTAGGATCAACGACGCTCCTCGACTTTCCCATGTTCCTGAATGCCGCCTCACCTCGCGTCTCGGGACTGCCTACCGAAACGCTCGAAGCGCTTTTCGCCGCCCTACCCGTCACGAGTGCGACAGCGCAGTTCAAGATCCACCTGTGCAGACATGCGCTTGGGGGGAGCTTCACCTCTGCTAGAACACGGCCAAAGCCCCAAGCGCGTGCGCGTCCACCACCCCGCCGACGCATACCCACCGGCGCGAATAGAGCGGGGCCCGTTTACCAGGACGCCCCGACGACCACACAGGACCCTGGAGCGAGCTCGGTCGCGCGCACGTATCCCGCCATGTCAACATCCGACGTGTTGGAGCTCTTGACACGTCCGAGTTTGTCGGATTCCGGACCCGCGTTGCTCGCCTTCCTTCTCAAGGCGGAGCTGGTCGTCAGCTACGGGCTCCTCCAGCAGCAGGCGTGCGAAACCGACAGGGACGGGACGTGGGCGGACGTGCTCCGCGACGGCGCGCTCGCGAAGGCTGTGGAAGCGGCGTTCGACCCAGGTGCTCTCGGCGGGGTGCTGGACTCGGAGGACGAAACTTACGTCGAGAAACGCCGGGCGGCCCTGCTCGCGATGCTGTCTGTCTGGCAGATGTAATGCATGACCAACGTCCGACTTTTGCATTTGTTGCAAATCCAATCCAGCCAGAGAGATCCTGGCTCCCGTGCCATCTTGCTCGACTGCGCCTGCCCCGGTTTGCGCGGAACCGCGATCACCCCCAGCTAGCTAGCGTGCTGGATGTTTGGCTAGCATCGACAACAACTGCACGGCACGGAACCTGCTGGCTTCCCGCAGGCAGGGGAGACACAGCGGCGCGAAGAATTGAGATGCGCAAGCGGGACTGACAGTCCCCTGATAGATTGTGTGGGACGTCGTGCTAGCCGCCTCAGCGCCGCACACGCGCAAGGCAGCTCGCTCGCTCGCTCGCTGCCCAACATCCAACCACTCTACAGCGGTAGTGCGTGCTGTCAATCGCACCCGTCGCGCGCGAGTCCGACGACGGTCGACGGTGCGCAGGTGTGCGTTGATGGGCCAACGCCCCAGTTGCAGACTCGCAGCGACGTGATCGATGCCATAGAGAGGGCAGGGCGGCGGCGGCCCTGTTCGGCGCCGTGCTGCATGCGTGAGTAAGGTCGGACTGGCAAGTGCTGCAGTCGCAGCAGCGCATGATCGTGATGAGCTCGCGCGACGACACATGAGATTGGGACGGTGTTGATTGTGATATGACGGTGCGGCTAGTACATATATACGCGCGATTAGGCTTCGGGTGTTCCTGGATCATGGATATCTTGCTCCCTTACTCTGCGCGTTTGCGAGGCTGCGACGGGCCATCTGTGTATAACGACAACATCCCGTCGTCGTCGTCACGTAATGGTGGTGCACACAGTCGCGCGTGTGCTGCGTGTAGGCACCGCGCGGGCGGACTGTGTTCCGTGCGCGCAAAAGATGTACGCAATCATTGTATATTGTGTGATGTATTGCGCAGATTTCGCAGGCGACAATGTCACCATGAAACAACATTGGTGTTCATTTCCAAAGCGGTGGTCCCGGGACGTGATATGATGATGTCTATGGGTATGTCGAACTTGAATATGCACCGTACGCGTCCCCCGCCGCCGTTGCTGGCGGTTAGACAGCAACATCCCCTTCACAGCGCCCTCTGCTGATCTACCAGGAGCCTCCCAGCGGAACCGGCCGTTCCGGCCCTCGGGGCGCGCAAGAGGGCGGTCTGGTACATCTCCAGGGGCACGTACCCGATGTAGTGCTCGTCCCCAAACCCGCCCACAAAGTACACAGTCTGCAAGGCGTGCGTGACACCGCGCGCAGGTCCTCGTTAGCCCCGCTGCTGTCTCACGAGCCGCACCAGATCGGACTTACGTGAGGATCGAAGCGCGCCCAGTACGCCTGCGTGGTGCGTCGCACGGCATACACGATCACACACATGGATATGAGGAGGCACGCGCGCGCGACCCGGCCCAGACGTTCGATGAGTCCATTGGAGACGATGTTGCGGTCAGCGGTGCTGCGTCACGACGGGACAAACTTAGCGGATGATAGACCGCACACTGACCACATGCGGCTCCCTCGGGCCCGGGAGCCACCAGCGCGCGTCGGGGTGCTGCTCGAGGTAGCAGGCCTGGACGGCGGCGAGGTCCGGGGTCGCGTCGAGCACTGGGAAGATAGTAACAGTCCCGAGCAGGGCGACGCGGGGGCGGCTCGCGCGGGGCGGGTCGCTCGCGACCGTGAGCGAGGCAGCGTGCGCGGGCGAGTGCAGCACGTTCTGGCTATGGCGGGAGATGGGGAGGACGAGGAGGGTGAGGGAGCCGTTTGTGTGGCAGCTGCGAGCCCGAGGACGGGAGGGGCAGGCAGGAACGAAGCGGCGCAAAAGAAGTCAGCGAAGGGCGGCGAAAGCGGTGCCTTCTTGGGCGCGAGGGGACGTGCCTGGCGTAATATTCCTGCAGCGCAAACGGCTCTCCTTCAGGGACGGGTGTAGCGGTTCAGGGTGCGGCGACCGTTGTCTTGGAGGGGGGTGGCAGGCGTACCTGCGAGTGTGGCATGTTCCCGAGGGTATACGGTGGCCATGGTGCCGATGGATGAGCTGTTGACCAGCATCCTGGCGATGAACGCTTCGGACGTGCCGTGTTATCACCCCGCATTGGCATGGCAGATCAAGCAGGGACGACCGACACACCTGCGTCCTCGACGGTTTCATCGGCGGACACGAGCAGTGCTAAGGCGATGCTGCACAAACAAGCAGAGACACAAGTGAGAACGAACGAGTTCGCCCACATCTTTGTCTGTGTGCGACGGGTAGCAGGAGGAAGACAAGGCTCGCGCACGGAGAACAAGAGCAGCAGACACGGACGAGAACGGAAGCGACTGCCCACGGCACGGCGGACCGCTATCAGCCGCGCACTCTTTTCCCAAACAGGCAGGTGTGCTCAAACGCTCAGATCGAACGACGGCCGCCTTGGAGCCAGAACTAGAGTCAGAGTAAAGTCACCCGCGCACATCCTCTGATTCCGCTGGCCAGTCCAGGCCGTCGCATACAGCACCGGACGGTGTCTACCCCTGCTCGTCCTCGTCCTCGTCCTCGTCCTCGTCGAACCCCACATCGTCCTCCGGATACCCCTCATCCAGATCGACATCCACAAGCTCGCCTTCGTCGGCTCCCGTCTGATCCTTCCCGGCAGATTGCTGATCACGATACATCTTCGCAAGGAACTCCGGTGTGCTCGCGTCCCCGACCCCCTTGTCCTCCCTGACAGACATGAACCGCGGAAATCGGAGGCTCAGGCCCCGCGCAGGCGACACCAGCCCCAGCCCCGCGACCGAGACGGGGCTTACCGTGATGCTGCAGATGAGCAGATGAGTCAGGGGCAGAGTCACATTTGGCCAACGTGTGAACGACGCACTCAGCACCCCGTATCTCCCACACCTCCTGCGGCTTGAAGTACACCTCCGGCCCAAGTCCTACCGCGACAACGGAATCAGCACACTCCAGAGGGCCGCCGCAGACAGCCAGGCGCCAATCGTACCTCCCGTGTCGCACTCGGGCTGCCATTGTGGCTGCGAGGAACAGGTGTCCGAATTTTCGGGGTACCGCTCGCGCAAGCTCTGTGTTCGTATTCCCCTAGGGTCAGCGCCCAGCACTCAGCGCCGGAGAAGTGCCGTGACGACGGTCCGCCCGCGCACGCCCACCTTGTAGAACGCGTCCGTGAAGCCTGTCCGCAAGCCGGTCAATCTCCCCTCCCGCTGCGCAGAGCGCTATGCCATAAGGGATCGGCCGAGGGCCCCACTCACCCGACATGCACTTGCACACTGCCACGAGCTTCTCCCCATCGGGATCCCAGACGGCGAGCAGGATCGGGCTCCACCACTGCACCTTCCGTCCGTTGCCATGCCATGCCCCGATGGGCACGAGATCAAGGCTGTCCCCGAGCCCGACGACGTAGTCCTTCTTCAGCTTCAGCCACGCGGACGTCCGTTTATCTGCAAGGTGCCAATCGAATCATGCTTCCTCCGGGCTGCGCACACACACACGTCTGGCGCGCACCTGGCTCGTATGTGGCAGGCAGCGGCTTCCTCCGCGGCCGTGCTTTGTTCTGGGTAGGTTCTTCCAAAACCTCGCCGCTATCGAGAAGCTGGGCCGCCACGGCGTCGCGGCCATCAGCGGTGGGCACAGTGAATGCAAAAGTCGCAAACGCGCATGCGCGGCGGACGGACCTTGACCATCAGACCCTCGCTCGCGCTGTTCACCGCGGCCTGCCAGAACGCCTCGACGGCTTCCCTGCCGTCTTCGCTCTCGACGCTTCTGACGTGGTCAAACCGCGCCGCGCCTGTTTGTGGTGGCGTGCACGGCGGGAAGCGCGTCCGGAGCAGGGATCGGCGCTCGCGGAACGGCCGTTCTATCAGGACCTGCCGCGACCCAGCGCGGGCCGCAAATCAGCGAGGGCGCCAGACGCCAGCGGGAAGCAGCGTGCGCACCTGACCGTCCAGGAACATTAAGTCGAACCCGAAGACGCAGACGGAGACCCGGACGTCGTCGAGCTTCACGTCCTTGCGTGCGCGGTTGGAGAGCTCCTGAAACGTTTTGAGCTCCCCTGTCCCCGGGTCGACGGCGACCACCTCGGAGTCCATGATGAACGACTCCGTCTGCGGCGCGGCGGCCAGCATCTCCCCAACGAGTGACACGACGTCCGGATACTGTGCATGGCAGATGGCGCGTTGTCAGCGCGGACGGTCACGGGGAGGGGAGAGCGTAAGGACGGTTGCCTTGTCGGTCATGTCCTCAAGATGGCGCGAAAATATTTTCACGGTGTGCGTGGACGAGCCCTGGGCCCCCCTTGATGCGTGAATCTGCGCGCGCTGGCCGTCGTACTTGAACTCTGCTGCGAAAGGCAACAGCCCCAGCCGATCATAGATCTCGTCCAGGGAGCGTGTGGGGGACCCGAGCGTCGGGAGCAATGGCACACCTGCACGGCGCAAAACAACACGTCCGTGTGAGGCGGTCTGCCGTGCCCGAGCGACCCGCCCCGCTGGCACGCACCGATAGTCAGGGGCAGCCGGCCTGCGAGCCCTTCCAAACCACCCTCGAGCAGCGCCCTCACGATGTGATCGTAGTTCGGATGCTGGACGTAAACCCGTTTAATCTCACCTTCGGCGAGCGCGAAGAGCGCATTCAGTGCGTCCCGGGCTTCGTCGGCCACCTTCTTTTTGCCAGCGAGGGGCCTGATGGCAGCGAGGGTCTGCGGGCTAGTGTAGAATGGCGAGCCGTCTGCCATCGCCGCAGAAACCGCGGGCGGGGGCGTGAGCACCACCGCCCGGGCCAGAGCTGCCAAAGGGGTGCGCACGGCGCCGACGCGGAGGTTCTGGCACAGCGTGCGGACGAGGAACCGCGTCTCCTCGCCGCGGGCGGCTACGAGTAGCTTTTCGACGACCGCCTGCTTCGTTTTCGCCGCGCCCGAACCCTTCGCCCCGGCGATTCGCATCAGCGCGTCGTACACGCCGGTGACGAGCAGAGGGGGGTGCGATACCAGCGTCCGCACGTTGGACTTTGCCTCAAACGCCACGTCGCCTGGAGAACACAGGCACGTTGGAGTGAGCGACGCATACCATACCGGCGTATGTGGGCCAGGGCTTACCTGGATCGCCGGTTGAATTGTAGAGACGCTTTAGCGCGGCAGAAGAGAGTCCTGATACGTGTTGTATCGCTTTAGAAATTACGGACGGCCCGAGGCCTAACTCAATGGGGGAATAAGGCGGCGAGAGCGTGTTGGATAAGAGGTATAGTGCCGGAAGCAGTGACGAGGGGTGCTGGCGGCTGATAGTACGGAGCGCATTCGTGAGGGTGTCCAGCTTCGCGATCCGCGAACGCGTCCCAGACAGCGTGGCAAGGGTGTGGGCGAGGAACGAATAGGGTACCGGCGCGTTGGGAGGCCAGTCTGCGCTGGCTCGGTCGTAGCTATGCGGGTCAACATCTAGAGGACTGTAAGTTTGCGTGGCGGAAAAAATGGCGTTTCCTATGGTTTGTTTGGTGACCGGAACAGCAGCACACTCCGCAGCGCGTTTCGCAGATTGAGAGACGGGCGTTGGACCCTGAGGTGTCCGAGGGAGCGGCGAAGGCGGGTCAGACGGGCCATGGACGTTCTGCAACGGAGGGTCGTCAAGTTCGTCAACATCTATCACCTCAGGAAGTATGTTCAGTTTATTGCTAGGCGCCTTTGCTGACAGGCTGCCACTGTTCCCGCTACGAGCCTCGAGCGTGCGGAGTGCTTCCAAGTCGAGACCGTCCTCCGCAGCCAGAGCCCAAGCGACTTGTTCGTCTGTCAGAGGCGGCTCCGCTTGCACTTTTGCGCCGCCTGCCACGCTCACAGGCTTCGGAGAAGAGACATTCGACGAAGAACGGCTGTTTGGTTTTGAGCGGCCTGGGAGCACTGGCGTCCGACTAGAAGAGGCGCCGAAGAATGTATCAAGCCGGGCTTGTCCCGGGATGACTTTGGCTTTCTTCTTCTGACGTGTCGGTGATGTCGAGGGTGAGACTAGAGTACGTTTTGACATGGTGTTTCAGAAGGGGGCGCGGCTAGAGGGGAAACCGGACACAAGGAATTCAGAGACCGCGCAGTGAGTCTGGGGCCAAACAAATTAGCCAGGCGTCGAGCGGGATGCGTGCACCGGATTTCACTAGCCGTGAGATGTGTGTAGCTGCTGGTGTGTAAACCCTGAAAGTCAGGTCACAGCATGGGAGGCCGAGATAACCGGAGCAGTCTGAGACGGACGGGATCCGCAGGTGTGCGGCTCAAGCTCAAGCGCCAGTAGCTAAGCGCCGACGACTCGGACTTCAACTGCCTCTCGCCTAAAGCGGAAGTCAAACCTCTCCCTCCTCCGCCGTCGGCCTTGGCCTGGTCGTGCACATTTCTCCTGATACTCTTTCCTCATGTCCTCGCCAATCTCCAGTCTCCACGCCAGTCTCCCCGACGACCCCCGCTCTCGTTCGCCAACGCCCCGGCGTCGTGTCCCGCGGGGTGCAGGCAGCAGAGGCCGGACCGTCTCGTGGTACGCCCGCCGTTCCCCTAATTAAGATCACAGGGCACCGCTCGTCGGCTCGCGCAATCGGCGATACAATGAGCAGCGGGGTCTGGTGCAGACTGATCGGACACAGGCGCAGTACCTGACTGCTTTTTCTCCAAACAGCAAAATTGCATTAATGTTTTTTGCCCTACGATCATAATTAATGCAACCGGGACGATGTCACCGCCCTCTGCCAGCGCCGCCATGCCTGTTTGAGGCAGCAACATTGCTCCCCGCACCGCACGCCGTACCGTGCACGACGAGCGCGAGCGGGCCGTATGAGTCACCGTGGCCAAGCGCGATGGACAGACAGCTCGACGTGCGCTCTGTTCGGAATATATGTTGCGTTCGCACCGACCGCGCGCTCGACCAGTGCCATCCGGTCGTCCAAGATGTGGGTCAGGATGCTGTGATTTCACCCCCTCGATAGCCATCGTATCGTGATACAACTCCTCGGGGCCCGATAAGGCAGGCTATGCACGGCACGCAATTTACTCACTTCAAGGGTCCCCGGGACAGCACATTGCGTCCCGCGTGCGCGAGCCGTTGTCACTGCACTACCTGCAGGCCGTCACACGCGGGGGCTCGTAAATAACAGGCGCAGCAGTTCGGCGCCAGCGGCGACGCCACGGGGGTCCGGAGTAAGCACGATGGTGGCGGCAGCGACACAAAGCTCAAGCCATCGTGCCGTAAGAACGTTAACACGGGCGCGTACGCGCTCCGCGCCCGAAGTGTGCGTGCACTGGTCTGTATTTACCGACGCGCTGCCGCCGTCGAGTTTGTTCATGAATGATGTCGACAGGCGACCTGCGAGCAGGGTGCGCCTCCCAGAACCCCCCGGAATATCACATCATCGTGATGAGGGTCTTCCAGGCATCCGCACTGCCGTGGAGAGATTGCATTTCGAGCTAGCTCGACTGGCGCGTCCGGGGTCTGGCGACCATCTCGCCAGCCTGCGAAGCCCGCCGTTTACGTAGGGGTTGGCCGCCTGCGCACCATCACCGTGCGTGGGCGTGGGTGAGTGGGAGATGGTGCTTCTGCCCGTCGGATCGGGAGGCAGGAGCTGTCCACGTCAGGCCGGAAGGGGGGCGGGGGCTGCGGGCGCGCTCGAAGGCGAGCACGGCGGGCTGTACATGATCAAGGCGCGTTGGAGGTGAGTAGACACGGTGCGATGAGACAGCCGGATGCAGTCGGCGTCAGACCGACGACACCCACAGGTTCGCCGCCGCTCGCACCTCAGGCCTCACGCCTCGCGCCTCGCGCCTCGCACCTCGCGCCTCGCGCCTGGCGAGGTTGCCGGCTCGCGCGTCGCACACGCAAAACGCCCGGAAGGTGTGTGCGGGAGCGAGGGGGTTTCGGCCCCCCGGCTCATCGTGATCGCGCGTTCCTGGCGGACTAGTTGCCAGAGATGATCGGGCGCGGGCACCCGTATAGGCTATATTGAGGGTATCTGCACGGCGGGCTGCACTTGCGTCTGCGAGCCCGTGGGTCAATAACCTAGAATCCCCATCCTCGCCGCTAGCTGTTTATGGTGCGCGCGATGGCACGGCATCATTCATCGAATGACAGATCAGTGTTATTGCACCTGCTCTTTTTGCCTGGCTCGTTTTTGTCAGTTTCCTGTCGTAATAATCCTTCGCGCCTTGCCCTCGAGCTCCGGACCCATCGCCTTTGTGGCAGTGAGATTGTGCCTGAACCATTCGCGCCCTCCTTGCGGGGTGGGCGCCCTCCAGACTACATATGAATGGCGATCACGCTCCTATCCTCGCACTCTACATCGCTCGCTTGCTTCTCTATTTCCTGTCCTTCCTACCCACCATGGCGGACCGACGCGCTCAGCAATATCCCCCCGGCGCAAACGTCGCGCTCGCTCCGCAGTGGTCTGGCGGCGCCCAATACCCCTCCGGATATGTCGCCGCGCAAGACCACTACTCCGCCGCCTCCTCGTACCAGAACCATCCGTCCCTGCGCACGACGAGCCAGGCCCAACCCATGCCCGCGTACGACACCATGTCCGCCCAGGCTCAGGCCATCGCGGCCCAGTATCAGCTCAGCGACGCCCAGATGCACTACACACACATCCCGACCTCGGACAGACGGTCATCCATCTCCATGTCGCAGTACGGCGCGTACGCCGTGGACAGCCACCACGGCAGCCCGGGCGCACACCACGTCTCCGCGCGCCCGCACTCCTTCTCGCACTCCTCACACCCACACTCGCACCCTTCCTCGTCCCACGCCATTCCGCACTCGCCCTCCCAGGGATACTCCCAGCCCCAGGCCATGGCGCACACGTACGGCAGCCCCCTGTCGTCATCTCCCCAGGCGCCCTCGGCGATGGGTAGCATGGCAACCGCACAGTATGCTTCGCAGGCGGCATACGCACAGCAGGTCAACGCGTCTCAATACCCTGCATCGCCGCCACGCCCGTTCGCGTGCGACATGTGCGCGCTTTCGTTCAACCGACAGCACGACCTGAAGCGGCATCGCGACACCCACACCGGCGAGAAGCCGTTCTTCTGCAACGGCGGGTGCGGGAAGACGTTCACGAGGAAAGATGCGCTGAAGAGACACCAGGTACGCACTTGTCGCTCCGTTGCCCTCCACCGTCCGCAGGCGCTGAGACGTCCCGTCAGCTCGTGAAGCGGTGTGGCATCGACGAGAGTGCTTGAAGGACGGCCCTCGGATTGTGATACCGCTGTACGTCCGCGCACCACCCCGCCTGAGAAGTCGCCCGCTGACCGTTCGCTTGCAGACTTTACACCCACTAATTGCCGGCACAAGACTTAGCCTACGTTCCCGCGTCTTGACTTATGTTATGCGCCACTTGTGTCTCAGGTGTATTCGTACATTCATTGTAAAAGTATCGCTGATATGGACAGTACTGCACGGCCAGGAAGACGGTAGTTAGCGCTCCTTGTAGTTCGCGTAGATTCGCACTAAATGTATCTTACTATCCCGCACAATCGTGGAATACATACACGCTGGAGTGGACCTCTCGGGCGACCGGCGTTCATGTCAGTTTTGTCTCATTAATCGCGGCGGTGGCGGGCTGGATGTCCCGCTGGAGAATCCACGCGTCGTGTGGCGTGATCTTCTTGTAATATCCTTCATACAGACCGACCTCGCTGAAGCCATGCCGCGCGTAGAAACGCTTCGCGTCTCCATTCGAGACCTGGACGTGGAGATAGATCGCGTCGATTTTTGGCTTCGTGTGTGCGGCGGCGGTGTCGACGAGATGCTTCAAGCTCTGAGATCCGATCCCCCGGGAGCGGTATGGCTGGGACATTCCGATAGAAGAAAGTGAGAATAGGCGAGATTGCGATACGAGTGGGGACACACCGCGAGCACCGCCAGAGTCATGAGGTAGAGCCTCGCCTGGCCCTCCTTGACCTCCACGCGACAGCACATCGTCCCCACGGGGATGTCATTGTAGTAGACTGTGTGCTGAGGTTATGGGATGGTTTCGACGCGTCGCGGTGGGGACACACGCACTCAGCTGGCAGAAATCCTCGAGATCGGGGTGGACGATGTCGGTGTAGAACTTTTCGCTGTACTTGATGGGAAAGAGGACAGAGTTGAGCTTCCGGACGGTGCCTGTGTGTGCGTTCAGAGGGCGCGCAGATGTGTGGCCGTCGCTGTGCGTACCGAGGTTGTTGGGCGTGACGGCGGCGAAGGAGACTCGCGAGGGCGTCGGGCGGGCGTCGGACATGGGGGAGAGGGTCGAGTGGTCGGGCGTCTACGCAGAGCAGCGGGCGCTCTGGTAGTGTGCGCGTGAGCTTCTGGCCGCGGCCTCGCTTGCTTCCTCCCCTCATCCCGCCCTTTGCTCTCACACGAAGCACACAGCGAGCTCGAGGAACCCGACGGCAGAATACACCAAGAGAACACCCCACGTTTCACGAACCGTCCCGCAGATCCGCTCTGCTACGATTCTTATCGCGATCTCGCTTCGCACGCCCCTGCCTCAGTTCCCCACATTTGCCATTCACAGCCTGTTTCGCCGAGACAGTCTGCAGCTCTCCAGAGTCCGACGGTCTGCTGTCTTGATTCTTTGCGTCATTGCTTGAGCAAGCCAGGTGGCTCCAGGCTGCCCGGTGTGGCCGTCTCTCCTTTCTAATGCCCGGACCTCCGCGGCAGAATCGAGATGTGTCAGTACACCCACGTATTCTGACACAGTCCAAAGACCCTTGGGACCCGCTCTAACGCGTTCGTACTACATACTCAGTTGGCACGATGCCCTTGCAAATCAGCACGAGCTGATGTCCCGGTCTGGACACTGCGCACTCCTCCGGTTTCGTGGCTACCCCTGCACCCATCTCGATGTCCCCACATCACTGATCCTGGTCGCAGCCGGGTGCCCATCCTTGTTCTTGTCGCCCGAGACAGTGCCCCCAAGGCAGCGGGAGTCAGTCATCCCACTTTGGCTTAGAAGCGTGCTGACATCGATATCCAGATATCTCCCCATTTTATCCCACCGTGCCCTTCACTCATCATCACCGTGGTCAGGCTGTCGATTCTAGCGTGCTGCGCGGGCACTGCTGCTGTCTTCTCCCTGCGCTATTCTCAAGAAATTCCTTAACGGTCCTAGGCACTGGGGAATAATAGGCCTCTTTTGATAAGCCAAGGCGACACAGTTACTCACGTTTTCCCGCAAGCAATGCGTCTCTGCTCCGGCATCGAGGCGTGTTGAGTAACCTGCCGAGAAGGCTGTTCGGTTCTTATTCTGCATGGCATTGGCCCACCGGACGCTCGTGCCAACCTCGTCTTGTCTCGGTGATGCCCAGGCTTGGAAGTCTTACACGGTGAGAAAATAATCTACCACTCTGTGCATTCGTCTGGCTAATGCTGTACCGCCTTCACGAAACAGGGCCGCGGTGTCCCCGCTTCATCGAGGAAGCGCATACACGTCTTGCGGACGGCCCTGAGAAAAGCACGTTATATCCACGTCTTTTTGCTGCATTGTCAGCGACAACCAGAACTATATTTGGAACGTCCCACCTCGAGCTAGGGCGATCTTCTCGACCTTGACTCCCCATCGGAATTCGCTTGCTTGTGCATCTGTTCGATTCCTCAAGTCGGGAACCCGCCCTGCAACCTTTCCTACTTCGACCCTGGCATTCCTCTCGGCATATCACATTCTTCCACCGACTACGCTTCGTAGGCATAATTGAATGCGCATCCTCTCACTCGTCGCGCCGACTCCGACAAAGGAGCACCTCAGGAAGCAGTAGGCGGCACCATCTAGGGCCGCTCGTACGCCGGGAAGTTCCTGCTCCAGGGTGTCGAGGTTCTAGTGTCCTGCGTATCGCCGATGAACTATAGACCGGGCAACACCCGGAGTGATCACGCATACCATGTCGCCGGTGCTCTTCAATTGCGCTCATCCTGTATAGAGCGGAAGTCTGGGTGGCCTACATGTTGTCATCATAACGTAGGCCATGACACAGGACTGTGGTTCTCCGCGATATATGTCGTACATCTTATTTACTGACCCTGCCTGCCTGCCTACAGATTGCAAATACGAAGTGTATTAGTCGCCTCTCAATAGCGATGGCATTGCACTCTAAGAGCAACGGCTCTTTGTCAATTCGATCCACAACCCGGTAAGTGCGGCACCCATGATCATCGGCGCACCAACGGGTGCTTGCCCTGGGCCTCAGCCTCCCACATCTGCCATAGGACAGGTGAAGTCTATCGACTCGAAGCTGTCAGATCGCAGGCTACCTGGGCTCCTGAAATCGATGCTATCGTTGACATTGGGCGCGCAGACTTATCGGACGCTAGCCATTGGCGCGAATTTTACGATTGGAGCCCACTTTCTTGCCGTGCAACAAGGACCATCTCAGTGTACTCCCGCGCTTCCACATCGGCCGCCTGCCCTGGGCTACTACGCAGGGCCTCCCCTAAATCCCGCCCCGTGTCCTCACATGAAGATTTTGGTCGGCATTGTCTCTTCCGCTTGTGTCAGCCATCGCGTGAACTTACTTCCACAGGTGGAGCGTCTCCTGTGTGCATGTGAACATATCTTGCTTTGCTGCCATGCCAAACGCCGCGGAATTCGCTGAAACAGCGTACGCAGCGGGCCTTACGTGTCTCCCGCACCGCACCCACCCACGACCGGTTATGCAATGCGCAATGACATGGTTCCGAGGAAGGCCGAACAGTCACCTAACCGTCTTCACCACAACAGCATCGGGGGCTCATTGACTAGGTACGTGCGTGTTACCAACCCAGGCATGCTACCCACATCTGCCATACGCCACCTTTTTTGCCATGGCATACGGCCCCTTGTGGATCGGATCCCCTCTCCGAGTCGCATATTCAAACCACCGCTGTCACCTGCGTTCCCTGCATGTCGTAATGGCGTAATCCATCCCCTGCTCCGACCGTGCTCTCACACAGACGCAGAAGCTGCCATGGCGATTCGAATCGCACGTCGCTCCTAAGGCGAGCGTCTTCGATCCTCAATTGGCCACAGTCGATGAACTCCGCTGATGTAGGCTGCAACCCGGCCGGGGAGACACCGTTCCCGTGTAGCCCGGATCCGGTCCTTGGCGTGCATTTCCAGTGCCGCGCCCGATCCGCTGTAGCACTCATCGTTACTCCGTGCTCGCTTCCTTTGTCGCTGCCGACTCAGAGCCTCGTCGACGTCCGTACCTCGCCTCTGCTCAGGGCCGCTGTGTGCCGGGCCCCTGATCTGCATCTACAGACGGGGGCGAGCGGTGCCTATCGCCTGCTTGGTGTTGGGCACGTCTGCTGGCCCTCTCCTTCCGACGTCCTCCCACAGCTTTGACGGCGCGACGGTACGAATGGCATGTGCCCTTCGCCCCGGAGGATGTTCCTGTGCACGGTGTGGTGACATACCCCGGCCGGGTACGCGCCCTGACGCCCTGATGCGATGATGTACACATTCCCCCGCCAGGCGCGCGCATTTACGCAACGCATCGGGTACGGCACATGGAACATGAAGTACGCAGGACAAGGACGCCTGGCCTGAACACGGGCACATCATACGAGGAAACAACGGGCGGAACCGACGCAGGATTTGAACATATGATATGTCGGATCTGTCCACGCGTGCTGACAGGTAGACGCTCACGGCGCTTGCGACGGCTGAACATCATAGCTCGCCGTATCGCTCCGGGTCCTCGCTCGACCCTCTCTCGCTGCAGGGCGGGATCCTGACAAAGCAGCAGCGCCCTCCGGAGAGCGCGCCTGTGCGTGGCCATGCAGCTCAGCTGCATGCCTCGGTGCACCGGTTTATGACAATGGCACATGTTTCGTCTGTCTGTTTGTCTGTCGATGGAATGGCGGGTGGTTTGCTTCGGGCCCCGTAGAAGAGGCGTGCGTGTTGTGAGGGGTTTGATGCGTCCGGTCGTGCGTCGGGTCTCCCAAGGTCTGCATTGCAAACTTACGTCGTCGAAAATTTACATGAATTCTGGGTCCCCTTGGGGCTCCAGGTGGCTTCATTCTTCGGATGTAATATGCTCAACAGATTGACCACGCATGTCGGGTTGCCCAGCTCCGGAAGTAAAATGTCAAGGCGCCCGCCGCCGAGTACTTCCTTGTCAATGCCTGGCGCGAATATCTGCGCAGTCGCCAAGCTAGTAGCTGGTATTATGATTCACCAAAGTCCGCCACGTCCCCCCCTCACATGATGCACGAGCGCTGGGTGCTCTGAGAGTGTATGGTTACCGCTTACCCTCCATTGCGGAGGCTTCGCTGTCGTGGTTGTACGGTCGTGCACTTGTAGAGATCGCAACCCGTTCGACCGTCGAGGGATTCGCGGGACGAGATTAGCTCACATACACCTTCATCGGGCTGAGGTGGGCGTAAGTTTGGGTGACCACCGACCAGGCCGTCCATCTTCCCGCTATCGTGAGCTTCTCCGATTGCGACTGCGCGATATCCAGGCTCCTCCCTCGTTACGCCGAAGTGGGGGGTGGGATTCGGTTGGGGAGAGGTGGGAGGTGGAGGAGGAGCTCCGGGTCGTCCGCAGATCCGGCTCGCTCTAGTCATCAGCAGCAGGCCCCACCCACAGATTGCGAGGATGGTTTATATATTCGGAGTCGGAAAACGATGTGGGCCAGGTGATGGTGTCAGGCAGTGATAGACTTGTTTTTCAATCCGAGGATGGAGCGACACAATGGAGGGGATGCTGCACGTTCTTCCGCCGAGGAGCTGAGTACGCGCGTGCTAGTAAGTATTTCCTGCTGACCCTTCAGGGCCCCCGGCACGTTCAATGGCATGATGCGTTTTATTGGGGGCACGCTCTCATGCTCGACGCAGGTCTATCTATTGGTGAGAGAACAAGGAGTGAACGCGGTACGTTGATGCCAACAGAGACAAGTAAGCGGGCGTACGACTTCGGCCTAACGGCGTTATCCAGAGAGAGAGTCGATCAACACTCGAGCGACAAGCGTTCTGCTCAGTATGCCAGAACACCCTTCCATCTCCGCTTTGATGACGATTCAAGTATGCCTATCGATCCCCGCATGATCGAACGGCGCGTTAGTAAGTACAGCGGCACACTCCTCCGAACCGCTGCCTTCCAAGAACACACGCCGTGATCTCAACGTCGCCGCCGCCCTGCCAGCGTCGCTTCCTCCCATTGAGTCCGGCGCGAGCTCGAGAAACACGCTCGACAGCCCAGGGACGACGTCCCATCATACGTCCACCGCTAGCCCCGGCCGCTTTCCTCGACGAGTGGGAGACGACCAAGACTGACAGGGCATTGGGGCTCGCGAGCGTCCCGTTGCGGACGCAATAGGGCGATACAACAAACGCCGGGTGGGTTCTCGAGCTAGCGGACGCAATAGGGAGGTCATGGAACGTCAGCGAGGCGTCCCACAAAGGCATAGCACTGATCGGGCAACTTGGACATACCACGATGTGGCGCTGACCTGGGGGTTTGGATAGCGAATGGCTCGTACATTCGCTTGGCAGTCGGGGGCGGGGACATCGCGGCTCGATCTCCATCGCACTGGGTGGGGGTGGGGAAGATCGTGCTAGAACCTGCAGTGTCTACTGGCCACTGCCAATTCCGAACGCGCTCACCTGGAAGTCGTCCGCACACATAACCACAAAGCGCGCATGCCGTACAACTACGTACAGGCACACAGGCCTGATTGGTGTGTTCTATGCACATCTCCACCCGCTGCGAACGCGGCAATGAGCAAGAGTTTATTCGTCCGCAGTGGCATAACTTACCACCAGCATGCGGCGCCCAACCGCACAGTCCTAGCAGAGCAACACGCGCGCTCGCTGTGACCGTTTGTTGGGGTGTCTGGGATAAGGTTGCGATTCTGCGGCACTCGTCCTCATTCAAGGCGCGTGTGCGCTGTACGCCTGCAGGCCCACCGCTGCGGCTAACAATTCGACCTGGAACGCTGTCAAACCACCCCACCCTCGTTTGACACGCGCAGCAGCGTACGTGGGACGGCGCACGCTACGTTATGGGCCCCAGCCCGATTTGCATGACACTGTACGTTCCGGTCTCTGACGGAGCAGAACCTTTACGAAGGCCGCCCGGCGGTCAGCACATTCGGGAACACGCCTACCATATTGCGCAAATGCACCCACCGTCGCCGAGTCCTCGTCGACATTCTAACAGGAGTGTGCGAGGCACAGTCGCGGGGGAAGAAATTTCTGGGAAAAAGTCGACTTGGAGGGACAACGCATCCATGGTGGACTTTCTGCAGATGGCTTCTATGGTGGCTGTCTGGGGCTTGTCCACAGCCATCCGGGCGAAGCAGAGCAGCGCTATCAGGAGCGAGTACGCGGGGGTAAACCTTGTAATGTGTGCGTGAGAAAGCAGCCGCTCTCTGCGTCAATCGCCACCTGCGAATGTTCAGCTATCACCCGCCACCAAGGGAGACGAAGTGCTCACCTCGCACACCACCCACTCGAATATACAAGCTTTAGGTGTGTAACGAAGCCAATCCGACCTCGGTCTAGGTCGACTTCTAAGGAGACTTACTCCGAAGGCACATGTCAAATACACGGTGTCATCACCCAACTTTCAGTGAGCGTTCGATATACATTAGATAGGGTACAACTGCTAGCAGGAGTACAACAGCGTCAACAGGACAACAAGAGCGCGACGATGACAACAGAGACAGCGTGATATAGATACAGTGCTGACGATAAGCAAGAGTCCGTCCAGGCTCCTAAAACGCGCTTCTTCCAGGTACATTTGCGTTACAACATGTCGCCCTCTGTGAAAGCCTGCGTTAACATGCAAGAACAGCCGTCGTGTGGAGCTCGTACCAGGATTCAGAGCATCTCGGTTAGGACATCAAAAGTCGCGGCGAGGTGAGTCCCAGTTCACCACCGAGACTTCGGCACGTCCGTCTTCTTGTTCCTCCTAGCCTTTCGTGCGGGTTTGTCTCCTTTCTGATCCCGGGGAGCTGGGACCTTGGGGGCAGGCGATGCATCGCGCGCGCGGGGGGGATCGGCACGGAAACGTGGCTTGGCAGAGGCCGTAGCAGGGCCGGGCGTACTAGGAGGGTGGAGGGAGTCGACGTACACATCCGCGAAGTTGCGGAACACGCACACCTCCTTCGCCTCCGCGTCGTACTCCGCGAGCGTCGCCCACATGCAGTGCCAACCGGGCTCCTCGTCGAACTTGATGGCGAATGCGACGTGCTTCTGCGTCCAGCGCGTCTCGCGGGCGTCCTTCCCATTGCCCGCCCCCCGCCCTTGCCCCGGCTGCACCTGGAACGCCTTGTCGGCGAGGGTGATCATCGCGGCGTGCTTCACGGTGAGACGGACGTCCGCCGTGCCGGAGAGGGGGTTCAGGACGGCGGAGTCGCTCTCGAGCTTCTTCGGGACGCCGCGGAACTGGGGGTCGTAGCCGACGACGCGCACCTGGAACGATGCCCCATCGGTGAAGTGCAGCGTGATGCTGGGGTGCGCGCGAGAGCGCCTGACGCAAGTGAGGGTCTTGCCGACGAGGCTGGCGGGGTCGATGCCGACGCCTGCTTCGCCGCGTCTCTCGGGCTGAGGTGGCTCTTCGTGGGAGGCCTTAGAGCGGTGCGTGTGTGGGCGTGGAAATGACGGCGAGATGGGTGACGACGAGGGCTTGAGTGAGAAGGGAGAGGGGGGAGTCGACCCAGGAGATGTTGAGGGTGACGAGGGGTACGGAGAGGAGGTGTCGGTGCGTGCGTAATGAGAGCTACCGCTCAGACTGGTGCTGCTGTATGATGACATTCTTGACTGCGCGATGGGCCTCGTGTGGTCATAGATCGTGCGCGCCCCTATCTCCGAGTTAGGTGTATGCACGGGGCGGATGGAATGTGCAGTGATGGTGTACAGCGAAGGCGGTAGAGACAGCAGGAGCGGGGCGGAGAGGTGGAGAGAGAGAGAAGCACGGGGCGGCATCACTAGGCAGAGTCGTGGCCGCCCATACGGCCAAACGCCGCCAAACATGGTGCGATAACCGACGTCCATTGTCCCCGCCACGACATTGTCCGCAGTGGACAATTAGTACACCCCTTGCTGCCTCTGTGAGTGCGCCCGGTCAAACGCAGGGATATCGAAAACCAGAGTATTACCTAGGCCTGGGTGACTAGCACGCGCGTATCGACCCCAGGCCACACGTCTCACAGTATGACGACTCTGGCAGATTGCTACATCCTAGCCGCTGGTATGCGCATCATAGTCAAAGCACGTACATAACAATCAGCTCAGTATACTATGTTTCTTGTCACATAACCTCAAGCAATACATTCCAAATCAGCAGACTCTCCAGTGATATGAATGGGAAGACCGGAGCTAAGAAATTTGGATCCGAAGTGGTGAATGGGACGGTGTTACAAGACTGTGGCTTCAGCTCAGCGACTGTCTCGCTCTATAAATCTCGCATTTTCGTGCTTCAAGGCCAAAGCACGTGTGCTGGATCGTCTGTCTCACTCACAACTTCGCGAATCGCGACGCGCCCTCGCCCTATCGTTTATTCGCGTTCAGGTCACGAGGATGGTCACATGACCGTGTGTACCCTAAGCAGTATGCAGCGTCGAGATCTCTTGCATATGAAGGACATGAGGCCTGAGAACAGGCATGTTACTTTCACATAGAGACCAGGCAGTGGATGCGCCTAGATACTGATAGAGAAAACAAATTGTGTGCATTGCTATAGTTACATATGCCTCGTAAAAACGTGTCTGCATCCTCACGGCGAGTGGCTCAGCATGAAGACCGAGCTCAGAACCCTGCGTGAAAATCACATCATCAGCACCCACGCCTCTCCTACAGGACGCCCAACAGCACGCACCGTTAGGCGCAAAGCCCATGCGCTGTCCTCCGACGTCCCACACCGAGTAGTAGTGCTTCAGCACGGACCCGCCGACGAGCTCGAGCCCGTCGAACGCGTTGATGAGCGTCTGGCACGTGCTCGGATCGCTCTCGAACGGGCCGACGTTCAGCTCTGAGCTCGGGATCGTCAGGTTGAACGGCTTGCCGGTCTGCGAGGTGAACGTCAGGTCGATCGTCGCGGGCAGGCCGTAGATCTTCGAGCACGGGAGGCCGTACGCGCCGGGCTCCGCCGCGAAGGGCTTGATCAGGGGCGAGATGAGCTTGTACATCGCCTGGGCGATGACAGAGGACCGCACGTCAGTACAGATGCGAGGCGCGCGCGAGCAGAGAAGAGCTGACCTCAGTCGTAGCCGTGTCGAAGAGGATGTTGCTCGTGCCGCTGTCGAAGATGATGCTGCGGCGCTTCTTGAGCACCGAGGTGGTCTTCCCGTTCACGGAGATCTGCGAGGACTCGACCTCCCAGTCACCTTCGCCGGTCTGATCTGCGTAGACGAGTTTGCCCTTGAACTTGGTGTCGTCAATGCCCCCGATGGTGAGCTCGGCGTTGCCGACCGTGTGGGGGGTCAAGAACAGACTGAAGAGTGCTGATCAAATAGATAAGAGCGCGCATTGGGGATAGACAGAGAGCTCGGATGCTCACAGGGAAGCCCAGTCTTGACAATAGCAGCAAAGAAACCTTCAGCCTGGGAGCCCATGCCCTGGATCCCGAGGAAGGGGTCGAGGTTGAACTTGGGCGTCTGTTCGACGATGGTAAAGAGCGAGACATTTTTCGCGGCGACACCGCCGACGGTGACGGTGTCCGTCCCACTTTGGAGGGTGAGCACGTAATCATCGTCGACGACTGGGTCGACACCAACGCCGGTGGCGAAAGAGAGAGTGGCGGTGTGCGAGCCGCGTACGAACGTCTTGCTCTTCGACGGGTCGAACTTGTTGAGCTGAGTGCACGAAGTGCAGTCGGTGGCTGACGAGTATTGTTAGCAGCTGGAAGCGAGGGCTGCAACTTGACAGGCGTCGCGCATAGGCTTACTGGCAAACTCGAGGGTCTCTGAGCCGGTGTCGAACACGACACTCACATCCTGGGGCGGGGTGCCCACTGGTATGGGTTGTGTCAGTAACGGAGCATTAGAAAGGCTGCGGAACTCACCAGAGATGTTGCCGAACCACTGCAGGTCTGTTCCCAGGAAGAAGTCATCGAGGGGCACGTTGATGGCGTGAGCGGCCCGCCTGCGCAACGCCGTCACATGGCCCCTGGGAGTCTTGCGGGACTGAAGAGCGATCTTCTGGGGCTTCGGCACGAGCTGGGAGACAGCAGCGACCTCAGAGGAGGTGGCGAGCGCAAGAAGAGCGAGCGTGACGGCGGAGAGCATGCTAGGAGAACCTCGAACGGGGCACTGAGCAGGCAGGGCTCTTGGGCCAGCACAGAGGATGCAGCAGGCCTTATATACCGGATGCGAGAGCGATGAATGTATGTACACGCGAAGTCAGGGAAGACATGTGGACCGAGAGAGAGGTTGAGACAGTGGGCGGCTGGGGAAGCTGATAGGGCTGATGTCGGGCAGGGTATGGGCACCGGGCGGCCTCGCTGTGGCACATGGGGCAGGACGAGGAGAGGTGCGCGTGTGGGCCGTCTACTGTTCTCGCGAGGCTGACCGTGTGCGCGGTCGGGGGTCCGATCCCACCGCAACCCAATCACAGCGACAGATGCCCGAGTCGTATGAAGCCTTTCTTCTCTCGTCGCTGTTCCCTCCTTCGAGGCTGTTCTCGCTTCCGTCGTCCATGTGGAGGTGGATAGATCTGCGCATGCATGTCGACTCGCTCGGCCGCAGACGCTCGGTCAGGCCACGGGCGCTCCGAGCCAGTCGCTGTCTGCACTGCACAACCACCATCTCTTCTCTGTCTGAGCATCCCCGAGGCGACAACGACCCTGCATCTCCTCACATACGATCATGGGTACATATACATCCGATGTCAGACACACCCTGTTGCTGACCGTGTACCACCGGCAATGTACAGCTTCTGCCGAGCAGGTCGAACTGAACGCGCCCCATGCGCCCACAGAGAAGGCTTTCGAGGCGTTCGAGGTCGTCCAACACGCGATCAAGGCCGAGATCCTCAAGTCGCGCCACGACTGGGACAAGCATGAGCCCCGCATGTGGTCCCGCGCCGCCGGCATCGCCAACGAGGATCTTGTCGCCTTTACCATCCGCGACGATCTTGTCGAGTGCCGCAGCGGGCCGACGTCCTATGGCACAATCATCATAGGCAAGATTAAGCTTCCTGCAGTGCGCGATGAGGACGGAGAGGGTTTCATACACGTCCGGTGCGTTTTCTTGACATTTCCGTTTCACCGCGGATTCTGATAGGTAATGTTGTGCAGCATCCACGATCCACCTAACAGGGTTCGTCCCTTCAATATCCAATCAATATGTATAGCAAACACTGACAGCTGACCGTAGGGCACTGACGATGTCTTGTTTCACTCGTTGTTTACCGACGAGGGCAACCGCGACCCCGAGGGTCGACCCACCACGTGGCGCGCCATCCAGACGCGCGACACCCCACTCGAGTTCTTCAACGAGTAGGGTACGGACACGAAACGGGCGACGGATGTATGTATGTTTGTAGAGAACTAATGTATACCCACGAAGAAATAAGTCATGTATCGTTGGTGAGTTATTCGGCTTTATCGATTCTCCTCCCACATCTTCCGACTACCCAACCTACCGCTTACATGCTTGACAGATCTATCAATGAATTCCCCTCCATGGGACCGCTGCACCTTCGCCGGCCCACGCCGCTCTTCGTGATCTCGCCCTAAGACATAATTCATGAACGACTGCATATGTACTACGGCTTCGGTGGAGACGCGTGCTGTTCTGGGTTGCTGTCGTGTTCGCTCGCGAGGTGTGTGAGGTCTCCGATAATGCGGCCGTGTCATGAAGCATCTAGTCCACGCAGTACATCATCGGCTGCGTGTACGTGGATGGGGAAGGAATGTATAGACATCGTGAGACCATATCGCTTTCACCGTAGGCACGCTGTATATGCGCAGTTGACTGATACAGATGTTCTGGCGGTATCCCTCGCCGCCGTGCATTCATGAAGCCCTTCGATCAGGCATGCGTCTGCGAAGATTTATGGCACGGTACGTTCTGACAACCCATTGCACATGGTCCAGGCGTCTCACAATCTGCTGCTTGCTCTAGACAGAGCTTTCGGGAGACTCGCGTCCACACACATGAGGCCTCTCCAGTCCCACTTCGCCGCCGCGTCGCGTATACCTCATAGTCCCCGGTTTTTCACCGCAAGCTACCCTATACTGCGTTGGCCGATTACATACTGCTCTTCGCTCTCTTTTAGTACACCTTGTCCATCTCAGGATGTTTTTAAGTCCCCTCGATCGCTCCCTGCAACGCGAGGTGAGCCAACGACTTCCGTTTCTCGACGTTCCTCCTATCGTGACACTCGGAATCCTACTTCCACCTCCGCCATCTCCTGTATTTGCTGACCCCATCAAACAAGGACTGCCTCCTCGCTCCCTTCACCCCAGTTCAGTTTCAGGGGAAGCGTTTCCGAGCGAAGCCCCACGTTCCTGGCCCACGCGTTTTCATTGCGCCCTGAGCACAAGTTGGCGCATCGATGGTACCCGGAAAGTCTTCGCATGCACCCAAGCTTCGAAGCACTCCAACAGAAGCAAGAAGACTGAACGGCGATGTGTCCTTCCCGCGTCACCGAACTGCTCACCTCGGGTCAGATGGCGCTCAGAGGCTTCCAGGCGTCACCACGTCCACGGGCGTATAATTAGCAAGTGATCAACAAACGACGATAGGTACGCTCTCGATTTCCAGATAGACCTCGCCGCAGATACGATGAACGCACCACCGCACACAGCCTGAAATCCGTCTCATCCAGTCCTCGGGACGTCACACGGCCCCCCACATCGCAGCGTCGGCAGCAAGGGTCCTGTACTCGTATCCCGAGAACGCTCGAGCGCGCCTTCCGCCTTCCATCCCCTATCCGGACACCCGGATACGAAGCACGGTTCGCTCGACCCAAGTACTTCCGCCGTACACACCCGGGCCTGCTGTGCGCGAGTCACGAGCGCAGGGTCCACACTGGGCGTGGTGGCCCCCCGCCCCCGTCCGTCCCCGCCTCCAGCGCACAGACGAGGACAGGACACCGCGCGCCCCGCGGAGGCATCCGCGGGACGGTCCCCGGTTCGAGCTGCAAGCTTCCAGCAGGTCTCGAGCTCTGAACATCAGCACCGTGGACACAGCTCCTCCCGCGGGTGATACTGATCCACCCCCCCCCCCCCCGACTCAGCCTCGACGCGCGCATGGCGATGGCGATCGGACGACCCGCCGGGCCTGGGACCGCCGCCCGGGAGAGCAGCATGCCCCCCTCACTTCCCCCTCCGCGATGGATCATCGCGCCCACCCGCGGGGGCGCGAATTCCGTGTTGGAGCGGTAGCGAGATCCGGCGCGCGGACGGCGCTGAGATCCGTTCTGGGGCTTTGTGGGACGCGCCGACGTGGAGGGCTTTCGGCGCTCAGCGCTGATCGGCCTGCCTGCGATGCGGAGGGTTGTGGGTGCGTGTGGACGATCCTCGACCTCGGTGCGATGCGCTCGGCTGGCGAGATGGACGATGGGCGGTCCGCGCCCGGGGTGGAGTGGGGGGGGGGGGGGCGTGTGCTCCCTCAGTGAGGTGCATGCGGGTAGGTGTGCACGTCCTCGTCGACGCTCGCGCTCTCGAGCTGGGAGGTCCCGTTGCGCGGGCGTGTGGATGATACTCCTCGCGCGCGACAAGGCGGGGCCGTCTGTTGCCATTGCCAAAGACAGGCTCCAGCGGTACCCACGAGACCTCGCGAGCGCACGGCAGAGGAGCACCAAGCGTGTGGGTGCTTGTAGAGCCGATCGGGCAAGCTCCGTCGGTGGAGTTCCGGACTACTTAATGTCGCTAGCTTTCAAAGCTTCAAACGTTCGATCATTTGCTGATCTTGTCAAGCTCAGCCGGGGGAAGGGCAAGGCAACCAGGCATCGATCACGGGCCTCGGATGCCCCGTTCTCGTCTGGCGAAAAGTACATGCGCTCTGGTACATATACGCAGGCATTGTGAGAAATGGGGGGAGGGTATGTTGCGTGAGGCCCTCGTGCCATATTCGCAGGCAACCGAGAAAACCACTGTGGCAATAAGTGGAAAACACGCAATGTACGCTGCACCCTCGTTCCCCTCGAGCGCCACCTCTGTATAACGTGCAATAAAATCATGCCGGACATCGCATGCGCCAGAAGCCTGCCGATAGGGACCAGTGTGTGCGCGACGCTCTTCGTAAGAGGAAGCAGCGCTCCGCGTCCCTAGTGATTACCCGAGAAGGTCGCGACGCGACGGATGTCGTATGCACGGACGTCTCGCAGTTGCTTTCGATGTTCTTGCAAGCGGCCGTGATCGAGCGTCCGGGGGTAGATTCTGCCCCAACGGCAGAGGACGATTGAGCGCAGTTACTTCGAGCTTTCGACCTCATGACCAGACCAGGGTGCCAGCACAAAGCCCTCGTGCCAGATCTTCGGCCCGCGCCCACGCCGACCAGGACAGTACTAGTCTCGCACCGGACTCGACCTCGACGGGGATCCTTTCATCCAAAGGGACATATGCTCTCGCAGAGCGTCGAAGAACGAGCCGACCGCGTCGCACCTGCGTACATCAGCATCGCGCGGAATACGGCAGAGGACGCACCTGGACGATGTCCAGAAGCCAGATTGAGATTTAACGCACACCCCACACACTTGGAGTTGTACCGTCTTCGTATGAGACTACAACTATCAGCTAGCTTCGTCCAGAAACCCGACGACAGACATGTCGCCGCGATGAGCACGCTTAAAGAACGCGCGGACTCCAGGGGGGCCCATTCGATACTCGGGTTTCTTAGTACTTGCTGGAATAGCAACAGTATGCCTTCCTGGCGCGCCGGCGCTTGTGGTCGACGTACATAGCCCCTGGCGCCGGGGTCTTCGTCAAACTCTCCCCCTCCCGGCCTTGCCCAGTCTCGCTTGAAAGAAAAAAGTACTCCTCGGACGGATCCCGCGCCCACGAGCGGGACTCTCTCTCACACTGTGCCGCGATGGCCTGACGACGCACTCTCCACAAAGAAGCGCGCTTCGCGAGCCGCAGCAGCGTGGACACCCACGCCCACATGGGCCAAGGATGTCGACGACTCGACGACCCGACGACGCGTACGCAGCTGCGTCTCGCTGTTCGGTAAAAAAGGCATGCTACGGGGACCCCGGGGCACGCGCATCATGTACGCCCGTCCGTACGGCGGTCCACCCCAAGGCCCGATCCCCCGCGCGACTGGCTTGATCGCTCGCCCATGCAGGTCCTACTCCAGGTCCGCGGACACGGCCGCATAGCGGCGGGAGAGACCTGTAGTGCAAGAGACGGGGTGAGTGGCGTACGCATGTGCATATGGCGGCTCATCATATCTATGTACACAGGAAGCGGCGAGAGGGAAGAAAGAGACGGAGAGACAGGAAGAGAGAAAGGAGACCGAGGTGTGAGTACAAGTGTCTGGAGCGCGTCACAAAACAAAGGTGGGGCAAGATTTGGCAAATCACTGACTGTATATCACGAGCTGGCGGCGGCGTCGCGCGCCCACCGCACCTCGCACCCGGTCGCTTCGTGTCACGGCGGAGTCTTGAGACTTGCACACGCGATGCGCTTGGACCGGGCGCGAGAGCGGGCACGCGGGCGGGACGCACGCAGGGGGTGAGACCAGAACAACGTATTGTGGAGAACGACAATGAACAGGATGGGAGGATGATACACGCATATGGAGGGACACCGGCACGCGGGCCCGGGCAGAGAGGGCCGGAAAGAATAAGTAAACGTAGAGACACAAGAACCGAGCCACGACAAAGGGTGCATCCCCCTCTCCCCCCTTTCCCCACAGGGGACTAGGAGGACAGGAGGCGCAGGTTACCGAGATCCGAAACCGAGCATGCCAGGACATGAACCCGAAAAGGCTTCTGCAAACGATGGGAGCTGTATCTTTGGCACCATCTTCGTCCCGGCGGCGCTGTTACCGGGCACTGTGGGAATTGGGTCCGACCGCCCCGCCACCGTATCCTCGGCCGTGTAGCATTCGACACCGTGCGTCGAAGTACTAAGGTAGGTGTAGGATTGATATGTGGGGAGATTGACTGTATTAGCGGAGCGGTAGGGGTTCGCCGGATCTATCGGGGTGAACGTCGATGTGTTCGTAACCCAAGGGCCGACCGAGGAAGCAGTTGCCGAGTAGGACGGAGACGGTGTCGGGAGGTCGATAAACATTGACATTTGAATCGTACGTTCCTCGGAGCCATCGGAGGACGACGATGCAGAGGACATCGGGGAGTACGACAAAGTCGGCGTCGAAAGCGACGGCGACACCTCGAGCTGGGGCTCCACGTCCATTGCGAACGAGGGTTCATAGCCCGTTCCAGGTGCCGACCGAGCGTTGTAATACGCAGCATTCTCGTCGAAGCGACCCACCGGCAAGAAGAAGGGATCCGCAGGCGCAGCGAAACCATTTGACGTGACAGACGGTAGCGTTGCGCTGCGGCGCACGATACGCGTGGTCCTCGGCGTAGGCATCGGGGTGGGGATGCTAGCCAAACCTTGCGAAGGTGAAATCCACCGATGGGCGTCAACGGCCGCAGTCGTTGCAGCCGCCCACGCCGCAGCAGGCAAGGAGGTACAAGAGGGGGACGACGCAGGAGCAAGCAGATCACCATCGCTCTTGGTACGCGAGAAGACACGAGCAGAGGAGCCAGACGACGAAGACGTCGTGGGAAGCTTGCCAACCCAGAGACGCCACTCGAGAGCCTCGCCGACAGCGCGTTCGCATCGGCCAATCTCCCGTGGGGGAAGGCCGGCGAGCTTCGCCCAAGCGCGATTCGAGTACGAGCGATCTTGGATGAACTTGGACGCGAGGATGAGGCACGCTAGGAACGTGCGACGCGGACAACAGAGGGGAGAAGGGAGGGAGGGAAGCGGGGGGAGGGGAGATTGTTCCTTGGTGCGTGCAGCAGCAGGGATCGAGGTTGGGGGCACGTCCGCGTCAATTTCAGTAGCTATATGCGTATCATCGACTCGTATGGTGTCCAAGGTAGGTCCAGCGGTCTTCGCGGGAGCGTCGAAAGGCGAGTCACCGAGGGCGTCGCCAAGCATATCGTCTTCATACAAACCTTGCACGATCCTTGGCTCGGCGTCCTCTTCCGCGCATCGGTCCGCGGTCGGGTATGCCTTCTCGTTTCGGAGGACATCGGGGACCTTTGCGCGGACGGCTTCGAGGTAGCAGAGCGCGGTCTGGAGGACGCCGGTGGAGGTCCGAGAGCGACGAAGGACCTCGTGCACGAAGGCCTTGATCGGAATGAGATTGCTGGTTCCGGAGGACTCGGGCGCTTCGGAGGATGACTCGATATGTTCTGCGGGCGGAGATGGCGACGGCCGGCTGGTGGGAGAGACTGGAGAGGGGAGCTGAATGTTTCGAGGGCCAAAGAGCTTCGAGAATCCAGCGGCCATCAGGGAGGGGGACAGGGGAGACTCGGCGTGGGCCGTCGGCGGTTCGGGCTGCGCACATAGCGACTCGCGTCCGCACGCGGTGAACACGGTCGGTATGTCGTCGGGATGCCAGGTATCGCTAAGGGATTTGACAGCCTGATCTGCGAGCGTGCACACATGAGCATGCAGTCACCCAAGCTCGCCGCGGACGACGACGACAGAACCATGAGCCGCAGACACAAGCCACCCGAGCGCTATGTGCATACGCGGACAGCTTATACGTGCCGAGACGTGTGGACATGGGGATGTAGGGAATATCGCAAAAAGATGGAAGTAGGGTGACTATGTGGCGTGGGATTGGCAGTAAGACTTACCGACAAGTCTCGCAGCATATTTTGTTTTCTGCGCATCGCGCAGAGCATTGGCCGGCGGAGATTGTTGGGTCAGGCATTTGGGGCGTTCGGAGTCGGAGAGCGGTTGGAGGAGAATTGAGGGCGGAGAGAGAGAGGAGACGGAGGAAGCAGGTGTGTGCAGATAGACAGCAGGAGAAGCCTTTGGGAGAGACGGAAGCGAGAGAGCAGAAGCATAGGGTTGCCAGCGGGTCCTGGCGCGCGACGCGCCAGGACCGCGATGGGGAAGAGAGTGGGAAACCGCATGGATGTTCATTGTCGAGACCACGGACGGAGCGGGGGTTGTGATAAGCCAGAGACGAGAAGTATGATTAAAACTTAGATAGAAGTAGCATGGGCGAGAAGAGAATGAGACTTGAGGACGATAAAGATACTAGAAACAGAGGTCGAGTCGGCCTTGGCGGAGCGAGCGGGGGACGGGTGGGGGTATCTGCTAATGAGGCGCATGAAGCACATTTCGTATTGTCTGGGTTAGAGCGGAAAGTCCGTAGTCTGGGACTAGGGACGATCCTTGTTGGGCTCGTGGGCTAGAACTGCACTAGCTCAAGAGCACGACGTTTGTTGGGCTGGGGAGGCGAGTGGGGAGGCGCGGGAACGGGAGCGGTCGAGGGACGGAGGCGATAGGAGGAGGGACGGTTATAAAGGCGACGGGAGGAGCAAGAGTCAATCGCTATATCGAGCCGACTCTCAGCCACACGCAAACAACGCCACACAGCGCGCGCCCAATGCAGAGTCACTCTCTGCCTCTGCCTCTGCCGCAGACTCAGACTCAGACCAAGCTGAGCTCCAACCTCCGGCTCTCGACAACATAACATAACATAACATACTCCTCCTGTCCAGGCGATGCGCCCCCGCCGTCGCCGTCTCACATCCGCTGCGCAGCGCAGAGCAGAGCTCGTTGCGTCCGGAACGACTCATCTGCAATTTTCCCCATGACTCCGTTCTTCGACTCGCGGTCGCCCGGACGTGATCCTGCGTCCCGTCGCTTCGCCGCATCTCTCTACATCCCCCGCTCCATTGTTTCCGCATGTCTCCTCTCTCCATCTGGCGTCTCGTCCTGTATCAATACCTCGTTGACCGGGACACCCCTCTCCTGGCCAACCATCTTCCGCTGATGACATCCCTTACCGTCCCCTTCCGTCCCCATGAACGCTCGCTACAGTACATTCGGATTAGAACAGCAGAAGCACACATATCCTCCGCTCTCGGCCCCATCTCCTCGTCATCCCTCTGTGCCCGTAGCATCTTCCGATCTCCGTTCCGCAGTGAGCTGCACCGCTCGTCCCTCTATCCACGACTGCGTACGCCCACTAATCCTCCAAGCCTCACAGCCCGACCCTCTTCTATCGCCCTGCCCTCGTTCATCCGGCTTGATTTGCCGTGCTCATAGTCACGAATCTCCCTAGCGTCCCTCAGTGTATCTCAGAACGCATACGACGATCGGCACCGCACCATTTATCGCCCGCTGAGCCTCTGCAATGCATGCATATCACAAATGAATGCCGTCCGTCCGCCACTCTTCCGTGCGATCGTCGTCTATTCAAGCACGGCTTCCCATACCTCACCCCTGCTCTCCGTCCCCTTCCCTGCCAGGCTCTGCACGAACCCGAACCCGGAACAGCAGTGCACGCGTGAGTCCCGGCACTCCTGCGTATACGGCAGATGTCGTGCTCCTCTTTCTCCAGTGCAGGCTCCGCGCGCGTGCACGCCATGCGCCCGCGCGAATACAAACTGACGCCACACCGTGTCAACCGCTCCTCCCGTTTAGGCCCACGGCTGATCACAGTCCTCCCCGCAGCGCGCACGGGACGTGCGCCGCGCAGAGTCAAAGTCTCGAGTCGTGTCATGTGCGGCCGGACGGCAGCCCCCCCGAGACTGCCGACTGCAGGCGTTGTGTGTCAGAGCCCGGTGGTGCCAGGCCCGCCTGCGGACGGCGTCGATTTCTCGAACCAAGGACGTCGGCGTGCGATCCATCTGCCAAGAATCCCGCGCATGGCCCCCTTCGTTCCCACTTTGCGCGCGCGCGCGCCTCTTGGCCTGCTCCAAGTCTGAGCGCGCGCGACCGTCCTGCCTCGTCTCGTCTCGCCCCGTCCCCATGTCCTATATTGTCGCCGCGGAGACCAGATAGGGCGGCCGGAGTGCACGAGCGCGGCGGGAGCGCTCGGCACCGCAGGCGGGCCACCTTACGCGTTCCGGACGATATCTATCAGGCCGCACCTGCGGAGGCGGAAAATTGTGCGGGGTGACTCGACGTCGCCCCCGGCCGCGCCGCTATCGCGATGTGCGGTCGTGGGCGCCCTGTTCAGCTTGGTGTGCCCCTGGGAGCTGTAGCGCGCGGGGCGGTCCTGTGTGGGTGTTCACTGTTAGCGTGCCGCAGACTTCTTGCCCGTCAGAAGATCGCATGGTGGGGCGTGAGATGGCCTCTGTGCGTGGCTACGGGGGTCGGACGCGGGTCCTGGGCTGCTGCGGGCGACTCGCGAGCGCACAATGGTCGTGTCGAGATACTCGGTCAGAGATGTTTACCGGCATGCCGGGCATCGAGCTCCAAGCTCGAGTCTCGAACGTTGAAACGCTGAGATTTGGGCAGTCACCGTCAGTTGTCGATCAGCTTCGGGGCGTAGTAGTAACTCACTTGGCCATCCTCAGGCCCGCGGACGCTCAACATGTGTGGCAGCGTGGCATGTCTCGTTCGATGAAGATTTCTGCTCGCCGTCAGGAGCCCGTGCAAGGTTCGATGGCCTGTTGTGAACTGTTGAATCTGCGGATGGAATACAGCGCGAGTACGCTGCGAGCACAGGATCGTGGAAATATTGTCTGTGGACAAGTCGGATTGTATCACGATTGCCGAAGGCGCGCGCTGGTAAGACCCGCGAGTAGTAGTACTTACTATACTAGTCACTAGTCAGCACTTGCATATGTATATCATCCATAGTACTGCTGTAGCGTGACGCCCGTCTCTCGGGACCCGCCTCTCCTGGCCAGAGTGTAACACAGCGTGCGGCGTCGGGGACATGGCCATCACGGCCGTGCTTCAAGTTACTGACCGCGAGCGTTCTGCGCTCGTTGATGACACTGACAGGTGCTTGCTAACGGACCAAATTTGTCCCCATGTGACCCAGCGGCCCTCGCAGGTGAGTAAGTACTTTCATCTGTCAATGTTCCTCCCGAGAAGACTGACACACGCCGCTGCTGTACGGTACACACATAACAGGTCTCATGGCCGACGCAGCATCCCGCAAGTGTTTCCGTCGGGCACGGATCCGCGGTCAAGCTTCACAGCTCCAGCTTCGAGGGCCGGGCCCCGCACCCCCAGGTTCGTCGACCTCCAAGTTCGAGTGCCCGTGGCGAACTGCACAGAGCCCACGCGTGCGGCTGCAGGTGCGCAGTGTGCGACGCACTCATATGGCGATGCCAGCGCGCGCGACCGGCATCAGGGCGCGCCCCGCGCTGGCAGTGCGACCCCCGACTCCCGCCTCCTCTTGCGCGCTGGCTTCATGTTCCGATCGACGCGTCCGGCGAGACGTGCGTGGAAGGGCACGCCGGGGGGGGGGGGGGGGGGGCGGAGTCAGCCCCGGCCAGGATGGGTATCTTGGGCCTTCCCCGACTCGGTCGTGCGCTCGCCTGTCTGCAGGGGGCCGGGTGAGGCTTCTTGCCACGATCGCGCGTCACGCCCGGGGTGCGCAGCGCAACGAAACATGACCGCCACTTTTGAGTCTCCTACAGGGTGCCCATGTCGGCGTAAATTCGGCGCTGGGATGGGCGTCGTGGGGTCGCGTCTGAACTGGCCATCTCAGCCTCGGGAGGGCACACTCAGTGTTACGTCGGCGCAGGCGGCGGGCGTCGTTGGTACGATAGACGGGCTTGTATCCCGCGCTGGTTGAAACGACGAGCCGTAGACGCATCTGCGTTGTTGGGGGTGTTTTGGCGTTCTGGCTACCCCCCTCTGAACGTCTGGCTGGAAAAGGTGCTGTCGTTGTTTGCAGGCGTGTGCTCCCACCCCCGACTTGACTTCGTACGGCTACATTTTCGCGATCAAGCGGTGCATAGCACACTCACAGACCATTACAGCGGTGATTATGCATGCCCGCCTCTGGCGCCTCCACTGCGCGCCCTGAAGATGTACGGTGTGGGACAATTCAAGCCCTACCACATATGTTCCGTAAAAGGGAGCGTTGAGCGCAGCCTCACGTATGTGCGGTAACCTCTTCCGGTGGTATGATATCTCTCACGACCTGGTAGGAGCAGACATGGGATCAGATTATGTTGATATCGCGCGCAGGCTCCCAATGATTCGAGCCTCAAGACCGCGGGAGGCTTTTCTAGGTTAGCACGTCCGTTTGAGCGTACACCGTGAACCTCGAGCTGAGTTGTTATGCTAAATCTTCCATGCAGCATGTCATGACGGCCTCCGCGCAACAAGACACCAACTCACAAAAAATAATAACAGTCCAGTGCAAGATAGGGATAGGGCGGCGTCGTAGACCAATCATCGGTTCGTTTTCCCAAGACAATTGTCGCCGCCCAGCCACGTCATATCACAAGCAGGCCTAAGCTAAAATGTCCGCACGCCCTCCTGATGACCCAATAGCACAATCTGACCAGCGAAAGGACGAAGAAAATGGGCACAACAGGCCTCTGTGATCATCGATCCGGACGCATGCTCTCCCGGCGGTGACTCCCTCCCGACGGGTCAGGCGGCAAGACCGCAGCGGAACCGCCCGTCCACGGAGAAGAGTCGAACAAGCGCGGCCGGCGATTGCACCCTCCCCCGACGCCGTTCGCAATATTACCGCCAGGCATCGGAACCGTCTGTGTGTGTTCTGCAGCAGTCCGCAACAGTCTTTATCGGACTGTGCCCGGATGGGAGCGCGGGACCGCGCGGGCGCGACTCCTGTGAGTGCCTTCGTCGGCCCCTGTTCAGAACGCCGGCGTTCCCTCGCTCTCTCCGCCCACCTCGAATCTGACAAGCAAACATGTACCTGAAACGGAGAGTCAGATGGGGCGGGCGAGCGATACCACATCTCTCTCGCGTGTCAGGCTTCAGGGGCGCGCACTGGCGGGCGGCGGGCTCGCACCACAGTGACTCACCCCGTGCCGCGGGGACCGAGTCAGCCTACACAGGGAACCAGGTGCGGCGCGGCGCCGTTCGTGCAGCGTCGGTGATGGCAATGCGACGTCTCGCCGCCCGAGGTGACCCACTTAAGTGGGCCCTATGCATCAGCTGCCCCGGTCTGGCCTGTGCGCGCAGCCTCGCGGGGCGGTGAGGGCATTGCGGGCGCTGGCGTGCTGCTCATATGCGAATGTGGATCGGAGGCATGCCGGATGAGGAGCATCATCGTTGGGCAACAGCGGGTCATCCGCCGGCCACCTCAACCACCAGGGGGTCCTTCGGAAGATTAGAATGAATTCATTGGATTTGTTCATCAGCCATAGCCCTGCGCGCGTATCCCTGCTGCCTCCTTCAAATTGGATTCTCATGATCCAGCGATACGATGTTACGTCGGATTTGTGTCCAAGTTTTAGCGCCGTGCGTCTGCTCTCGCACCCCCCTCCGAGTAAGCACACAAGGCGGAGTGTTGCGGGGAGACATGGACGCCTTGTCGTTGTTCAGGGTCTTTTCGAAAGCTACTGCACCCGTCTTTCCCGTACGTCACGGAAGCGCATTCTGCCTGCTACCATGCGCGCGCTGCATGCCGCTGCGACTCGCGACGTGGACTCTACTACCAAGCGCGACTGGAAGTCTGTCAACAACCGCGAACTCGGCACCATCTTCATTCTCCTGCCCCTCAGCTTCGGTGCCAGCGATAGCAGCGAGCGGCACACTAAAGAATGGGGACCTCAAGCTTTCCAGGCTGATCGCTCCAAATTCGGCTCAGGCTTCCAAGGCAATGTCATAGATTCGCGCGCGGTAGCAGACTTTATTCCGCCTGTGCATTATCAGAGTTTGAACCGTGTTTTCAGGGACTTCGGACATGTCATTCAAGGCATTTGCGCGCAATTTTTGCCCTCGCGACTACGCTGACCCGTGTTTTGATTCATTCCCCTTGCTCTTGAAGACACCCTCACGTATCAACAGGTGTATCATCCCGACATGTTTGACTCCAATCGAGAACCTTGCCATTTGGTCGCGAAGTCGGGTACCGCCACCGGCACTCCCTTTACTCGCGCCAACGCCGTTTGTACCTTTGTCCGCGAGCTCTACAACCGCGATATGAACACCCGTCAGACATAGATTGAGTGCACGATTCTTAGCTGAAATCAATCCAGGGTGTTTTCAGAGCGGGGCAATTCTGCCTTCATTATTGTAGATATCAAAGGCCGCATTAGCGGCATGGCTCACTGGCCGCTCGGGCAAGACAGAGACCTTGGACGTCGCCTATACGTCACGCCCTTTTTGTGTCTCGTGAAGCTTTGCATGGCCCACGAAGACTTCCACAATGTGTATTCCAACGTCTAGGGTTTGTCGTTTGTCCGCCGTTACGTATCTATAACTGACGAACGACCTTGTAGTCTAGGACTTCTTACCAGAGTCTTATCCTCTACCTCTGATAAAGAGTCTTTGTCGTGAATCTGCTCGCTTCTTGCAACTGAAAACGTCAACATTTCGATACAGGTCCCCCTTCGGTAATTCTCGTGAGTAGTTTTTGGCCTTTGGGACGAGGACAATTGCAATACTACCTCATGCACTCTCGATTCCCACAGTCCTCAGAAACGTTGAGGGAAGGGTATGCGTATAGGTAGCGAGTCTTGTCCTGTCGTTGTGCTTATCCTTTATCAACGGGCAGCGTCACATCCTGGGGAGCTACAATGGCCGTGCGTTGTCGCACGCCCGCCGCCTATATCGTGCCCAGCATCATGAGCATCCGCAGAAGGATGTCTGTGCGACAAGCATGACATCGGGTCGTCTGGGCGCATCAGGACGAGGGCGCGACCAGATCGTCCGACGAGTCGGCCTCGCGACAATATCTCCTTCGCAGCTTCATCCGGCGGGCGGCCGTAGTTGTGCTGCGCGACAAGACTCTCATAGGTGTTGCCGCTGGTCCCGCAGCTACGCCATGCGCTGCGTCGGGGCGAAGATGCGGTCGCTGCGTTCTTTGGACTAGCCAATTTCATTGCAGACGAGACTACTTATGTATCAAGGTTTCTCGGAATTCTACATTATTCCCCTACCCTAAGGATTGTATTATTGCAGACGCTACCTCTAAGCCAACCCTATGTTGTGAGTGGGATGGACAAAAGTGCAACCTGATTTCTCCAAGTATAGGCCAGCGGTCGACTCCAGGTACTAGACCTGCCCATCTGCTGCGGTCTATGTACACCTTTGAAGGGATTTCGTAGACCTGATGATTCTCTCCAACCCTGCATGATGAGACTTGGGGTTTATGGAAAGCCTCGACTCCTTCGCCGTTCAGCGTTTAACGTTCAACACAGGTACTCTCCGTATTTCCTGAAGTGGAACTAAACAAATTCCTGGCGTCCCGTGCGCTAGGGCTGCCGGCATAGCTGCGTCTTCTACTCGAGTGCCTGGGAACAGGAAGCGATAGTACATCTCCCTTTTGCCTCGACGCTGCCACACAGTCGTGCCCCAAACCTTCCGCGAGACATTTCCCTCACGCGTTGTCTGATTCCTGTCATCGGCCCGCGGATTTATTGCGTGTGGTGCCCGCCTTGCCTCAAGAGAGGTAAGTGCAGCCCCGCGCCCATCCACCTTCTTCCACTTACGTCAAAATTCCACCACAACTGCCTCGTCTAGCACGCCCGTGCCGTGTCTATGTTGTAAACCCACGGCAGCCGCGCGCGCGTTTCGCGTTTTTCCGAGCACTCGCCGGAGTCAGTGTACACGTTCATGCAACAACGGTGTACCCTCTAGGAGCTCCGAGTGGGTTTGTGCTTCTCGCGCTGGCATGGGTGATACAAAGTTCTCAAGAACAGCTGGAGGCCGCACGTCAACGCCGTACGTACTGCGACGTGTTTCCTGGCAATGCCCGCTTATCGTCGCCGCCTCGACCGTTGCTCGCCGAAAGTACCTTGCTGGACTGTAGCTTCTGGGACGGGGCCGCGCTGCGGTCGAGCACTACCTGGCCGGGGCGATCTCGATGTCGTCTGAAAGATGGCGATCGCGCCGCCTCGCGCTGCCAATGCCAACCCCGACGTGCGCAGCCGTATCCCGCGACGCACCAAAAGGGAACAAGCGACGGATCGCACCAGGCTCCCGTCGCCCCCGTCAATGCATCTCCCCCACTCGGGCATTGCGTTGAGAAATCTATGGCGAGCTCCGAGGGCGCGATAACGTCGCGCCTTCGTATAGACTCCGTGCGTCCGTGCCTGCTCTGGAAGAGGGCGGTTCCCATCTTCGTCCACAGGAGCACGGGAAATCTGCCTTCTAGGGCAGAGCCTACCCCCCCGTCCCCTTGGTCATGAGACACCGCCCGACATGTGGCAAGCTCTCTCCGGCGGCGCGGACGCTGCGGGACCTAAGGGGGCTTATTCGCAATAGCTATGTCCCTTTCCCTGTTTGCGCGTCCCAGCCCTCGACCGAGCGCCGCCCGACACGCAGCATCGCACGATGCCCGCGCCGACTCGCAAGCCGGCGACTGAACGGGCGTTCGAGCTTGGCCGCGACGGAAGGTATACGTTGGCTGGCACCAACTCTGTCACGTTACGAAAGGCCTTCGCGGCGCTGGCGCGCGCGGACGGGCGAACGGACTTTCGGAGTCGGACTGCTTTCCGGAGAACGGGGGGCACTGGCCATATTACCACGCCCACGACGGAGGGCTGTCAGAACTCGACAAGCCGGGCAGGCTTGTGTAACAGTCCGAAGCGTTTCAGAAGGACGGCCACGCACCAGAACCCCGTTCACTGTAGCCTGATAGAAACTGATGCGGACCGTCGACGAATACGCCCGGGAAAGAGCTAGAATCTGCGACCGGCGGGGCCCGAAGTACATTGTGCGCTGATCATAGGATTTCAAGCCCCTCCGCCCGCCGAGCGTAAGGGGGAGGGGGCGCGCGCACCGACAGTCAGTAGGGCTCATGATTGTGATTCTCCGTGACAGATTTCGTCTCGCCCATGCCCCCAGCGCTCCTGCGCCCGTTCTCACTCCACCGCGACCCTTCGCATTTCGCCCTAATCAGGGACGGCGCAATGTACCACCATCGCGCGGCGCCTCGACTGACGGCGCCAAAACGGGGCAGAAAGGATGAGCAAGCCGCGTCGGCGCGGTGCGTATACAATAGACGCACTATTCCTGGGTGAGCGGCTCCTGGTGGCTCGCAGAACGACGGACCTCGCGCGGACCACATGTTGCGATGTATTCTGGGGAAGGTGGAAGACGGAAGGTGGCAAGGAATGTTACTTACGTCCTCTGAGTGCGCAGAAACATAGGGCCTGGGACGAGAAGATGGATATCCAATCTAGTACTAATCATACAGTCAACGCCGCTACCGATGCTCTATCTAACTTACACACGCCATTCTCAGCAATCGATGCAATGGCACACGGCGGGGAAAGAGCACTTAGAGGATGAGAATGTCGAGGTCGTTATCCTTCATCACCGAGCGCCAGTCCGCTCTGGGATCATTCGCGTCCAATCGCTGCCAGACCTGCAGGTTAGGTTTAACGTCAGAGATACGTCAAACTCTCAACGTTGTGCGGCACGCGCGCGCGTGCAACATGCCCTGGCCTCACCTGTAGAACGATGGACTCGGACGTCTCGATCTCGTAGCAACCTAAATAATAACGCGATCGGAGCAGATGTGGAATGAGTTCCCCGAAGGACCCTCCGGAAACGGTTGAGCGCTCACATTGTTTCCTGTATAATTAAATCATCGGACCGGGTGTGCGCGGACCAGAGGTCACCGGTCAGCTCTTGTAGCGGAATGATGAAGACGTCTCGGGGGACTGGTTTCATACCTAAAGAGTTCGAAGATTGACAGCACGCGGGGCCGATCCGCGCCGAAGAGCTGCGACCCCGCGATAATGACGGGCCAAGTGAGACTGCGGGACGTCGGTCAGTCGAAAGTGGACACGCTTGACGAGTGATGACATCCTAAGTTCAGGGACAACAATGTACTCACTCGACACCCATGCCCTGCTGACCGCATTCGAGACAGAGCGAGAGGATGGACTCGGCATGACCTTGAATGAGCGCGTCGGTGGGCGGTACTTTGAGCACGTCTCTCAACAGGATGATCTATGCACCGGCGGAGCATCATTCACTCTGCCGCCGCTCACCTATACGAGCTTCGAAGCACTGACCTGCGCAGCATGCTGATAGACGCAGTTCCCAATCTGCACCCGATGGTGTAGCTGCCCTGCAGCGCTCCGCCAACCCTCCAAGGAGCTGTAGAGCCTCTGTGCTTCTTGTGCTTGAGCGTCGGCGTCGTCGAGCACCTTCCAATCCTCCGAGACCTCCGCGACGGTGGAGGTACGTGGCTTGAGAACCCGCGAGACGAGTGTTGCAACCTGGCAGGAATTATGCAGCGTCTGTGCGCCGCGGACGGTATAAGGCAAGACCCTTACCTGGGCGAGCAACTGAAGGAACTCTCTCGACATCCCGAAGACCTTGTCACTGTACGACACGTTGTCTTCAGCGTTCGTCTTCGTCATCCTTCAGGCGCCCCGTCAAAAGATTTCCCGAAGTCGGGCGGAGGGAGGCAGCAGACGCACCACCAGCAGTCCAGATTGAGCAGGTAAGGCGCTTGTCCTCGGGCAAAACATCCTGTGATGCCGACCGTCAGAGGTCTCCCAGCGCGACATGCACGGCTCGGAAGCTGTTACCAAAGAGCTCATAGACGGCGACGATCTCCAGCAGGAGTCTCGCGCGAGACACGCCGGTAACGGTGTTCGGCCGGTGGCCTTTGCTCCTTGCAAGCAGTAGCCCGGGCCCACCTCGCGTGCGGACGAGGTTCTTCGCGAACCCGAGACTCTTGCGCCACCGCCGCCCGCAGGTGAATATCTGTGACGACGACGCCGATGCTGTCATCGGACGCACGGTACCAGGTGGAATACACGACTCACGTCGATGAGCGCGATCGTCACCGCGGCGGCCAATGCGGCGTCGTTGTGGCACCCCTCGGGCGTTCCGCACGCGGACACAAGGAGGTGCTCCGACTTCGCGCGGAACGACTCGGCCACCCGAAGGGCTTCCTCAGAGGCCTGCTGGGACACACCGTTGCGCGAGAGAAGGAACGACTGGTGTACCGCGGCCACGCCAAGCAGCGCGGACCGCAGTGCCTCGACAGCCGAGTCCGCGCCCCGCACACCATCGAACAGGAATTGGAAGTTAGCGACCAGGATCGGGTTCTCAGACGGGTAGGCCATCATAATGCTCAGCGCGTTGTCGCAGTAATGACGGATCTTTAGGGGGGAAAAACACGACTCATTCATTGGTATCTAAGGTGATGCGTAGTATGCGAAGAAGACCCCACCAGGTTTCTCTCCTGATGCGTCGGGAACTACGGCGCCGCGGGGAACACATTTTAGATGTACGCCCTTGCACACGCAGTATGGCAACACTCACGTAGGGCTCGATTGGGTCAACCGGCGTCAGGAGCTGAGGCGAGGACCATTGCGACTGGGGGGAAGCACTTTCGGCCCCACCGCGAATCTGGGATGCGTCTTGGTGGGACATGATGCGAGGCAGTGGAGCAGATTGAGACTGAGAGTAGTGGTGATGGTGGTGATGTGCAGCAGAAGGATAGCCGTGGACGTAGTGTGCTTGATTGGTATATGATGAAGCAAGTTCAGGGATAGCAGGGAGAGCGTGGGTATTATTCGAGTGCATAGGGTATCCATGAGAAGACGTAGAAATTGGAGGCACGCTGCAATTCATCACAATTAGGTGCTGGGGCGTCCAGAGGCAGGTCGGGAGAGCGTACCCTTGGCGGCGGCCATCATTCATGACGACAGGCATATTGACGTTATTATCACTACTCGCGACGCGCATCAGCCTCATCCCGCAAGTTTTACAATGCCACCGTAATTACACACCTGTGACGCCGAGAGACCATGGGTGGGATTCCCATCTCTAGGGGCTCTCGTTTGGGGGGGGAAGGGCCTCGCATTGGGGGAGTCGCGGCCTCGGACATACCAGACGACCCAGCTGTGGAGGGACGCGTCTCCGAGCCATCGATGGGGGATGGGGGCTCACGCTTGGTCGAAGGTTTTTTGCGGGTGGGGACGCCTTCCGGCCACGTACACTGCACGCGTCGCGTCGCGTCAGAGGCGAAAAGTGGCGTGTGCCTGCATTGCACATACCTCACGCTGACCATGAGTGCAGCGAAGACAGTTGGGCTTCGTCTCGTCGCACTACAGCATGCGTCAGACGCGGGAAGGTCGGCGCTCGGTGCCATGCGCACCTTGATCTTCTTGCCACGACATGTGAGGCAGCCTGTCTTGCTGCGGGTGTACTTGGGTCGCTTGCGCTGTGCGCCGGTGTCTTGTCGCATGGTGCTGGGAGCGGCGGCGACGACATGCATGTGCGACGCGCTGGTGTGCATTTGAGAGGCGTAATACGCGTTCGGAACATAGTGGTGGGTTGGGGTGGTGGTACTGTGCGCGGACGCGACGGTGAGATTCACGCATGGGGCGGACGAGCAGAGGGACGTGTGGACTCACTAATGGAGGCTGTCGGCCATGACGGGGTATGGATGGGGAGGCGAGTCGTAATGACGAGGGTAGGAGTGGGGAACGTCCATGGCTTAAAAACGAAATGGGTGCAAGTGGAGGAAAGTGTGTCAAGAAAAGGAGGTGTGCTGTTGATTGTTGTTGCGGATCACCTCATATCAGGCTAGGAATGCCCGATGGGAGATCTGGTCGCAATCGTTGCGGTCGCATGCCCAACGCCGTCACGGAAGAATTCGGTCGGCTAAAGAATTATATTCGTTTTTTCCTGCCTTTGCCTTTCTGCCCTTGTTTGAAACAGTGCCGGAACCGGGGCGCTGGGGACGGCTCCACGCCCTCTTGACCAGCCCGCCCCGCCGCCGCACATTGTCGTCCCCGCACGCGCTGATTAGCACGCGAGACCACAAACGGTGTATGTTGGGCTGCGACGGGGTGGGCGATCTGCGCGTGCGCCGAGCAGAGGAGCGTCTGGAGTCTGAGCGGAGGCCGGCCAAGCCCTTGGGGCGCGAGCGTCGGATAATGCGCAAGGCTGCTTGAAGCCTAAATTAGGGTTACACGCCTCTGATCGCTGCTAGTCCTCCTCCCAATTTCCCTAGCGTCCCATGGTCCCCGTTCGCCTGGGTCGTGCGAGTCGAGTACGGGTGCGCGGGCTCTTCAAACCTCGACTCTGACATGGACATCTGAGCCCCCTGAGCGACTCGCAGCCAGCGTGCGTGCCAGCGAGCGCATCTCCACTCCCGCAGCGAGTGCACGACGGTCGAGTACCCGCGAGCCTCCCTCCCTGCCCCAGCTGAGACCCTCCGCATCATCACACCTGTGCAGGGCAGAGATCCTAGCTTGCTGCCTTCGTGCTCAACTTCCCTTTGATAGCTAAATGCATAACGTACGCCAGAACAACCCTGGCCGGAATGTCCCATAGATCCCGGCCTGTTCATGCTTCTTTGGCCAGGGAATGAGGATTATCTCCACCGTCCTTTGCCATTCTCACGCGCCCGCTCCTGCCCCATCATCTCTTTTCTTTCGCGCATTCCACGCAGCGCGCTCCTGCCACATGCGTTGTGCGCACGTCTGATTTCATTATGTTCACCTGTCATATCCTATGGGCATGTAGGTCCACCGCTAGCGGCCCGGTCTCCCCCCGCGCGTCCGTCCATTATCCCCTCTACCGAACGCGTACGAACAACGTAACGCACGCACCAGGTCCTCCCGATTCCCGACTCGAGCACGGCCGGCACCCATGCTTTGTGCTCGCCCGCTGCAGACGGACGCGCGCCCGCGCTGTGCCAATCTAAGGCCCCGTCCCTTGCGTCTCAATTGGCATTGTGTGAAAGTTTTACAGCTTTCTGATGCGGATCGAACAGCTGGAGTCCAAATGGCACCTTGCCAAAAGCTCTCACCACCTTTTTCCCCCAACGTACCTCATAGATGCAGGGTCATCATGGGACAGCCCACCTGCGTGACATGCCTGACTAATTATGGTATGCGATAACGCGCGCCTCTCTCTCCTCCCTGCCCACCGTCGGCGAAATCCATTTCCCGCTCGAGCACTCCCCCCCGGGCTGCTTCGTGGAAATAAACGCTGCGAGTGATCCATCAGCTCGTGGCCGCCTTGCGCCACAAAGCTCTTCGATTCAGAATTGGGACCAGCTTCCGCCCCTCGACTTCGCAACGGACCCCCCAGCCTGTTCCAGGACGCCTTCGGTCATGCGGCAGTACGTACGCACGGAGCAGCGCAGCATGACCTCGACGCACCGAACGCCCCGAACGCACGCCTAATACGTCAATCGCCGTCCGGTGTTCATCCGTGGCGGCGGCGACGGACGCCCCCGGGGGCTTTCCACGCGAAGCTCGACTTTCGCGGCGGGCCAGCGGACATTACGACACTGCTGGACACGCCCGTACCAGGTGGGTGCTGCGAAGGGGATGTGGTACACACATACAGCTGTCAGCCGGCCTACAGACAGCTCGACGCGTCACGTAAATCCTGATTCTCTGCGCCCCCTTGATCAGAACGCGGCCCATGCCGCGCTCGCTGTTTGCACGGCCGCGGAGTGGGGTGCTTTCGGGTACGGCGCGTCCGTCCTGGGACTCGCGAAGCGAAAGAACACAAGAAAGCCACACGCTTGCGGCCGCAGAGAGCCCGGGCGGGTAACGTAACGCAAGCGGCCCTCGTGGCGAGATCCTATTGCTTCGCGGATGATGCCGAACTACTATCTGTGTGCGTAGTGCAAGACGTACGCAGTAGAGCATCCGACTCGAGCTTCACAAAAGCAGCGCGTTGCACTGACGCAGCGCGGACTTCGATGGACGTTTCTCGATGTCATGGACATACGGCCAGGTGACGGCAAGGCATGCAGCTCCCTGCGCTCACAGCTCTGGAAGTGCTCTGGATTGCACCTTGAGGACGGAACGGGAGGGAGATTAACTGTGTATGGTGAAAACGCTGAAACGGTGATGGCTGTTACCATACCTCTGCGCGACATCCCGGCATCGGACGCATGCGTGTGCTGCCGCTGGACTCAGAGGATAGAAGAACTGGCGCCGTCCTGGACGACGCCAAGCATCGCGCGTAAGTAGGGACGATGGCCCCGCCTCGCGACCGCGGGGCAGCCTTCCATGCTGTTGTGCACTGTCTGGGAGAGCGTCATCAGGAGCCCGTTGAAACTAGCGGCTGTGAGACGGAATGACGACAGTGTGGGTACGAGAAACGTGGCGAGAAGGCCGACGCCCGAGTCTGGCCACAGAGCGTGGGCGAGTGAAGATCGAGGAGTGCTCTGCCGGGGGCATCGCCTATGGGAGACGGACCTTCCGTGTCCCTACACCGCTCGGGCGAAGCGCCAGCGGGTGCCTTGCGCAGCATGCCTGGACGAGGAGGACCAGGACGGATGTGGACTCAGAATGTGGCATAGATGCGATTACGACGAAGATGAGCGCGCCTGGGATGCGCGTCCCGCCCCTCCCCGACGAATATCGACGGCGTCGGATATGTTGCTGGTGGCGGGGTAGCGCTCCGATGTGCTGCGGATCAATACTTGGTACTCTCAGAGCGGCGCGCTAGCTAGCACTGGCCTTCACGGCGGCGTCGGGTATCAGATATCAAGGATAGAGATGTCGGGGCGCGGCAGCGAGGACGGAGGCGCAAACGTTCGCGGGAGTTGGACTGAAGCGAGCTGACAGGCGGCGCAGTTTGGGGCGGCGCAGAGGTTCGCTGACTGTGAACTATCACCCTCTCGGTCCATGCCGATCCGGCTCCCTCCCGTTCCGTACGCCGCCCGACGTTGGACGGTCTCCTCGCCGCTCCCGGCCCAAGCAGCGCACCGCGGACGGCCTTTGCCCCCAGCACCAGGGTCGCTGCCCCCCGAGGCCATCACAGTCATCCCACACTCACTCGCACACCAACGGGCGCTGATGCGCCTGACCGAGTTCCGCCCACATCCCACGAGCCATCGGGCTCGGGGGCGCGATATAGCCGCAGCTAGCAAGTCCCTAGCCTCACACGAGTACAACAGGTGCGCCGTCACTGGCTGTGTGCACTGTGCATATTTCTGGGGAACAAGGGACTCGCTCGATGTTCACGGGTCCTTTGCTCCTCGTGACGCACCGCCCTCGAGTGTGCCGATGTCTCCCTGCACCAAGGCATCCGCACACTCGCGGTGTAGTCTCTGTATTTCTGTACTTTTCGATCTCCGTTGGTATTTCATCGCGCGGAACAACCGGCCTTTTGCAATGTGCAATTGCCATGTCACGCACGTAGAGGGGTGCGCACCTTCAGTGGTCTGTCATGAATCAGGTTTGAGGCTCATGACGTGTAAGGAGCAGCCATCGCACTCACCTTGCGGAAGATGTGATGCAAGTATCGCAAAGGCACACACCAGGCGTACCGTACCATACCGCACCGTACCTGTCATGCCTTGCATCGAGGTCAAAGTGTGTCGCTTAAGTCGTGCGATCTACACCAGCCAACGCCGCGGGGTCAGTGCGTGTCTGAGCTTCCGACCGATGCCGCCACCAGCCGTTATAGCACAGTACGTACCCCTCTCAACACAATCGTATTAGGTGAAACTGCGACTTCCCCCACATTGTACGACCGATCGCGCGAGGTCCTCGGCGGCGATCCCTGCAGCGTCCAGTGTCTGCACCCGGCCTGCAGGCGTAGGACGTAACAGAACGCCTCTGGATCTCTCCTGCCATTGTTGGGGCGCGATGGCCCCCCTCACATCCGCTAGTATCCCGTAAGCAAACTAATAGTATCTGCCTTCCAGCCCCACGCGCGGGATTTTGCCCGGCGCGTTGCGCCTCATTCCCCTATGACATCTTCGTTCTCGTAACGCTGCCGTGCCGCGATGTGAGGTCTAAGAATGCATCTGGCAGCAGGGCCAACCCCGCGCAACCCCGAATGCACAGTGACATCTGAATTCTGTACGGCACCAGGCGCCATGTTCACGGGTTAGCATCCACCGAAATCGACATATCCCGGGAATCAACTCAACATCGCAAAGACCAACGCGGCAGAGCTAGACGCCTCCGATAGGTGCGCTGATCACGTACGCAATACAGAGGCCTTCAGGACTCCCAACTGATGCACTCCCGCGTTGTCCTGGTGTCGAGCGCCCTGTTCAGCTCTCGTCCGTGCGGTGGTCATTCGAGCGTAGCCGTGCATCCCCGGCCCGACGGCGCAATGTGCTCCCGCGACGTGCTCGTACTCTGGCGCTCCGTCTCGGCCACATCCGCTTAGGCCAGGCCCTGGAGCTAGTGAGATGCGCCGTCGCGCGCCAGATGATGAAGGCGGTGGCGCGCCCAAGGGTGTGAGTGACCAAATCAACCGCCGAAGCATGAGTGATTCCGCAGTGGCAAGACAGCGCGATGTCGGATGGATGGGCGGGCGCAGGAGCGAGCAGCCCTTCTAGGTCGCCGGGTCGAATGATGCATCACCGTGGACGTCCGGTAGGGCGCACATGCCGTGGTTGGAGCAATGCGTCCCCACGGACAGTGGTCGTCAAGCTTTCAGAGGTGCGAGCAGCGCGTCCGAGCCTGGGTTCGTCCTGGAAGGCGTTGGGCCTGTAATCGGCTCTGATAGTGATACGGGTGCACTGTTCGGCGGCGCGGGTCACGCTGCGTGGAGTGTATGGACGTCCCTACGAGCCCGTCCGATACCGACGGGACGCTCGCCTCGACTGGGAGCCCAGAGGCGCACGTGGCGTCTATAGCGTGTTGGCAACTCAGGGATGTGACCGAAGGTGCTGATCCGAGCGCCATCCGCGACATCAGCACCTTGGAACGAGGTTGCTGGGAGTACGTTGATCGGTTGTGAGCAGCGACGACGTTGCGCGGGGAGACTGAAATATTTGGGCGCAGGACAGTGCCCACGCACATGGGGGAGACGACGCACCGCTTTGCGCCCGCGTTTTGGAGGATATGATCATATTCGGTGCGCCTGGGTCTGAGACAGTGGCGCGGTCAGGGTCCGGCGGCCTGCACGCAGCTGGTGCCTCGGCGTCGGACGACTGCTGGCACGCACGGGTCGTGCACCCGCGAGAACCTCGCCGGAGGCAGATCCAGAAGACGCAGGGGGTCTCGACAAACGCGGCTACATTGCTTCCACGCAGCCGCCGCGACCACGCCGTGAGCGTCTGCAGCCCATGCAGTGCGTCAAATTCGCACAACTCCGGAGTGCGGACGTAGGTAGCTAGTACCTGCTGGATCGGGCGGACAGAGCATGTTCCCTGCAAGTGAACGCGCCCGCGCCTGGGCTGCTGTAATTCTAACAGTCGGCACGGGGAGGCCGGCGGCACGCGTCCGAGTCTGGTTGGCCCGCTGGCTGGGGGCTGCGACGTGCTGAGACTCTGACTCTGAGTTTCTGCGGAGGCCTCGCGCACACCGCGTGGAGGCGCACGTCACGGATGCTGTCGCGCTTCTCAGCAGGCTTCGGTGCTTCTCCGTCAGAAATCAGGCTGATAGCCGTCGTCGTACTACGATCAGCCCTGCAAGAACCCCAGTGAGGAAGGTAGGAACGCTACCGACCGACCGAGCTCATGGCGGCGCATGCCTCATGTGGCGCAGCCGGGGGCTCTAGGGAGCGGCACATAGCAGATATGTCTTTGATAAGCCCTGCGAGGTTCAGAGCCTGTTTCCAGAAGACTGTGTGTTGTCCTGTCGTACTAGTACATGCACAAGGTGTTGTGTGAACCCTCTGCACCCCTGCGCGCTCACAACTTCACGAACAGGTCCGTGAACTTGTGGACGGGCAGCTTATCAAGGGACTGGGCGTCGTTGACTGTATTCAGGATCCTGCGATAGCCTCATGTTAGTGATCGAACGATACACTCCAGAAGTGGAAAACGCTGACTTGTCCTGCACGAATGCAGAATAGTGAGGCTTGATATGGTTCTGGAATTTTCGAAGTAGTAACGGCGTGCCCTCCTGGCGGCGACGCTTGTGGCCGACGGGGTACTCGATCTCCACCTCTTCGAGGACAGTACCGTCGTTGAGCTCGACCAAAAGGGCGTTCGAGATCGAGCGCTTCTCGGGTTCGTGGTACTCAGTGCTAAATCGCTGGTCCTCAACACATGTGATCTTAGCGCGGAGCTGATCAATGCGTGGGTCTGCCGCGGCTTGGTCGGTGTAGGACTGTGAAGTGAGCTCGCCGAAGATGAGCGGGTACGCGACCATGTAGTTGATGTCATGGCTGCGCAGAGCGCCCGTGAGCAATGACGCGCAAAATAGCGGTGAGCGAACGCTTACTCTCGGTCGGCAAAGTTGTCTAGGGGACCCTTCTTGTTGATGATACGCATGGCTGCCTCCTGTGTGCGGATGCGGATGCTCTTGATGTCATCGCTGCTCTTCCCGAGGGCCTTCAGCTTATTGTGGATGATGTGCGCCGCCTCGACGGCCGTCTGTGCGTGGAACTCAGCCGGGTACGAGATCTTGAAGAGCACATTTTCCATGATGTAGGTGCCGAAAGGCATTTGGAACTCAAATGGCTTGCCCTGGTATGAAAGAGGTGAGCGTCTGCCCAAGCGTTGTAAGAGGCCCTATCTCACCTTGAAGAGAACGTCATAGAAGCCCCATGTCTTTGCAGTGAGGACAGAGGGCATGCCCTTCTCACCGCGCTTCACCAGGTAAGCGAGGTGTACTGCCCGGGAACAGGCATCCCCTGCAGCCCACGACTTGCGGGAACCGGTGTTAGGGGCATGACGGTAGGTGCGGAGCGACTGGCCATCGGCCCATGCTTGAGAGATTGCATCAATCGTCTGCTGACGGTCGAGCCCACTGAATTACAAAAATACGTCGTCAGCGACGTGGGGAGCGAATGCTTGCATGACACTCACATCAGCTTGGAGACGACCGCGGTGCTGGCAACCTTGACAAGCACGACGTGGTCCAGGCCGACACGGTTGAACGAGTTCAGGAGCGCCAGGCCACCCTGAATCTCATGCGCCTTGATCATGCCCTCGAGGACATCGTGCACGGTCAGGGGCTGGCCCTTGCGAGAGAGATGGTCTGCGACGGCAAGAATGGCTCCGAGGTTGTCAGAGGGGTGCCCCCACTCTGCGGCGAGGAAGCAGTCATTGAAGTCCAGCCACCGGATGGCCGTGCCGATATTGAATGCGCCGCGAATGGGGTCAAGTTGGTAGTTCGTGCCCGGCACCTTCGTACCTGCAAGCGGTCATGGTGAGCAACCCGAGCAATGATGTAAAAGCGCTGCATACCGTTTGGCACGATGGTACCCTCTACGACGGGCCCCAAAAGGTTCGCACACGCAGGAAATCTGAGCGCTTCGAGTCCGCAACCGATGGTGTCAATTAGGCAGAGCCGTGCGGTTTCCAATGCGAGAGACGACTCGATCTTGTAGTTGTGGACATAGTCGGCAATATCCTGGACAACCTTGTCAGGCTGCGGCCGGACGGCGGACTCTGCGTGGCTGGACATAGTACGAGCGAGAGAGGCTTGCTTGAGCACAGACGCTGTCGGACGCAGAGAGCGGGCAAGAAGGGGAGATTTGCTGATGGATGAGATAGCGGCAGACTGCACACACGAAACGGGAGCCCTCGAGCGCAACGAGTGGGGCAGCGAGCGGCGAGCAGAGGACAACATGGGTGGGTGACGAGTGCGCTGTCGTCGTCGAGCGCGAGGGGGACGGCGTCACTGGCAGTCGGGACCCGGCTATATCCCTCGAGGACGCCCGACTCCGGCTCGCGGACGGAACTGCCCCGGACCCCGCTCTCCCCATCCTCCTCCCCACGGGGAACGACGCCAAGGCCTCCTCGCCGCCCGGGACATCCTTTCCGCCCCCTCTGACCCCTGAAAATTTGTCCTCTCTCGCCCGTGCAGAGGGCATTGGACTCGTGTCGATCACCAAGTAATTGCTCCGGCTACTGCACCTCTTCCTGTACCGGCCTCGACCCCCAACATGAATTTGACACCGGGACAGGCGCATGAAGCCTATGTCGGGCCATCTTCTGAGCCCGTCGAGGTGGCCGCTTTCGTGGAAAGAGCGAACCAGCTGCGGGATGGCTCGGAAGGTCTTTCAGTCTTCTCGCAGCCCTCGGATGCCTTGCCCGCGGACGTGACGCAGGCGTGGTCGATTCTGTCTGAAGATGAACAGGACAGGATCAAAAGCGAGTGCTGGTGTGTCTTCTCTACACATTGTCACATGAATTCATCACTAAGCACTTGTCCTAGGACAGCGTGGACGACTTGCGCGTATCGCTCGAGGAGATAGTGGAGAGCCCCCGCCTGATGGGTTTCATCACAAGCACACATGAAGCAACAGTGCACTCCATATACGAAACCGCGGAGCCTTCCAGCAGGAAGAAACGCAAGCGCGCGACCCTCGCTGATCCTGATGAAGAACACCCCGAAGTTGCAGCGCTTAGAGTCCAGCTCGAAGCCACGCAGCTGAAGTGTTGGCCGTCTGTGACTCATCCACCCGTCCCTGCCTCTGATCTGACCTATGTCGGTAGGTTAACGATCCATGCAGCGTCATTCATCCGTCCTCCCCGACAATCCGATCATAATACGCTCATACAGGTGGTAAGTTCTTCGTGATCATCCTCATGGCCCACCATCTCAGTTCGTCACAGAAGAAGCTGGGTACGACTCACGCAGAGGAGCACGATGCAGTTGTCCACGTCACTGTTTACAATCGGCAATCGTGGGGCCAACGAGTGCTATCGCGTTGCTCACAGCACGTGCTAGTCTCGTCACAGACATTGGGCGACCTGTACAGAGCCATACCGTGCTGCTCAAAGAACCTTCCTGTGGAGGTTCGAGAAGAGACAGGACGAATATTGGGGTACAGAACAGACAGACATGAACATGATATGACCACTGACGTGAACTCCGGGGCCGTCATGTGCGTGGAAGGCGTGTTGTATGGCCTTGATGAAGCGACAAATGATTACACAGAGTAGGGCCTCTCCCATGGTGATTAACGGGAAGTGCGCTTATGAGTATATAGGAAGGCGATAGCACTAGCCGGGTTGCTGCCCGAAGGCAAGAGGCCCGGTGTGGCGAAGGGCCCCTCAATGGACACTACGAGGCTATTTTCGCTCACTCTCCGGCTGCACGAGCCCTACTGGGTGCTTCATTCCGGCAGCTGTGAACACTTCTTTGCGGTCACTAGCATTCGGTAAGCTCATTCTTACATTGACCGTGCAGACCATGACCCCAGTCGAGCAGAGCCAAACATCCCTGCGACCCTGCCTCAGGTTATCCCCTAACGACTCAAATCACCCCTCCGCTGTTGGACTTTTGCCGAGTGTGTATCAAAGTTCCTGCAGCGTACTCTATTGTAGGAGACATTCGTTTAGGTGAGAGTCCGTATCTGATATGCGGGCCATGCTGGCGGTGGATGGGCGAGCCGAAGGATGAACCGGAGGTGCTGGTTGTTCCTCTCCCCAAGTATGAGCAAGGCTGGAGATCTGAGGGTGCATGACTATATGTTCTTGTGGTCTTGCGTGCGGTAATGTGATCAACGATCTCCTGCGACTAGTGTATCCTACATGTAGAGAGCCTAGGCATAACTTGAGTCAGAATACGTGTCATTGAATCTGGGGGGACGGATTTGCACTCCATCATGGTGCGAAGCAATACTAGTACCAGTTGGGCGCTTCTAGGACCTGTCTTGTGGCCTGTGGCGGGATCTCCGCGGACTTCCGACGCGGCTTGTCTCCGTACTACAGTACCAACTCCTTGCCCAGACCGCCGTGTCTTCTCTATCTCTATACAGAGTATTGTGTTTTTCATTCTGCAGCTGTCTCAGTCTGTCTTCGGCGCACGGGACGCTATGGATCGACCGTCACATCTTAGTGTTGTCCTGGACCTCTCCCCAATCCAATGGGCTCTTTGCGCGCAGGCCACCAACCCGCCCGGAATCTCCCTTCAAATGTTCTTATCTCAGCTTCTCTCGTTTTTGAACGCGCATATTGCTTGCAAGGACGAAAACACTCTGGCTGTGTTTGGTGCGCTTCCAGGACAGAGGTGCGTTGTTGCATACATCCGGCCATCTTCGCCCCCGTCTTTGTGCCGTCTTCTCCTTCTAATGTCCACGGCCCATACTCTGCCTTTGCTCAGTGCGCTTCTTTACTCGACCACTGGCGAGGTGGCAGCCAGCGACAATGAACCTACCGATGCCAACACTTATCGTCCTTTCAAGACACTGGACGCAACCATTATGAACGCCCTAGCGGAACGTTTAGAATCTTTGAGTGATGAAATGGAAGAGAGTGAGCCTGTCATGTTTCCCGCTTGTCTGCGTCCCAAACCGAGTCTTCCTCGATGCAGCACCTATCGGTATCGTTGGATGCCTAACAAAGGCTCTCTGTTGTAAGTTTTTGCATTCAGCGCTCTCGGTAGGCGTTCACGAATGCATCAGATATCAATAAGAACACAACGGCCTCTTCCACGTCTGAGTCTGGCAGAGAGAGTTCAACGAATTCAGTTGACCCACGGATCCTCGTTTTGTCTGTTTCGCCAGACCAGTCGTCCACTTACATCCCGATCATGAATGCCATTTTCTCCGCACAAAAACTTGTAAGTGCTTCCGACACAACAGCCTGCGCCCGACTGCACGAATCTCATGTGGGCAACTTTGGCAATAGAAAGTCACGATTGACATCTGCAAATTATTCGGGGCAGAGAACGTCTTTTTGCAGCAGGCGGCGCATCTCACGGGAGGCGCCTACGTGCAAGTAGAGAAGACTGATGCGCTTCTACAATACATGATGGTACGCCCGCCGCTTTTTATGATAGAACTAGCAAATGAAGCAATGTGCTAGATGTCCTTTTTACCCCCTCCCGCCATTAGACAGCTCATATCTGTCCCCACACAAGACCGGGTCGACTTCAGAGCGGCATGTTTCTGCCACAAGAGAATCGTCGAGATTGGTTTCGTCTGTTCGGTCTGCTTGTCTAGTACGCTCCAACTTAACAGCATCCCCGTGGCGATCGTATTTATCAATCTCTTTCTTCAATCATAGTCTTTTGCCAGCCGGTTCCCGTTTGCTCGACTTGTCGGTGAGTCTCACGAGCTTAGTGCTTCTATCTCGTCGGAGTGGTCTAGAGGCGCCGCGCCGGGTCGGCGCTTGGTCCACTCTGCTCTCGTACCTTCTCGTCCATTTCGCCGCTCTCCTTCTTACGAATTCGCACTCTTTTCAGGACTAAATTCCCGATCAAAACCCTTCAACGTCTCAACGCGTCTCGCCCACTCGCAGCGCCATCGTCCTCCCCAGGCACACCTGCCCGGCCACTAGCACAGAGAAACGGGACAGCGGCTCCCGCGACACCACGACCAGGCTAATCTATGACGTAAGGCTCTTAGAACAAGCAGCAACCTTCACGGAGCAGACGTCTCTTGGATGCTACCTGTCATGCTCACGCGAGATTCGGGTCCCAGTGGCTGGCTTCAGGATAATTAACGCGCATTCTAGCGGCCTTTTCCCTAGGAACGCGACGGCGGCCGAGGTGCGGCACGGGCGAACGTGGACACGGCGGTGCGCTTGCAGCCAGAAATGCTGACTTTTCGGATTCCCACTCGCTGTCAAAACGGGTTGCGGAGGGCTTGGGAAGCCGCGGACGTCGTCGCCCTAATTGCCTTCCTACCTGTCTGCGGACTGTCCGCTCGGCGGTGATAGCGACACATCGATAAATCAGCACACCCTTTGGGATACGCCGACGACCGACTTTTGGACGCGCTGCGAGTACCACCTAATACGATCGACACGGCGATATGATAGATTGCCCTGTGACATGTCGCTATTGTGTGCGACAGTCCTCCGTGTGAGCGTGAGCTGCGCGCCCCCTTGCAACAGCTAGCCGCAGAGACGTGATCGTCTCGTGGGCTGCCGTAGAAGACACTTCAGTTTGGCTCTCGACTAATGCGCGAATTGCGAAGGGAGCGATTGAACGATGCGACTGAATGCGACCTGTTCGGACGCCACGGCGCGGCAATATGGGCTGTAGTCTTAGTCCTGTATGACTGTATATGCGAAGCCGGACCGCGCCGCTGTCTAGAAAGACTAGTGCGCGGAGAGGTGGCGACCATATTACGTTTACACCGGGGGAAATAGTTGCGCGGCGGGCGTTCACACACCACACACGTCTCAGGGTGTTGCGATAATGCGTATCGTATCTGAGCATAATCTGCGGCAGGTGGAGATACAGTTTGCTTGCCTAGAGATCTAACGGCAAGGCTGCGATATACACGGAGGATGCCTCGCCGGCGCCGCCCCGCCCCGGACGGCGACGCAATATTGTAGCCTGCAATCGGTGACCATAGCGGTCTGATGAGCCCGATGCCGCGGGCAGCGGTCGAGGCGGAGACGTACAGTGGGTTTCGAGGAGGAGCTAGAGGCGTATCCGATCGCCATGCTCTCCGTTGTGAACGCACACCAGAGACGTGCTTCGGTGCAATGGGAAAAGTCAGGTAGGTTGGGTGGAGAAAGAGCGTGGGGTCAGACGTACGTCTGACCTGGCCGTCGTTATCGTGTTCTTTGACGAGGAGAATAATCCCTGCCTGTGGAGATGTCTCTTCTCGGTCTAAGCAAAGTTCTGGGGGTAAGAGTTAGTCGCAGGAGGAAAACGCCATTTGGAGAAGACGCGCTGCGGAATTGCTGTCCTATGACCCGTTGAAGTACTTCGTGGGTATCCTCTTCGTCTCCCGCGGCCTCCACAGCTTCGCAGGTGGTCTTCGCCAGGGACATTCTTGTGACATATTCGCCGGCACCTATTGTAGCATTTCATCATGCCACCTCCGCCACAGGCGCACTGTCGCACACACCAGAGACGCTACATGCTGCATGCTGTGTTGCCCAACACCCTGCACCGTATATCGCTGCCTGTACGAGAGAGTACCGAGCCCAAGTGAAAGGGCGTGGATGTTACGAGGGGCACAATACAACCCACCTCTCCTACGCGTCCTGGAAGCTTGAGGAGCAAACCCCCGCTGCACATACGTCTGTTGAAATAGCCGAGACGGGCAGTACAACGGATGAGATACCTTGATACCCCAGCCGCTAAGTTGCCCTCCTCGTCAAGGAAGATTGCGCCCACTGTGTCCTGTCTATCGTGCAGTCCATCGACACAGAGAGGTTGTAAGTTATGAGAGGCGGATTCTGAGGAATCCGCTTTGGACAAGGAGGCCTGCTGGGCGTCCGCTAGAGTGTTTTTCCACTTCTCCCATTCGCGGTATGCCCTCGGCGAAATCAATGATTCCGGCACGCATATCATGCCTCCTACTCGGGCAAACTCCTCTGCACCATAGGAGACCAGAAGCCTGTTACGGTCAGCATTTACGGGTAGATCGAGACGATAGAGCGCACATACAAGGGAGGTATCCGCCTCAGAGGGTCGGGAGTCCGTGAGTACTGAAGAACGCTTGCAGCTAGTTGTATGGGGTTCATCACACCTGTTCAGGGGTTGGTTTGAGGGAATCCTGCATTGTCAGGGACCACTCACCCGACACGGCACCCACAGCGCCGAAATCGTTCGAGGGCCCGTCCATTATGGAGGCGTCACATTCGACCCTCCCGCTGAAAGTGAGGTTGGACCCATATCCTGCGGTGTAGACGATGTCAGACAAGGTCTCTTGTTTCTGGCACGATCATGGGAGATCGTACCCGCGTTCAGACACTCTTGGTCTTCGAGAATGGTGATTGCGTTCACGACGCCTTGCAAGGCTGTTCCCCGGCTTTCGGAAGTATCCAAGGCTTTTGCGCAAGCGCTGCGAGGACGTTCGCCGATTTCTTCATTGACAGAGAGATTCAACATACGAGCGTAGCGTACGCTTTGTTTCGCTTTCTGATGTGTGAGAGTGGGGATGGAAACCCGCCCCTCCATGCACCACGACAACGCGTGATGAGCTTCCCGTCTGTACTTTGTACATCTCGCCAGGTCAAAGGTCTTCTGATTTCCTCGGTTGTTTGCACTCTGTCACAATATTCAGCGAACCTACGGATACAAAGCTGAACGAGGTGGTGTAGCGGTGTGAGAGTGAAGGGTGGCTGAGCGCCTCAGTACAAACAGAGCCACACAACGCGTTCGCGCTTCGCCACAGACGCGTCCGGTTCTCGTCATCCTGATTCCTGCGTTGACGATTGTAACACTTCTCTCAACCTTCTCTCTTGAGCTTGAACCACATCTTAGTCATCCTGAAAACATGTCCTGCCACTTCAGCGTTCTTCCCGCAGGCACGTCCTCAGCCATGTCTCTGTACTACCGGTCATGCTAACGCTCTTTTGTACCCGAAGAGCTTCTCCAATCCCTGTCTACTCAACTGGCGAATACCCCACTGAGCGATGAATCTAAGGCGGATGCGAGAGGATTGCCCGTTTTGAGGCTCCCCCATCCACGTACAGGTCAGGCACACGACGCGGACCGTCACTGGGCCCACATCTGATGCCCCGAGCCTCCAGGGATTCCAACATTATTCGTCCCACATGAGACACCTCAGTCGAGCACCATACTTGAGATCCAATCCGTGTGTCCACCCAATCGTCGATCATGGTTTACGCAGAAAGAGGTCGTAGAGGGTGCGTCTTTTGACACAAGCACCGCCAGTCTCTTACCGTCGTTCAGATGGGAAGCTCCTCGTCATGACTCCCGTTGACCCCATGTTTCTCCTCGTTAGATTAGTTCAGATTACCGCACCGGTAGGTGTCTTCACTTGACTTTTGCACGGTGTGTGACAGCGACACAGTCAGACGGAACACTGGGAACCTTCCGAACTCTGGACGATATCATGGAAGATGCTGCTACGAAAGCCTCTTTGACACCAGCGGAAGATGGGGCCTCGGCGCTCTTCTCTGAAGATGTATTGCATCTCTCAAATTTGCGCTGCGTCCATGCTGCGATGAGGCGTATATGCGAATTCAAAGGTGCAACTTCCGCGTATGTCGGAGTCACTTAGACGTCGCTAACACAACACAGAGATCACTCCTGAAATCACTGTGTTCCGGTACTCGGCTGAGCGTACCCAAGAGTGCCTTCGCGCAAAAGTCACCCGCTTGTCCGACCAGAACATCACCGAACTCTCCCGCACTTTGAACCGTAATCTCGCCAAAGACGGTCTATTGGAGGATGGGAAGGAAGATCTATTGACTTGTGAGTGCGATCCTCGTAAGTCTAATCTCATACCGAGTTTGCACACTGCAGCTGCCCGCGTCCGTGTTGCCTGTGACCTCGTGTCTCAATACCTCCCACGAGACGTTTATGAGAGACTGTTATCCTCATATGAGTCAGTGATTCTGAGCACTTGGAACATCGGGCGAGGCATTATTGACGTCGGGGTCCTCAGCTTCGTCTCCCTGAATGGTCATCTGAAGGTACTCAAGGAGGAATCCATGGCGCTGGCTGCGGTGAATATGAGCACGGTAGAGGCAAGAGAAGCCAAGGGACAGAAGGACGAGACAGTGGACAAAAAGCGCAAGGTCAAGGGACCACATGGGGTCGAGCAGCTGAAGAAAGCGAATACAAGGGGTATGGCGAAATTGTCCACATTCTTCCAGAAGAAATAAGCGGCTCTTCAGTGATTCTGTCCACTCCTTTTGTGTTGTACGCTTATGCTATATGGTGTTCATCTACTCACGTCAGGCATGGGGTGAGTTCTGTACCGTCCAGGACTGGCCATAGGACGTGCCGAAGCGGCTTTGCCGAATAGTAATTGCGTCACGATGTGACAGACGTTCTTGAGGGATACATTTGGAGCTCCGCTCGTCTGCGTCTTGACAAGAACGTCCATGTTCAACTTCTCTCCCGCTCCATCCTTCAAGCCCTCGTCATCCAACTGAACGCCATGTTGTCTGTCGCCCGCCCGGCTTATAAAGAGTACATCGAACGGGGTACACAAACCGATCCCGCCGAAGGCAAACCGATGTCACCTGAACTTCCTATTATCCTCGCTGCCGAGCAATCGCCCCGTTCGACCTCAATTCAACTCGCTATCGACGACTCTCCTCTCGTGGCTGCTCACTCTCGCACCTCCACTGAATTTGACAGCGCATATAGCCACAATGAAACCAACATATCCTTCGACTCCGTCAGCTCCGAAGCGAACCGATCCATGACCACTACCACTCGGGCCTACAAGCGCGTACAGCTGTCTAGCAATCGACCCTCTACGCTTCTGGAGAGACATTCGTCTTCAAGGGTGTTCTCTCTCCCTGAAGCTACGCCGAGATTCCGCATGAAGAATGTGCTTGGGAAGAAGACTCCGCGTGTCGTCTCTATGCCTTCTTCGGCCCCCCGAGACACGGTCAACTTGGATATTTCTACTCACGCCGGCGACCCCTTTGGATCCGACGACGAAGAGCACACCCGCGTGCGGGTCGAATCCCAAGCTACGGACATTCCGTACACGCCTTCTGTCCCCTCTTCCCCCGATTCGGTTGAGATCATTGCGAACCACAGCAACCAGCTTTCGAACGACTTTCTCCGTCCCCGCTACGACGAGCTTTCCTGTATGGATTCCGACGATGACGGTATGCTGTGCTCATGATTGCGTCTTGCGCCCTACTGACCAAATCTCGCAGAATGGCTTACCTGGGCTGAATCACCTCCTCGCCCGATACCTGCGTTACATGGCCCTTTGTCGTTGCCTTATGCACGTTGTCCCTCGTACGTGTCCCCTTTTAGAAATCAGCATTGTGACTAAAATACAAATAGTGGCGCTGAGGGAACGATTATCGAAGAGCCAGAAAGTCTACCTCGTGTCATATGGGGTCTCGGTGCTGACGAGGTTAAAGCCAACCGCTCGCACCAGCATGCACCGTTGTCCCGCCACATACCTAAAAAGGTTTCTGCACCGATGAGCGTGACTGAACACGATCGTCAAAAGTCAGCAGTGGCCCCAAAGGTGGTCGAGGAGCATGCACCGCAGGCGACTAACGTTTTGCCTCCACGCCACACAACACAGGCATTGCAGAATGTCTTTCCCCGTCAGGTGCCTCAACAACTTCCCCAGCCCCCGGATTTCGTCTTAAAGCACTCAGAGCCCATAGACCTTGGGCGGCTGGTCAGGAAGACCTCGGGGGAAGCTCATCGTGTACCCATTTTAGAACATGCATCTCATGCTCCTCGCTGGCAACCTTCATATCAGCATCAGTTATCAACCCCGGAGCTTGTTCACGATCTAAGTCCTGAGCTCCAAGCAATGTTTTTTGCACAAGAGCGACTTCGGAATCATGCGCTGTCTCCATCCTATCTGGGCACGCCTAGCGACACGAATGGACCGACAAAGCACTTGGCTACAGGGTCCTCTCTCTCGGTACTCGACTCCCTTCAGTCCTCTCGCTCGCCCATTGTCCTTGATGATCTGACTACTCCCTATGGGCTGTATTCTCGGGAACTATCTGTGCAGATGTCTGCCCTCGGGCTTGGTCAGAAGCACCGTCAGCAGCAGCAACACCACGGCTTCTTGCCTACTCCACCTAACTCCACTTCTCCTATCTGGGCATCTAGCTTCTCGCCCTATCAGGGTGGAATGTTGTCTCCGGAGCTTTTGGCAGCTGCCGCTGGTTTGTCTCCTCTGAATCCGAACTTTATGTCGTCTTATGCTATGTTGCCTCGCGTGGACAATTCTCACCATAGTCTGGGATCTAATACTGGGGTCTTGTACAATCAGTACCCACCTGCATCAGTCCGGCCGAAGGTTACAGATGGCTTGGCTCCTCCTGCTCAGATCAACAATGCCCAGAGACTTCCCCCGCGCTTGGCTGCAGAATATGCCCGCCGCCGTGCTGGAGCAGAAAGCTCGGTGGAAAAGCAGCAGATGGAAGACTCTACTCATTACTTATCCTCTCCTGTGCGCGGAACTAACCACTCGCCGATGGTACCAAAGCCTCCGCCAAACACCCCGTATGGCGCAGTGAAGCGAACGGACACTCGTGCTCAAAATACCCTTCTGGCTCTGCCTTCTTCGCCGTCTCGCTCGATACCTCTTGCTAAACTAATGCAGCGCCGGCTTTCCATCGTTCCGGAAGAAGAGTACGCTTCTAGCGCAGAGCATGGCCGCACGCCACCCGCTCACGCCCACGCCCAGGCTCGAGGAACGGGAACGGGAAGAAATGCTTCAGGTCTACATCTGTACCTATCACCTTCCAGTCGGTCAAACCTCAACGCCGCGTCCTTGGGTCTGCTTAGTGACGCTCTCGGAACTCCCTACGGTGCGACTGACGCTAGCGCCATCGCGCCTGCGGAGAAGACGCGCAACATCGCGGTGAGCGGCAAAGTCTCAGGGGTCCTGGGGAAGACGATCGGACCGGGCGGAAGAGGTGAAGCACAGACCGTCAAAGAAGCCTATCGTCGCCAAGGCAGCGATAATGCTAACAAAGATGGAGGTCAGCGCGGTGATAGTAATCGAGGCCGAGCACCAAAGCGCGGCGGACGTGGCAAGAGAGCTCGGGGTGGCGGATTCCACGCCGGGAGCATGACGCATGGCGCGGAGCGAGTCGACGGCGGTATGATGGTCAAGTCGTGAATGCTGTTATTGGTGAGGTGAGTCGAGTGCTTGGTGTTCGGTGCCGTGTGGCGAGCGCTGACGGATTTGTAATGCGACAAGTAGACAGCGCAAGACAGCGCTGCGAAGAATCGCCCGGATCCTAGTGTTTTGGTAGCATCGGTCAGTCTTTCCTCCGACAGTGGTAGCATGCATGTTGCGTGAGAGCGTTCGAACGTACATCTTCGTTCTTCCATCGGCTGGTCGTCATTGGGTTGTGCCAGGTATAGAAGCAAGGCTCGTGTTTGTGTATCAATAGAGGATGTCTTACGTGTAAAGCGCCGTGATTAAAATGTGGAAACAAGCAACCGTGGCCTCGGATGGTTCATCGTACTAGTCTTCGCGCAGGCCGCAGCGTGGGCAGCGAGGTGAGACCCGAGGTGCGAGGGCCACGTGGGGATGTGCTTGTGGCGTCTATAGCAGTCGATCGAGCGGGCGCCTGCGCGTTGCGACTGCTCTTTCAGAATCAAGACTCTCTCGCGCTCTCTCTCTCTTCGACCGCGACCATCGTCCTCGCCATTCGACACGATGCAGTCGCTTCATTCCAGCCCAGCCAGGCCCCAGGGCCCCCGCCCATCCCATCGTCCCACCTCCCCTGCCCCCTTTGCCGTTCAGGAAGTTGCTCCTCTCAACATCCGCAAGGTCCCAAGAGAGCCCAACGGCTCCGGCCTGCTCTCTCCTCCCGCACCTGGCCCGCCTCTTTCGAGGTCGCCCACGCCCACCCTCGCCTTGGCCATACCTGGTGCCTCTCCCAGGCGAAAACCCGCGCTGCCCAAGATCGATTTCAACAGCCTCAATAACGGCACCTTCGTGCAATACGCGGGCGGGCCGCAGCCACAAGCTGCGTCCCCAGCGCCGCGTGCAGCGACCGATGATACGAACGACGCTACGATCCGCCCGGAACTCACCATCTCCCCACGACCGCGACCGCCGCCCGCGGTCTCCATCGAGAACTTACGGCAGACGGTCGAGGAGTTCGACCAGTGGTCCGACGATCTGCTAGAGGAGCTCAGCCGCCTTGGCGAGGGCGCGGGCGGGGCGGTGTACAAAGTGCGCGACCGGCGGACGGGGATGGTCATGGCGCGGAAGACGATCACGACGCTCGAGGCCCCGATGAAGCAGCTACTGCGCGAGATCAAGATCATGTCGAGCACCTCGCACGTCAACATCATCCACTTCTACGGCGCGTACATCAGCCCGAGCAGCAGCGAGGTCAAGGTCCTCATGGAGTTTGGCGAGGGTGGCTCCCTCGAGTCCGTCGGGAAGCGCATGCGCGAGATCGGTGGCAGAGTTGGCGAGAAGGTCGCGGGGCGGCTTGCGGAGGGGGTGCGTCTACTTCGTCTTCCCGGCCGGCAGCCCATTTTTGCTCGCGTCTGTCTTTCATGACCGCGGAGTAGACGGAGTGCCACCGCTGTTGTTGGAATTGGACGATCGCTGACGTTGACTGCCGCGGCGTGCGAACAGGTCCTCCAAGGGCTTGCGTACTTGCACTCGCTCAAGACGATCCACCGGGACATCAAGCCGCCAAACATCCTCCTCACGCGTGAGGGGGTCGTGAAGTTGTGTGACTTTGGCGTCTCGGGCGAATTGATCAACTCCATGGCGGGGACGTTCACGGGCACAAGCCTGTACATGGCGGTGAGTTCCATTCGTACCTGGTCCTGGACGTCCGCGAGCTGACCCTGCCCATCGTCTGTGATGCTGATATAGCCGGAACGGCTGTCTGGCGTCGAGTACACGATTCGATCAGACGTCTGGTCTACAGGCATCTCCCTTCTGGAGCTCGTGACAAACCGATTTCCGTTCCCCAACGATCTCGCTGCGATCGAGCTGATGATGTACATCACTCAGAACGAGGTATGTGCGCCTGCCCTGGGTCTTCCATGCCACAGCCTGAGCTTCGTTTACTGATCCTCTTCTCCCGCGTGTCTATCCATTCCCACGATAGCCTCCTGAGCTCGAGGATGAGGACGACATTGTATACAGCGACGAGATGAAGGATTTCGTCAAGAAAGCGTGAGTGGCGCCTCGGAGGCTAGCCACATCCTAATCTACATTGTTATTGAACACATCGCGCACAGGTTGACGCGGGATCACACTCTGCGCCCTGCGCCGAAGGAGATGCTCCAGCACCCGTGGATCGTTAACATGATGCAGCAAAAGGTCGACATGGCCTACTGGATGCGCAAGGTGTGGGGCTGGAAAAACAAGAGCCACAGGTACGCTCGCTTTGCTCTTCCGTCGACTCTACCACTCAACCTCCATCGTATCAGTGGTACCTCAAGACCGGGGTCGAGCCGGAGCGACCCCGCGTCGTCGCTAGATTCGTCAATGTCGAGCCTGTCGATCAGCTCTGACGCGTGATGATCGCGCTGGCTGTATGTTTTATCGGATCCTATAACCATCTCGGACGATGTACACGACTGCCACTTGTACTTCTTGTGCTGCCTACAGTGTCGCCTTCCTCCAACCCTCGTGTACAGGTTCGATATATCTCCCCTTCCCAAGGCCCAGACCTTGCCATGCCGTCGGTTTCCGAGTTTCCATCCCAAGATTATGTGTTCTGTCCGTGCCCAATGTCTGCCCTTCCATGCCTCTGCGCGGTCCATCTCCGTCTCCCTCGATCGTGCTCTCTCATGCCGTATGATTGTTGCCCTCGTAATACCATCCGCTAGCTTCCGAACGATACGGAACAACCTACATGTAACGATAGCTAGAACGCAATACGCAAGCCGGATCAGTGATAGATAACAAAACAGTGATATTGACGGAGAAAGGGAGCTGATCAAGGCAGTGTAGCCAAGTGGTTACGGCGTCACGTTTAGGTTCTGTCCCAAACCGTGATGGGTTTCCCGCGCGAGTTCGAATCTCGTCACTGTCAAATGTGGTTTTTGTGTTTTGTTTTCGCCGCCGCTTTCGTACGGGCGCCTGTTTGGGACTGGTGGCACCTCTGTTTGTGGCACGTGCACTTGCTCCTTGACTTGCACCTCTTCTACAGTCTTTGCTTCATCATGGCGTCTGCTTCAGGTACTGTCCTGCAGCTTGTTGCGATATCTAGCGTCTTGTGCTGAAGTGTGTCGACAGCCACTGGTAAGCTTTCCCGGGAGGAGTTCAGAAGACAGAAAGACCTCGATGCTGCTCGCAAGGCCGGAACTGCTCCGGCTGCTCTCGACGAAGAGGGCAAGCCAATCAACCCTCATATTCCCCGTCAGTATTCTCTCGTTATTTCTGTGGGATAATCAAGGCCTCTGACCGTTACGCACGACAGAATACATCGCTCAAGCACCCTGGTACCTCGACACCGGCGCACCCTCTCTCAGCCACCAACGTATCCCCGAATACGACCGCTCATCGGACAAGCTCGACAACTGGTACGACCGCGGCGCAAAGGCGGGGCCCGCCGCGAAGAAGTATCGCAAGGGTGCATGCGAGAACTGCGGTGCGCTCACGCACAAGAAGCAGGACTGCCTTGAGCGGCCGCGCAAGAAGGGGGCAAAGTTCACCAACCGCGACATCGCGCCGGACGAGGTCATCCAGGACGTCGCATCCGGGTACGACGCGAAGCGCGACCGCTGGAACGGGTACGACCCCGCCGCGCACCGGGAGGTGTACGAGGAGTACGAGGCCGTCGAGGCGGCGCGCCAGAAGCTGCGTGAGGAGGAGATCGACAAGCGCACGACGACGGACCTCGCCGCGGTGCGCAAGGTCGCGAAGGCGGGCAAGGACAAGGCTGGGGCCCGCGACGACGACTTTGGGAGCAGCGAGGACGAGGACGAGGATCAGGACAAGTATGCGGAGGCCGCAGATGCGGTCGGCCAGAAGCTGGACACGAAGACGCGCATCACAGTGCGGAACCTGCGTATCCGTGAGGACACCGCAAAGTACCTCATCAACCTGGACCCGTCAAGCGCATACTACGACCCCAAGACCCGCTCTATGCGTGACAATCCAATGAGGAACGTTCCGGAGGAAGAGGTGTGTGCAGTATGTGTGCTGCCAAGGCGCCGGTATGCTCACGAGTGGTGTAGGCCAGGTTCGCGGGCGACAATTTCTTGCGCTTCTCCGGAGAGGCTCCTGAAGTGCAGAAGCTGCAGCTCTTTGCGTGGAATGCAGCACAAAGGGGAAACGACGTTCACATCAATGCCCTTCCCACCCAAGGACAACTCCTTCACAAGGAGTACGTCAAGAAGAAGGAAGAACTCAAGGACACCACGAAAGTCAGCATCTTGTCAAAGTACGGCGGCGAGGAGTACCTAGAGAAGGCTCCGAAGGAGCTGTTGAACGGTCAGACAGAGGAGTACGTGGAGTATTCGCGGACAGGCCAGGTTATCAAGGGAAGGGAGCGCGCGAAGACCAAGTCAAAATACGCCGAGGATGGTAGGTCGCATGTCCCAAGTCTCCCTCGTCAAACCGTGCTGATCGTGCATAGTCTACGTCAACAACCACACGTCTGTATGGGGTTCGTGGTACGACATGACGAGCGGGCAATGGGGCTACGCATGTTGTCACTCGTTCATCCATATGTCCTACTGCACTGGTGAGGCAGGCATCAGCGCCGCCGAGGCATCGAGCGCGAAGAATCTCCTGCAGGTGGCGGCGCCCTCTTCGTCTATGCCTCCCCCGCCACACCCGGTCACGGACAACGCAGAGGATCGCAAGAAGAAGGCCGAGGAGCTCTACTCGAAGAAACGCCTGGGGGAAGGCGACCTGTCCCTCGATCAGAGCAAGCTTGCACAGGCGATGGGCGAGGAGCGCAAGCGCAAGGCGAAAGGGGACGACGACGACGATCGTTCTGGGAAGAAGCCCAAGGGCAGTAGCTACGAGGTGTCGGAAGAAGAGCTCGGCAAGTTCATTCATTTTGTGTTGCGCGAAGGTCTCGCTCATCTCGATGCACGCAGAGGCGTACCGAATGAATCGGAGAATGACGGAGGATCCCATGGCGAACTATGTCGACACGGAGCTTTGAGATGGACAGTTGTATCACCACTACGCCTGCTGCTGTACGCTACCACACTTGTTTTCTGTAATCCCGACGCGCCGTTGTTCGCGCTATCCGCTAGTGCGATGATAGCGCGCGCCGAGCCCCACGTGCCAGCCTCGCGTGTTGGAGTTCAAACGTTCACAGCGGGCAGACGCCCTGAGCTCTCTCTACTCATCTTGTTCATTGTCCTCGCCGTCGTGCTAGCCGTCGTGCTCGCTGTCGCGAGTCAGTCGCCAGCGTTGGATACCCCATCTCATGCCTGTATGACCCAGCCCGACATTTCATGCAACTCACGATAGGTCTCCCGCTCCTTTTCGCCCTCGGCGCACGCGTCTTCGTGAACACCCTCCTCCCCGACCCAACACACACGCCCTCCACGCCCGACTTCCTCCTCAATGGCCTCTTCCAAGGCGTGCTTATCCAGAACACCCTCGCCCAGCTACCGCAGGTCGTGGTCGTGGTCGTCATCGGCGTCATAGCCAAGCTAATCATCGACTTCCTCCGTCTCTCCGACGTCGTCCAGACGGCATGCACCGTCCTCGGCGTCGCCCTGGGGGTCCTCGTCACCGACCTCCTTGCCCAATTTGTAGACCCCGCTATCGCTGCGCAGACAGAGTCGGGTCTACGTCCTCCCATTCCAGTGACCGTCGGCGGTCACACGAGAGAGCCCGAGCCCACCAAGCGCATCCGCCTCGTCTCCTTCGGCCGCGACCGTACCCGTTCTCACAAGAAGCCCGGCGCTGGTCATCGCGATCGCGACGAGCACGACCGCTACCGGGAGCGTGAACATAACCGGGAACGCAATGATCACGACCGTGACCGCGAGCACGAACGCCACGGCCGCCCGACGGACATCCGGGCCATCACACCCACGCTCACGTATTGTAGCACGGCGCCCTCGATTTCGCTCGACTCGGTGCCGTCCTCGCTCGACCCGGAGGGGAAGCTGACGCCGGCGGAGCGCGCGGTCGCGGTCCTCCGCGCTCGTGCGAGCCTCGCAGACTCGGAGCGGCGGCGTTTCAAGGAGGAGCGCAAGTGGGCGCTGAGCCAGGGCAACACCGCGCGGGCGAGCCAGCTGGCGTGGCAGGTGAAGCGCTACACCGCGCTCATGGAGAGCTTCCATCGTGAGGCGGACGCGAAGGTCGTCGAGGGTGCGTCGCGCCGTCCGTATTGCCTTCTCTCCCACCTCAGCGCCCCCTTCTCTGTCGTGTTATCTATTTTTTCTTTCTTTTCGAATGCGAAGCTAGATGCTGACATACCCTTGCGATTCCACAGCTGCACGCGCCGCCGCACCCTCTGCACCGGATGCAGGGCCCGCCCGACGCCGCTCGCACTCACGCCAGCGCAAGTCCAGCCTCTCCGCGCCGGACGGCGGCAGCACGGGCCCACTCGTGAGCGTGACCGTCGGTCCAAGCCCGCGCGCGCGCAAGCGCAGCGGCAGCACCGCGACCCTCAAGCCGGCCATCTTCGTGCACGGCCGAGAGTGAGTGTTGCCCGCGTCCTCTCCCCTACCCCTCCATGCGGGTGCGGGCGAGTGCTGAACTCCGCAGGGTGCACGTAGGTGTAAAATAAGGCCGCCAGGACTCGGCGGCGCGCTGCACCATAGAGACGCTGAAGGTTGACAACGAGCGGCATGCGCGCGCTCGCGAAGTTGGACCCAGCGCCGTATATTCTCGTCGCTATCTCTCGTCCCGTGTATATGTGGTACGACAACATGCCCCCGCTCCAGCTATCCCCCTTCCCAACAACAAACCTCGCTGGTCCGCTTGTTCAGGACTGATGCATGAGACGCATGTTCTGGGTGCTCGAGCGGACGGTGTACATAGTCGATCGGATGATGTTGTATTAATATGGCACACGGATGATACACAGGATGGTTCAAGTTCGGATGGTTGCGCTCTGCAAGTACTACGAAAACAGTGGGGCGGTGAGATAGAAACAGTGTGCGGAACGCAGAGAGGCACTGAGTACTGAGGTGTGGGAGGGACCAGAGATAATGTCAAGCATGTAACGTAGGGCACTGACGGATAAACAAGGCAGTGGATAGGCAATGTGCGGTGTCCGGGCGTGTAGAGGTCGTGTCGTGGGGCAGAGTACAGCAGGAAACGGAAGGTCAACGATACAGCAGGGTGGTCATCAGAAGGGCGAGAGGTGCCCATGCGCGGAGACGGAGATAGAGGCGGAAATATTAGGGGAAGGGGTGTCACCGATATTTTCCATTTGTGTGCGACGACGTTGTCGACGCCGATGGTAGGGATGGTGCGCCATTTCGACTGGCCGCACCCGTACTCAGCCGGGGCTTCTTCGCAGCGGAAGTGGCGTCGCTGGACGATGCTCGCGGGGCGCTCTCCTTCATGACCATCTTTGCGTGAATCTCCTCCAGCTTCGCAGCTTTGACCTTCTTGGGCCAGAATAGCGTGACGAACCTGAAAGCAGCGATGAGCATCTTACCAAAAGATTGTAAAATGTCAGATGACTCACGTCCATAAATGTCGTCGCCACCGCGTTCTGTCCTCGCCCGCCGATTCTTTCTGCTGCAAAACCACCTCTATGCGCTTGCCAATGGCAGCCAGGGACTCTTTGAGCATCGCAACTTTGTCCTCCCGCGGCATGTCACCGCCGGATAATTTGAGGTTTTTCTGCAAGGGGACGATCAACGTAATTCGCGACCATAAGCCTGCAGGGGAAACATACCAGCTGCTTCTTCACAGGCCGCAGCTCCTCCTTGGTCGCCACTTCATCCATGGACGGACTGATAAGTGCAACGATCAGTATACGGAATCATGCCAAACCACGAATCGCGACATACCACTCATCTGACGAAGACGAGTCTGTGAACGTAGGCGTTGGCCTTCGCTTTCGCTTCCTACTGCTCCCCTCATCCACCGATGCAACCGCCTCGCTTTCTGCCCGTTTGCGAACAGCGCTCACATACGACGTGGACGCGACCGGTGGCGGCGGCGACATCGACGTCTTCGAGGAATTGTGCTTGCGGGTGTGCAACGTCGACTCGATTGCGCGAATCTTCTCGTCGTGCTCTCGCAGGATTCCGAGCAGGTAATCACCGCGCCGGACGAGGTGGATGGCGTTCGGGATGGGCTTACTCGCCGCGTCTTCGCCTTTCTTGCCCTCCTCGAGGAAGAACTTGCCCTCAAGCCCAAGCCGCGGGTCCTTCGCCATCGCCTCCCAGTTGCCAAAGCCATACTTGTACGCACCAACGAGGAGCATCGAATCCTCCTGTGGACCCCACCGCCCCGACCAGTTGAGAGTTGGTCGGATGTTCTCGATTGGGATCTGCCAGTTGTACATGTCGTCCGCCGAGATTGTGTCGAGGTAGTGGAAGAGAATGCGCAGGTCGTGGTGACGAGAGAGCACCGTCTCCGCGTTGATGTTGTTCACGCCGCGGTACGTAACGAGGACCGCCTTGCTCTTCTGCGCATTGGTGAGCGTCTCGCCCGCCTCGATGCGCGCCCGCTTCTCGGCGTTGTTCTCCTCGACCGCGCCCCGGCAGAGCTCGACGATGTCATCGGCGGTGTCCTGGATCATGCCCCGATTCTTGTCCTGCAGCTTCGCCTCGTTGACCTGCGCCCGGTAACGGTCAGCCCAACGGCTCCCGAAATGACGCAAACCAAGCGACAGGTGCACTCACGATGATGTCGTACCGGAGCCTGATATCGCCCCACTTCTGCAGACTCCGGACGAGCACGCGGACGTCCCGCTCCTTCAGCTCCATCGCCTTCTGGCTCGGGGTCTTCCGCTGCGGCGGCGGATGGCGTGCCTTCTTGGTCGGGGGCGCCGACGATGTGTGCTCAACGTCCATACCCTCGTACGACACTGGCGCATGCGTCCGCTTGCGGTCCTTGGTCTCCACGGCCGCGAGCTCCTCCGCCTTGCGCTGGTCCTCCTCGCGCTCGAAGCGCTGGCGCTCCTCCGCGGGGATGATGTCCTCCCAGTTCATGTCGTTCTTGACGTCGCTAATGTTCGCGAACTGCTCGAGGAAGCCCTCGCCACCGAGCGACGCACCCTCGTTCGACGCTGCAACGGTCTCGTGGTGTTCGGCACGGTTGAGGATGTCGTCCAGGTCCATTTCATCGAGCTTTTTGCTCTGCTGGCTGTCATCCTTGTCGAAGCTGTGAAGGCGGTGGTCGTCGCATTAGTAACGTTGCGGTGTAGGGCACGGAAGAGCATCGGGAGATCAGGCTATGCCACGCACATTTTCTGCGCGCCGTATTTGAGCACAGCGTGCAGCTCGTCCTTGCTCAGCGCATCGGTCTTCGCAGGGTCCTTCGTCCCGCCCTTAGAGCTGAGGTGTGCCTGCGAAGTATCCATCTGGTTGATGACTGCGAACACCGGCCGGCGCCATCGTGGTCAGGGGCCCCTGCAGCAGCGCACACGGCATGGAGGTACTCACTAGCATACTCGAGCACCATCTTCTTCTTCGCCCGCTCCAGAACATCCTCTTCCATGGTGTCTTTGCTCACGAACCGGTAAACGCTCACATGCGATTTCTGGCCGATACGATGTGCACGTGCCATCGCCTGCAGGTCGTTTTGCGGGTTCCAGTCGCTCTGTAAGGGGGAGGTAAAGGGGGCAAAGGGCGTCAGCAACGTGTTTGCGATGCGGCGGGCACAGCCATGGGTAATGCCAACTGCTGCCAGCTCCAAGCCGCACGCATCCGGTAGCGGTGACAGCACAGGGTAACACAACCGCGCATTACAGCAGACGTTACTCACGTCGAAGATGATGACCGTATCTGCGGTCTCCAGGTTGATGCCCAAGCCGCCGGCTCGTGTTGAGAGAAGGAACGCGAAGTCGGGAGAGCCGGGCGAGTTGAAGTGCGCAATGGACTTCTTGCGCATTTCTGAGGAGACCATCCCGTCGAGGCGCTGGTGCTGGTACCCGCGCATATTCATATAGTCGCTGAGGATGTCGAGCATCCGCACCATCTGACTGAAGATGAGTACGCGGTGGCTGTCTTGGCGGAGCCGAGCAAGCAGCTTGTCGAGCAACACCATCTTTCCACTGCTCATCACGAGACCTTTGAGGGTTTCCTCAGTGTTGTCAGTCCGAATTTCGGCACCATCGAAGAGATAAGGATGGTTCGCAGCCTTCTTCAGCTCCATGGCTACCGCGTCCGTGAGACCACGCCGTTGATGGGTATTAGAGAAAGCCACTGACCAATGTTGAGCAAGCTGATGTTGTTGTTGCCATTAGCGCTCTTCACCAAAGCTTGGAAGTTCTGGTGCCGAAATGAGCTGCTTCTTGTAACACGTCACGCTGAGACAGGACCCACCTTCGTGAGAATGTTCTTGTAGAAATGCGTCTGCATCGCCGACATCTCAACGCGGAGGATGCGCTCGCTCTTCGTGGGCAACGAGGTCAGTACGTCGCGCTTGAGGCGGCGCAACATGAGGGACTCGAGCTGCTTGTGCAGCTCCTTAATCTTCACTTCATGATCAGCGTCCGCCAGGTCGAATTCATTCGTGAGCTGGACTGCATTGCACAGATCAATCAGCGGCCGATCTTTCGTACACGTTCGCGAGATAGCGGTACTCACACTTCTCCGGCATGAGGAAGTGCATGAGGGAAAGCAGTTCTGCCGCGTCCGATCAACGAGTGTACGGTAACCTATGAGACAAGCATTCCCCATACCCTTCACGTTGTTCTGCAGGGGGGTTCCCGTGATAAGAACCTTGGATGCAGCCGAGAAGCCACGCAATGCCTCATAAAGCTGGCTCTCCGAGTTCTTGAGCCGGTGCGCCTAACGGAGATGAACGAGGTCAGTACCCATGTCTGTAAAGCTGTGTCGCACGAACCTCGTCGACCATGAGCACCTGCCACTTGATATCACCCAGCTCCTTGACGTCCCGGAGCGTGATCTCATACGTTGTCAACAGAACGTTCATCTTGAGCTTCTTGCTTGATGGCCCGAACTCGTACTGGCGCGCGACAGACCGGGCAGCGGCACCGCCGATGTAGGTAACCACATGCATGTCGGGTGCCCATGCCGCAAACTGCGACTGCCAGGCGGTGATCGTGGACAATGGGACAATGACGAGGAACGGGCCATATTGCCGTCGCTCGTGGAAAAGGTACGACAGAAATGAAACCGACTGCACAGTCTGTGCGTACATATGAGCTACCCGATTCCGCGTAATTGCGCTACTTCGAATTAGGGCGTGCACTCACCTTACCGAGGCCCATCTCGTCTGCAAGGATGCCGTTGTCTCCTTTGCTCCAGAGATACGCCAACCAATTCAAGCCAGTGAGCTGGAAGTCCTTCAGCTCCCCGCCCGTGTCGACCACATACGGAGGGTCCTCCGTGATCTTCTCGAACTCGGGACGGCCATGTCGCGCATATACCGCACTCTTGAAGGGGAACTTCGCTTCTGCCTCGCGCGTGCGGAATGCGTCGATCTGTTCCTTCGCGATAGGCCGAATCTCGTCCTGAAGCTCCCATGTGCAGTGCTCGTAGTTCAGCCCGTTCCACTTGCAAAAATACTCGACCAGTCCCTGGTCGTTCTCGCGCTGAGAGATGACCCGTTCCACAGTCTTGTGCATATCTAGCTCCTCCTTGTCGCGCTCGCGCCGCAGGAGGATCGTCTCATAATCTTCCCTCGACAAATTTGGGTTCTTGAGTCGCTCCTGTTCCACCTTGAACGCTTTGATGTAGTTGTCTACGCGTTTGAGGCCCTTGAACCGTTTCAAGAACTCGTAGAACTCGTCCGTATTGTGTAGATGCGAGAAGTTCTTCCATTTGACGTGGAAACGCTGTACTGGCAGTGTAAGGATAGTATTTCAAGAGATGCGCGCGACTACGTACGATATTGCTGTACCAATCATCCTCCGAGTCGTTTTCGTGACCCTCGTCTCTACAGTGGCTGAGCACGAATTCAATCTCATCCTCCTCCTTGACCGGCGCGGTGACCTGGGCGTATGCGAGCGCGTCCGCATCTTCGTCCTCGAAGTCTTGCACGTCGTCGATGTAATTGGGGATTTTGACACCTCTGCTCGAAACGCGGATCTCGTCGTTGGCCGATCGGGTCTTCTTCTTCTTCTTTGAGCGGGCGCCGTAGTCCGAGTCCGAATCCGAGTCAGGGGCAGGTGGGCGAGGGACGACTGACCGCGGGAGATGGATATATGCGGGACGAGCGAGCGCAATGTGGCTACATACCTCTTGGTTTCGATGGCGCCTTCTTCTTCTTGGGTGCCTTCTTCTTGGGCACACCGTACTCTTCATCTGCATACGACGCGTCCTCTTCCTCGTCCTCGTTTGGGTCTTCCGCCTCATCTTCGTAGCCCTTGGGGAAGCGAAATATAAGCGAGGCACGGACCAACATAAAGAGACGCGCGCGTACCGAATCGTCCTCATCCTTTACCTGCCATGTTGCCTGCCTGGTCAACTCGACTGCTTTTGCCACCACAGGCTGGGAAATACGCACGACTCGCTTGGCTTGATGGGAGGTGGACGGACCGCCTGTGTCTTGGACGCTCTGGGCGTCGTCGTCATCGTCATCGGACTCACCGTCGGCATCGGCATCGGGGTTGCGGCCGACGTCGACATCGGAGTCGACCTGCATTGTGTTGTCTGAATCGTCGCTGTTGCTGAGCGGGGCCACGGGGGAGAGCGCGCCGGAGGCCATGGGGTCGTCGTCGTCGCGACCGTTGAGCATGGGGGCGGGCGGGGTGGAAGGACAGGGCGCGTGGCGGGCGGAGGGGAGCGGATGGCGGAGGGGACGACTTGGAGGGGATGATGGACGGGGGGAGGAAGGTGGAGGAGGGGGCTGGGGGCGTTGAGAAGGGGAAGGACGAGCGCCAGAGCCGACAGCCCAGCTCGGACTCGGTTCGCACGCGTGCGCCGGCCCACACAGCGCGGCCTCAGCCTGCTCGTCACTGCCAGTGCCAACACCCAACTCCGACCCCTCCCCCGCATCTTATCGCCGGCCATCCCCCTTCGCAAGCCTTCCCTCCTCGACAGCCTCCACGACGGCGAACGCACCCTCCGCGACGCACTTTCCGCCCTCCGCGACGTCCATTCCCCCCTGCGAGCCGTGCCCGGCGACGTCCGCCGGCGGCAGTGGCGGCGCACACTCCTCCGATCAGCATCAGCAGCCAGCCAGCCGTTCTGTCCTGCGTGGGAGCGCCGCGGGGGCCATCATCCAATCCATCCACGGCGCTGCCTCTCTCTTCGCCGACGACGCGGCCGGCAACGTGCGCTGCCCCGGCTCAGCGTTCTCCACGTCCCCCGCGCCTCTGCCCCCGACAAGCCACCTCATGTCACACTCGTCACCCAGGTACGTCACGCTTTTTACGCTTCGGCAGACCTCAAGCCCGTGCTCGCCGTCACCGAGCACGCTGCCACCGCTGCGGCGGTCGGTGGTCGCCGTCTGCGCCGGCCCATGCGGTCCAATCCCCAGTCGCCGCTCGCCGCAGTGCGCACGCGGCGCCCGCGGCAGCCCTGCCACCCACCCTGCAGATGCTTCGATGAACCTTGTTCCACCACGACGCCCGGCCTCGGCCGCCTTGTCCCCTCATCACAACACGCGCCGGGCTCGTCGCCCTCCCCAGTGCCATAGCGCCGGGCCCACGCATCATTGGCCTTGCGGCGCGCGCAGTATTTGCGTTATAGACGCCCGTTCGGAACAATGGTGAGTCCAGTCATTGACCGTCGTATTTGGGAAAGTCCGGAGCGTACACGCAAGAGACAGGGAACCCCTGTACATCTGTCTCCAGGTCCCAAATAAGGTGGTAAGCATCTTCCATTGTCCGGGTAGGTAGTGACTGCACTGTCCATGGAGTAGGATTATAAGTTATGCCAGCGTAAATGTTAGTAAGTGTAGCAATGAAATGAGAAGCGATAATCTACACTGTATATACTGCCGTTCCTATATACCCAGCGTCACCGACGAACACGAAAGCAAGCAAGTCAGAAATATTAGCAGAGCACAACGCGTCGAGAGACCCGGCTGCTCGGTACTCAATACCGGCGCGAGGGCTGGTACTGTTGGAACGGCGGGAGAGTCTGGTGTCCAGGGACGCCGGCAGGTGCAGGGTCCTGCAGCCTCCTGTACTTCCTGCCCGAGCCTCCGAAGATCGCATACAGGACGAGCGAGATGAGGATCACGCCCCCGGCGACGCTGCCCGCGATGATGTACGGCAGGTACTTCTTAATGTTGTCGTTTGACGAACCGCCGTTATCATCCTCTTCGTCGTCGTCGTCCTGGTTCGGCGCGGCGGGAAGGAGTTTGAAGTTCGAAGAGCGGTCGACGCCGCCCATGCGCACCTGCACGAAGTCCGCGTGCGCCTCCGCAGGGTCCGTGAGCGGGAGCAGCTGGATATACGGGTCCCCGACCTTCGAGAGCGCGCCGTCGATGAAGTCGCCCAGGTTGATGAGCATGTACGCGTTCCGCACTGAAAGGGGTCAAGCGTTAGATCAGGCCAGGTCGAGTCTCGTAAGGCCGCGCGGGAACGCAGTGACGTACAAAAGGACATCCCGAGAATAATGTCGTAGTCCTGATCCGAGGCAGTCGCGAGCGGCTGGAACGCACCGACGCACGATGGGTTGCCGTCCGCGTCCGGGGGCCCGAGGAATGCGTTCGTTACTGTGTCGAGCGGATGCACGGGGAAGGAGATGTTCGCGAAAATGTACGTGACGTTCAACTCTGTCGAGCAAGGCAGCGTCCACATCTTCCCCGCGGAGTTCGTCACCGTCGTGAACCTCGCGCCTGGCACGCGCGAGTAGATCGCGTCCGCAATGCGCCTGGAAGGAGACGTAGTGTTGTGAGCGATACCAGACACTCCGCGACTGAAAAGGCAGCGCACTTGGAGACCTGGGGGAAGGTGAACCCAGAATCGAAGAGGACGTTGAGCCTGCCTCCTGTAGCCTTCTTGGGCGTAACAATGCGCTGCCCATCAGGCCCGATGATCCCGTCCTTGTCGAGGAACGTCGTCCAGTGCTGTCCGCCACGGAACGCAGCCTCCGTCACAGGCAGTTTCGGCTGGCTCGTGATGTTGTCGAATGGCGACACTGTTTCGCCGACGGTGATGTCCCCCACGAAAGTGTCCGTCGGGTCGCCCGAGCGTCCGAGCAGGACGGTTATGAAGTTAGGTGTGGTCGAGTTTTGGCGGAAGATGCGGTCGAGCACTGGATCGCCGGAGTTTTGGCCCAGAGTCGATAGGATTTGTGACGCGCTGCTCGGACCGAGGCCCAAGATGCCACCTCCTTCGCTATGCGAGGCGTCAACGGGTTGCTCGACTGCAACGCCGCAGTCAGTGCCGGCCGGTCAGCATAGCCGATGGCGCTTACTGAAGGCCTGTTGGTCGACGGTGAAGCCCTCAAAGTTGAGTGTGGCGGTCTTGACGGGACCTTTGGTGGCACCCAACGCGTAGTTGACCCCGGCGGTCTTGCCAGTGTCTTCTGCGCTCGGAACGGTGCCTGTCACGGTCAGGTCGGAACTGGGACGGGAGGGAGTCGGCCATGAGCGTGGCTCGGAGACGCGATTGCGCCAGGACGATGTGTGGACGGCTCACCTTCCCGTGTCGACGAGGACCGTGAACTGCTTCCCGTTCAGGGTGATGTTCGTCTCATACATTGTGTTTCCATTATTTTGGATATCCGGTGTAGCAGTGATGCTCGCCCTGCGCCCTAGGCGGTTCAGACTTCGCGCATCGGCATTGCTGAAACCGCCGATACGGCCTTGGATAGGGAAGTGGACGGCATGTACGTGCGGGAGGTCATCGAGGAGTAAAGACAGGTAGAAGACTAGGGTGGTCGCTAACGGGAACTTCATGAGCACAAGCAGCAAGCAGAGCAGTCCCAAGCCAAGAAGGGGAAGGAGAAGGCGGAGAGGGAGGAAGGAAGGAGGGGCAGCTCACTGGCGGAAGGAAAGGATATGTATTGTTTTGGGCGGCGTGGCTGTGAGTGTCGCGCAACGCGTCCGCCAGGCGACAGCAGCTGCCTCTTCCCCGAGTCCGAGTCCATCTGGGCGGCCAAGTACTGCCATCCACCCCAGGCTCGGCACCGCCTTCCGGCCACGCGATGCGCGCAGCCGTGCCTGTCTTTAATATATTTTCTAGCATCTGCTTGTTCCAAAAACACTCATGCACGTCTACCTGCAACAATCAACATCCTCAGGCCTCAGTACCCAGAACTCGATGCCCATCTTGCATCCGAAGCTGAGGCGTCTCGAGCAACCGCTCGGCAAGAAGACCAACAACTTCGCCTTCGGCTGCCAAGCCCCGAAGACCTACGCGGCGCGGTCTGCTGCGACAACAACGGCCGGTATCACCACAACAGGTCACCCAAGTACTCGCGGGCGTACCTTGACCTCGCTCAAATCCTTGCGGATCTCTCCCAGTTCTACATAACATAGTCTAAGGATGAACCCCTCAAGACTCTCAGTAGTACGCATACGACCTAATGGTATAATGACAGCGCGCACCATGGTACAGTAGTTCGTGCTTCCGTCGAGCTTCAAGGATGCTGAGCCGTCGACGCGCTTCAGAACGTGTGATTCAATCAAGGCCTTCACAGGCTCCAACGGTTCAGACTTCAGCTTCAACTTACGGATTAGTTCCCGCGTGATCACAGGCTCACGGCGTTGCTCTCATTGCACCAAGTACACACTGCAACACAACCCTACCATACGCAGGACTCCCTGGCGTAACACAGCGGGTATCTTTGTGCAAGAGTCAATATCGAGACAAGTACAGCCCCCGGGCGTAAGTCGAAATGGTGGCATACACATATCCCGAGTCGGCACAAGCGTTCGGCCCCTCAGATTTACAGCACTTGCAGTGTCTCCCAGCCCAGCAGAATCCGCGGTGCGGGGCCCTTGCTATAGTATATACAACTGGAGCGGCGTGCCACACGATAAAGCTAAGCGGCCACGATTACCCACGCGGATATATAACCTCGAGAACTAGTAATACAGCCAGATTTAACGCGACAATATCATATATACCAGAGATTGAAACAGCAGTGGTAACCTATGTGCGAAACATGCAAGGTGGTACTGATACTACGTTGAACTTGAAGGAGAGGGGAGGGGTCGCACGCTGCCGGGACGGCTAGGCGCAAGTTCCACCGCTGGTCTCGAGGAGTCTTGGAACGCGGGCAGCGTGTAGACGGCAGGTGTGGGCCCACGAGACACGTCGAACACGTCCGCCACGCGTGACGTGGGTGTTGTGCTTCCACTGTATGTGCGGGGGTCGGGGAGCGGTCGGGTTTTCTTCCTTATCACGAGGGGATGGGCGGGGATCTCGGAGTTGTCTCGTACAGACGCGGGAAGTGGTTGGGGCGGGGCGAGCAAGGTCTGGGTCTCCTCCACAGGCAGTGGCTTGGTTTCATGCGCGGGCGGCAGCGTCTCATTGACGGCGGGAGGGGACGCGCTCTCGGGTGAGTCAGTGTATCGTTCCGGGAGCGTTGGGTCGCTCAACACCAACACGGCCTCGCCCGCCGAATCGTAGGAGAAAGCGCTCGTTGCAGTCAGAGGGAGCAGACCGTCTGTTAAGGCCGTAGTCGACTCCCGCGTCACCGGCGGCGGCAACACGCTCGCTGTTAGCGCTTCCGGGTCGACCTTGTGCGGAAGGGTCCCCGCGTCCACTGCCCATGGGTCCGGTGTCACCTTTTCTTCGAAGACGTTTTCAAACATCTTCTCGTCTGACGGGGAGGGTGATCTTCCCTCTTCCAAGCCAGCGGGCGCAGGCGCGTTCAGCCGCTGGTACTTCCGCCCGGAGCGCCAGATAAAAAAATACGCGACCGCGAAGAGGAGCAGGAGTCCGCCGATGATGCTCGCGACAATGATGTAGGGCAGGAACGGGCGGAGCTTCTGCGAGGCGGTCTCCGCGACGACGGTGTTCACCTCCTGGGGCGGGGGCGGGAGAAGCGTCTGCTGCCCGGTCGTGTCGATGCCGCCCAACCGCTGCTGGACAAAATCCTCGTGGGCCTCCGCAGGATCCGTGAGCGCGAGCAATTTCACGAACGGATCCCCTACTTGAGTCTGGGACCCGTCCACGAAGTCACCGAAGTTCATGAGGATGTACGCGTTCCTGACTGAGGGAGATAGGGATAGAGCGGTGAGTTTCACGTGTGACTAGTCAGACGCATCGAAGTTCACTCACGGAAAGCCATGCCGAGAACGATGTCATACGGCTGCTTCGTCGAAATCGGCTGGAACGACCCCACGCACGACGGCTTGCCAGTGCTATCTAGTGGCCCATGCAGGTCGTCCATGACGGTATCGAGCGGATGGATCGGGTAAGCGACTCCCGCGAACTTGAAGGTGATATTAAGCTCGACGTCGCACGGCATTGTCCAAATAGGGGTCTCGGTTGCCGAAATGGTCACATACTTCGCGCCAGGCACTCTCGAGTAGATCGCATCTGCGACGGCCCTGCGAACGCGGTCTTAAGCAAGCGATCGCGCGCACTGGTACAAACGCAAAAGGAACGCACTTGGGAACTTGCGGTAGCGTGTATCCCGAGTCAAAGATCACCTTGAGCTGCTTGTCCTCGGAGGCCTTGATAGCTTGACCATCCGGCCCGATGATCCCACCCTTGTCCAGCGCAACCATCCAATGCTGGTTCCAGTCAACCCGTTCGATCGGCAGCGATGGGCTCAACGTGACATCGCTATAGTCCGGGAGCACTTCTCCAATCGTCAGTTGACCCGGGACGGCACTATCTGGATCGTCCGAGCGACCGAGAAGGATGGAAATGAAGCTAGGCAAAGATGTCGTCTGTCGGAATAACCTGTCCAGTGGGGGATCGCCAGCTGGGCCACCTAGGGCGGCCAGCACGGACGAGAGGCGGCTTGGGCCAAGGCCTAGGATGCCTGAATTCTCGGTGTAGTTCTCCGTAACCGGCTGGTGGACTGAAAGTCGGCGTGATGAGTGTCGACTCTTCGCTGTAAGACTAGACGGCTTACTATATGCCTGCTTGGTGATATTGAATCCTTGAAGCCCAAGTGTCGCGGTCCTGATCTGTCCTGCATCATCGTCAGATTTCACGCTACAACGCGCGCTGTGCGGTCGATGCAGCTTACCGCTGACAACACCGTCGCTGTACTTGATCGTCGCGTTGTGAGACGTATGCTCCGACCCGGGCACGTCTCCCGCGACCCACAAATCCGCGCTAGCGCACCCCCGCCAGAACGTAAGTTACCGACCCACATACGCCGCGCATGAACGCCACGCTCACCTCCCGCTGTCGATCAGCACGCGGAACTGTTTGCCTTCGAGCGTGATGTTTGTGTAGTACTGCAGGTCCCCTGCGTTTTGGAGGTCGACGATCCCGTCCATGCCACGCCGCCGCTGCGACGGCACCACTCCGCCTACAGACTGCCACCACTTCCCCGGGCGCCGCTGGCCCTCGATGGGCACCGATATCGCGTGCACGCCGCCATCATAGCCAAGGTCCCCCGCTAACTTCGCGGCGAGCAGGAGTATAAAGGTGGGCCACCACGCCATCGTGTCTCGCAATCGGAAAATAGAAGAAGTCTAGAGGATTACAGACAGGCAGACACCGGCAAGAAGGAGAAGGAGAAGGGACGCGGAAGGAGTGTCGCGCGCAGGGGAAGAAATAGAGGAGGCTCACGCACGACCGAGGAAGAAGAGCTGGTAGAGCGGAGGACGGGTCACGCCGCCCACGTCGCGCCCCGCGGCGTACTTAGGGCTCGCGTCGACGCCCGCTTCCCGCCATAGCTGTGAGACCCAAGGCGCGTCACTGCACGCTTGCATATTCTGGGCCCTGTGCCGCGCACTCGGCGGTGCATCATGAATGCTTGATTGTGATACATGCACCGCTGCACTCGAGTGCACTTAGGGCACACACTGCGCACAGCCCTCACGCCGGAGCGCACCCCGGAAGGTATGATGATTCCAAGATGTTTCCCTGTTCACTGCTCAGATTCAAAATTATGCGCAGGTCTCGGATGATGAATTTGAAAGCCTCCGGTAGGTTTCAGATCGAGGAACACAAGCGGACACAGGATAAACACGGCACCATGCATGTTGAAAATCCGACATATGCTGTCTGTGCTTGAAGCCCTAGATGGTGCTGGTGCTAGAGGCAGCGGCAGTCGCATAGAATGATAGACTGAGATATTGGCCAGGCTTCTGTGAACACGCAGTATGCACGACGTCCATTTCAGGTGGTGGTGAGGGGGTCCCCGGGTCTCACCCATGCCCGAATATTGAATAGAACGCCTGCCAAACTGGGCAACTGCTTAAAAAATCTTAGCGCCCTCGTAGATCGTATCGCGCGATACATAGCTGCGTTATATATTAGGTGCGCTCCCCAAGTACAGATGTACACCGTTCTCTATGTGATACATACTAAAGCAAATCCGAAAAGGGGAAGACTGCAAGAAGTAAGAGGCATCCTAGCCTCCCCCAGTCTCAAACGATGGCAGTACGGCAAGAGAGGGCGAACCGGCCACTCCCCGAACTTCTTAGCACAGTTCGGAAGGTGATCACCATGAAGGCTTAAAGCAGTGACTCCGTCTCAAGCAGGAGGACGATGCCTTGAAATTGACAAACCAGGTGAGTCGGGCGTTCCCCCAGAGCTGAAGGAGCAATAAACGCACTGTGCACGATCTCGGGAATGTTCTGCGTGGAGACGTCCACCGTAAGCTGCGGGCGCTCGAAGGGCTCAAAGGTCTCGTCAACGCCCGGGACACCGCGGATCTCGCCCCTGCGCGCGCGCGAGTACACGCCCTTACGGTCGTTCGCCTCGCAGTGTGCAAGCGGCGTCGCGACGTGGATGCCGAAGAAGTTGCTACCGGGGCCAGCCTGGTGTAGGATCGTGTCCTTGATCGTGTCCCGCGCGGCCTGCTTGTGAGCGTTGGGCGCGAGGATGACCGCCGCACCTGCCCGCGCGAGCTCAGCAGCGACGAACGCGACGCGCTGCAGGTTTTTCGAGTGCTCCTCAGTGGTGGCTGTGAAGGCTGTGATTGATGCGGTGAGTGCGCGGCTGTGAAGGATTTCGCTGATCTGCGTACGGGTATCAAGTTCGGGACGGATGGTATCGCCGAGCAGTAGCGAGACGCTGCGCCCGCCCTGTTGATTGAGAGTGACCTGGAGAGCCTTGGCAATGGTCTCCTTGCCCGAGCCGTGGAATCCAGTGAGGAAGATGACGAAGCCCTGTTTGGGACGAGGAGGGTAGCTCTCGCGAAGAGTCTTTACCACGGCGCTAGAGAGCTAATGTTAGCACTGGGGCGCCAATTCAATCCACTGGAACGCACTCGTAGCTGAACCAGTCAGGGATGGGTGCGCCCGTCTTGAGCCGCCTCCGAAGCTCAGTGCCGGAGATATCAAGTGTCTGCACGCCCTTGGGGACTTCATCGATGGGCTGGTACTCGTCCGTAGAGGGCAGGTACGTCATCATCTGGAAGGGCACCATTTCGATCTGAAGCTCATCGTGGTACTTCGTGACGAGGTCTTGCGCATCATAAGGTCCGTAGAAGTCCTTGCCCTGTGAGTTCTTGCCGGGTCCAGCGTGATCACGACCGACAATGAAATGCGTCGCGCCGAAGTTCTTGCGGATGATTGCATGCCACACGGCCTCTCGGGGGCCGGCCATACGCATCGCTAGAGGAAGGAGAGCGAGGTGGCCCATGCCATTGGGGTACTTGGCCATGATGGCCTCGTAAACACGTACGCGAGTGTAGTGGTCAACATCGCCGGGCTTCGTGAGGCCGACAACGGGATGAATGAGGACGTTCGCCTGGCGTTGGCGTGCAGCGCGAACAGTGAGCTCACGGTGGGCGCGATGCATGGGGTTACGGGTCTGGAAGGCGACGACGCGGCGCCAGGCGAGCTTCTTGAAATGTGCGCGGAGCTCGGCGGGGGTGACTAGTTATCATTGTTAGGGATTATAGCCTTTCATAGAACAGACAACTTACAGCGGAGAGCGACATAATCGAAATGAATGGGCGGCTGGATAGCTTGCACCTTACCGCCGACGTAGTACTCCTTGACCTTGTTGCGGAGGTAGGCGACTGCGGGGTGTGCAGGATCGTCGGCACCGAAGACCTCTATGGCCTCCTTCACCTGGTCTGGGCGGTAAACGTCCTCGACTGCAAGTTGCCCGTGAGTGAATGCTTGTCTGTAAACCAGACTAGGAGGCATACCGGTGATGATGGCAAGGGCTTGCTCGTCACGGGGATCCCGGAGCGCGATGCGAGCGCCTGGCGCAATGGCGAGGCGGTCGATGTCCTCACGGGAGACATCGAGGGTGATCGGCATAGAGAAGAGGGCGCCATCGGCAAGACGGTTGTTGTCCACAACACTGAATGATAGTCAGTACTTTTAGATGTCCAGTTACAGCCTAGATTACTCACTTCTTGTAGTCCGCCTCAGTCATGAAGCCTTCAAGAGGACTGAAGCCACCATTCATGATGAGCTCGAGGTCGCATAATTGCCTCTACCGATGACATCATATTCAATAAAACTCTCCTGAGCATGTTTTACGCTCCAAAACATACCTCCGTCAAGATGATGTCGGCGAGCGTGTGCGTCTCCTCCTTGAGGGTGTCGCGGAGGTGCTCGTCCCGAGCCACAAGGTCCTACAGATGGCGATAAATGACGTGCTTGATGAGCGGAGCAGGGATCAGGTACCTTCAGAACACCACCGTGGGGAGCGTTGGCCATCTTTCTACTAAACTGAGAAGGCTGGGCGAGGAAGGCGAGATCGTTGGAAGAGGTGCGTCCGGGGACGATGAGGAGGAACTGGCGGTGGGTGTGTGTCCATGTCGATGTTGCGCAGGCCGATTTTATAGGATGAGGAACGGTGAGGAGGAGATCACGCAATCGACGCGCTCTGACTAGCCCCCGCAAATTTGTGCGTGGTCATCCGCGCTGGGCACCTCCCACCGCCCTCGACAGCGAACGCAGGGGTGATGCACGACTGCGCAGAGGCTGTCTCCGCGACGTTCATGGAGCACGACAAGGCGATGGGATTAGCGGAGAAGCGAGCACAAAGGCCAATCGCGGTGGACGAGATGCAAAGGCGCTCAGGACAACCGCCGCACGCAGGATATGTTCTGCTGCTCATTGGGCCCCCCCTCCCATCTTGGCTGTCCTCCATCACCACCCACGTCGGACGCTGCCCCGTCTTTGCCACGGAATCTGGAATTCAGCCTGCGGCATGTGCAAGTATCTGGAATTCAGCCCTCGTCTGACTGCTTGCGCATGGGGCTCCTGTCTGCTCGACGTTTTACCTCCATCCCCATTGGGCTTTCCCCAACACTGCTGACTGATGTGCTCCCTGTCGTATCTGCCAGAGATATCTGGGCTGCGAGGGTCGTCGCAAGTGGCCTCCAGGGCTTTGAAGGTCCTTTCGGTTCGCAATATCTGCCTCTCGAGTGATATCTCTTGTCACTCTCTCCTGCTCCCGTTCTTTCCTATGCCCAGATGGACACTCCTAGACTGCATATAAACAATTTGATCGTTGGGGATATAAACGGACGGGATTGGATTACAGTCGCTTCGCTTTTGAGACGTCAGTGAGTCCGGACCGCTGCCGCCATCTACTATGAATCCATTGCCGTATCCATACGTATACACTCCAGCGCTGGTCATACGCGTGTATCAGCACTCTCTAGTGGATGTGTACGCTTCCGTAGTCCAACTACTGCAATGCAATAACACAAGAAAAATATTCATATTGACCGATGCCACGATGCCCGCACCAAACGGAACACATGCTCACTCTAGGACTCAATATTACCAGTGCTTCCTACGTCAACGATTGATAAGCCATCTAGAATGTAGATGCTGGGCGGTGATGTAGCATCAGGGTCGGAAGTCGGTCTGGCTGCAGTACAGGCTGCATGCACGGTAAAGAGACGGACTGAGCCACACGTTGTCCAGCCGCTCCCCAAGCACGCAGCGACGAAGAGAGACGGGCATTGCAGACGGACATGAGACGCTCTGCGCTTCGGCATATGAGTGAGAAGAGGCCGGCTGGAAGGGCGTGGAGATGTGTGAGAGCGGGAGGAAAGGGCGGGATGGAGGATTTGCAGTATAGCAGCTCGGGAAGCGCGGAACCCGGCTCGGGCAATGATCTCAGACTCTCACGCCAACTACCTCCCTCTCCCTCTTCTTCCGTCCCGTCATCTCTCGCCGCCGAGTGCACACGCCCCCATGCTACACTCCTCATAGTCCTCGCTGTCATGATCCTACTCGATGGAATTGACAAGCACGACCCGCCACAGCCCGGCAAACTCGTCGCAGAGTCTTCTTCCGCTCCCGTAGCTCGTTCGCAAACCCCGACCCCTTCTCTTCCCGACTACGAAGCTTCCCAAGCCCAGCTCAAGCCCACCACACAGTCCTTTCCTGAAATTCAGAAGCAGCGCACCCGCAGGCGGAGATGGAAGAAATGCGCTCTTTATACACTGGTCGTGTATTTCGTGGTGACTGTTGCCATAGGTGTTCCTCTCATTGTCTTGGTACGCATATTCCTACAATCCTGGCGATGTGACTTGGAATGAACCCCCCGTAGAAATTCAAACGGAAGGCACTACCCAAACCCAATCCATACGACACATCGTGGGCAGAAAGCTATGAACTACCACCCAAACCTGTGACATTAGGCGATGCCCCCTTGCGACTATCATCTGCTAGTTCGTGTAACGCGTGGACATCGCAGGATGTGCCAGAGGAAGGATTATCACTGTTTCGGTCAGAGTACGTACACTCTCACCTTCGTTCTGCATGCAAATCTGACATACATGCAACGAAGGCTCGACTACCGTGTGCCGGTTAATGGCTCCGTCTTCCTCAACACCAATATCACCTACTCCGGCAACGGAACCTACCTCGACCACTTCTCGGGCCAATTGGTTGTTGGCATCAACCCAGATTCCTCCGTGTCGGATGCGGCGGTCCATGTCACTATGCACTACACCTCACCACAATTGCGAAATGCAACAAATGTTTGCTTGATGCGGACAGGTCAGGGAGGTGGTGTCTACCTCTTCGTGCGTAATTCACACCCCGTGGGGGATATTGTTGGCTTATTCTACGCACAGACACCGATGAACTTGACCGCATCCGACGGTCTCCGCTTCAATATCACCCTCCTACTACCTCAAAATAACAGCTACCCAAGCACTCGACTCATACCCCAGCTTTTATGCCACCTCCCCAATTTCCAGCACATATACCAGCAAATGGACCCCTATGTGACTTTTGGGAGCATTATTCTGGGCGGTGCTCAGTCGGGTGTATCTATAGAGGTGCGTGAGACCCATCATCCGATGTCCGGCCATTGTTCTCAAACCCGGCCCAGTCGATACAAGCATCACAAGCGGTCGTGAAGGCATCCTCAGCGGAAATCCGAGGAAGGTTTACCGTAGACTCAGCGTTATCATTAGAGACGGTATCGGCGTATGTATCCATATACGTCTTCAAAGAAGGTCGTCAGGCTGAGTTATTACATAGCCCCATCAACGCCGATATCCGACTTTTCAACAACGGTACAACGCGAACACCTACATATCTGCATCTCACAACCGGCAACCAGTACGGTCCTTCTCGCCTCTACATATCAGGCGTCCACTGACCAGGGCCGCAGTTTGCTCAATGCTACGGTCACGGTGTTCGTGCCCGCTGAGATGACAGACATGGAGGGTCCTCATTTCTTGGCCCATGCGGAGACCTTCAATGCGCCACTCACCGTGTCTGTATTGCATGACTCGGCCTCCGCACCGGCAATTATCCGCATGCAGGCGATGAATAACTTAGGAAACACTCGCCTAAGCGTCGACTCTCGGTACCAGGGCACATTCGACGTGAATACGATGTTCGCGCAGGCCGATGTGCTAGCGCAGGATGCCCCAGAGTCCCTGGATTACCGGAGTAGTGACGACGGGAGGGACTATGGCGCCGTCAGGATCAGCAACTATGACGATGACAGCGACGGGACCGTATCGGAGAAGGTCCGGATGTTAATCTCATCTGCAGCCACGTCCTCCTCTGAGGACAGCTCTAAACCGTCGACCACATCCAACCTTAGTCGATGTCTCCAGTACGACCTCATCTCTAGTTCGGAGATTCAAGGCTGGGTTGGCACTCCGCCACGACCATCGCCGACATCCTCCGCATCCGCCAGGTATCTCAACAACAACATGGGCCACCTCAACGTCGTCTCGTCGCTAAGCGGCGCCCAGCTCGTCCTGCTCACATAGGTCCTTGGTCCGGTAGACCAGAATAGGCTCAATGCTCATTGCTCATGGACTTCATATTTCGCGCATGCTAAGCCGCATCGCTTGTCTCGCATTCACACAGACAGCTGCAGTCGCACTTGTCACCGCTGTCATCATCATTCATACTCATCATCACTCACGGGCTCGGATCGCTTCGCAGGTTTCCTTTTTCCAGATTGTAGCGTGTACACTACATGACTGACTTTCCTTTTGTCTATCTTATTGCCCTTGCCCACCGCCTGGGTTTATTCAGTTTCTCTGCTGCAGTTTCTCTTTACGGCGATCTCCGCTACGGTGGCAGTACCACTTGCTGCTGCCGCCGCCGTGGCAGAAGGGCGCCGCAGCTCCTTCCATATCTTCTACCTACCCACTACTTGCGATCAACTCTCATCATATATACCGCTCGCCCGCTTGCAATCACAATTGTACTCACGCACATCCGCGCTGATCGCGTGCTTGAGTTTAAGGTGGCACACAGTTGAGTTCCGCCCCAACACGCGCTTGTACGTATTCAGATATCTGCATTCATTCTACATGTTTTTAATCTTTGGGGCGGTGCATGGTGGCACATCGACGGCTTGCGCTCCACCAAGCACAAACGTTAGGCCGAAGGTAACCATCTGCTTCGCCCTTCCGGATTCGCTGTAATACCAGCTAGATATCTGACTAGGTCAATCTTTTTAGGATTCAAGTACCGCCTCGATACTTGGACAAGCTTCTGTATATATACCTACCTGCAGAGAAGTCCCCACAACCTTCTAATCCCCTTCAATCTGGACCTCCACCGCCATGACCCCTCTCGAACTCACCGCCTCGACTAATATACCTCAGGATGACCCCCTGGAACGCCCCCAGGACGACGGGGGCGCACACCGCCTTGATGCGAAGACGCTCTCTGGCTTCCTCCCTGGTGTCCTTGTCGCCGTCAAGCTCAAAGACGATCCGGAGGCAGTCCCCGTTCAGACATGGATAGCCCGCTATTTCACGACCGCTGCCTCCGAGGACAAAGGCCGCGTGCTTTCCCTGGCCGAGTGGCGCAAAGAAGCAGCCGAGAACCTCCCGGAAGGCGTCCCGCGCACCGTCGCGAACCTCCTCCTCGGTGTCTCCCTGCTCATCAAGGAGTCGCGCGGTACTCATCTGGATGCACACAATCCGACGCCGTCCGCGACGGTCTCGCTCATGTGGGAGCTCATCTTCGGAGCGCTCAACAGCGGGTACTTGGTCCACAGCAGCCCCAGCCGCAGCGCCCAGGGCTTCCTCTCCGTCAACCTCTGCAGCATCATCACGGACGGAAAAATAGACGTGCTCGTCCGCCTGCACGTGTGGCGCTCGGACGGCGAGCGCGGGAACGCAGACATTGCAGTGCACTCGCACCAGCCGTGGACGCGCAGCTGGATCCTCGGTGGCGAGGCGACGGACCACAGCTACGAGTACGACGTGGTTCCGGACGCCTTGGGGGTGGAGCCGACCCACGCGATGTACAGGATCGAGTGGGATCAGAGCTTTGGAGTGTCGCTAGTGGAGAAAGGCGAAGAGGTGGAGGATGTCGCAGCGGACCATGCAGTCGAGATACTCGAGCTCGAGACCATCGATGGAATTGGAGAGGCCGGCCTGGCCAAGGCCGAGGATGGCGAGGTGGTGAGCGTGGACGAGAGCCTCCTACACGCTGCGGAGGGCAAAGGGTACAATACGTACCAGCAGTGGTCGACGGTCTACAACACGGGCATCTTGGTCAACGCTAGGGAGGTGCGCAAGGAACGCCACACACGGGACACGTCCTACACTATCCGCACCGAGAAATACCATTACACCGAAGTCGCACGAGACGAGCTCCACGCCACGCTGTTCATCTTCGACGCCTACTATGGCTTCACGCAGGACGCGGGGATTTTTGGGCCTATCAATGGCCGGCACAACACGCAACCGCGCAACCCGGGCGGGAACACCACCATTGCTCTCGCGCGCGCAGCCGACGCCCTGCGCCGCTTCGATATCCACCTCGACGAGGCCCGACGCCATACCGGGCGCGGTGACTGGGAGGCCGCACGACGAGCGATTGGAAACGCCATTCACGCCTGCAGCGCACCAGACAGCGCGCTTTTGAACGAACACCGCTACCTCGCTCTCGCACTCTCGGAACTGTCCACGATCATTCGGCGGTTCGGCCAAGACGCACACGCGTCCGGTATATACGATGAGCTGCTGTCCGGGCTGGTCGTCCCGGAGTCTCCCAGCGAGCTGTGCGCCTCGATACACGGCGAGCTTGGTGTCCTACGCAGACATGCGGGAAATTTGGAAGACGCAAAGACGGCATTCCAGACGCAGTATGACATGGCGACGGCGATTGGATGGGAGCGCGGCGTCTGCCGTGCAGTAGGGAACCTCGGCATCGTGAACTACCAGCTTTGGGAGTCTCAGGAACATGCTTCCCGGGATGACGCGCTGTGGAATGTGGCAATAGCGCAACTCCGTACGCGGGTCAAACTAGCGCAAGACTTGCGCAAGGTCAAGACGCCGAAGAAGACTGGAGGCGGGCTCAACGGTAAGAAGCCCAAGAGGGCGCCGGACTGGAAGCGGTTGCATGCTTGGGAGGCTATCGGGCTCAGTCGTCTCTCTGTGTGCTGTGCTGCGCGTGGAAATGTTGAGGAAGCCCTCAAGACAGCCAGTGACTCTCTGACACCTGCCCGCGAGTCGGGTGATCCAACGTTGGTGGCCATCTGCCGCTTCTTCTACGGCCGAGCACTAGTCAGCGCAGGACGTCGGGCAGAGGCGCTTCAGGAATTTAACACGCAGGAATCGTGCACGCCAGCAATGGCGCTCTGCAGGGTGCCGTCTCAGGAGTATCATGCATACCTCGAGGATCTGGTCGCCGATCCGGAATTAGACCTGGACATCGTCGACGAGCAAGGCAACAGCGCGCTAGACTACGCCATCATGAGTGGCAATGAGACAGCTGGAAGGATCATCCTTAAGAGTCTGGCGCGCTCGATCCCAACAGACGGGAGACTATCATATGCTCGTCTGAAGAGAAGCTACCAGGAGCTCTGCCAGGAGTTCCTCCGACCTGTTCTACTCGAGAACAAAGCCGAACGTGGGCTGCAACGTCTACGAACTGCGTATGCTCACGCCCTGGAATCCGACAAATCGAAAGCCCAGCAGTTCGACAAGTTCAAGTTCGTCCCGTACCGTGACCTCCAGAAGTACGGCAAATTGCCGCGGGCGAGCGAGGGGTCGACGCTTGAGTTCGATCCAGGGAAGGGAGGCCCAGGGAGCCATGCGGACTACTTCATCTACTTCTCCTATAGGTGGAAGTGTGGGCCGGACGGCGCGCCATCCCCGGACGACGAGAGCAACACCCAATATCGCCGCATCCTTGATGCAACCGAATCATTCCTGGCCCTGCACCCCTCTGTCAACCCCGAAAATCTCGGCATCTGGATCGTGAGTACCTAGCCCGCTCAATCATTGTCCATTCCGCTAACAAACCGTCCCAGGCTTGCGCCTGCATCGATCCGCAGTCATCTGCGACTGGCGTCAACGCGCTGCCTGCGACGCTAGCGCAGTGCAACGCTGTGATCAGCCTCATCGACGAAACCTACTACTCACGAGCGTGGTGCGCCCTCGAGGTGTCTACAGTGGTGGCCTTGCGAAAAGCGTGGGAAATGCATGCGTGGTACGTGTACGACAAGAGTGGGTCGCTCGTTGAGGGTCCGCATGACCCCGAGAGCACCGAAGAGGGACGACATCCGACCGAGAAGAACCGACCGGACCTTGTGCTCTCTGAGAAGCAAGAGGCCGTGCAGCCGGATGAAGTGTCGGCGGAGAAAGAGTCGACCGAGGAGAGAACGCGGCCGAAGCTGCTGCCCTCGGAGAGGCAGTTGACTGACGAGACGGAACGGCCAAAGCTGGCGCTCCTGGAGTGGCAGTGTAAGTTGTTGGTGTAGTGCCAGAGCGGTGACCCAGGTTTGAGATCCGTGTGTGTGCTGTATGTGTAATGTATGTATCCCAAGGATCGAATGGAATTACTGGTTTGGGGATTTGAAGGCTTGAAGATGCGGTAGTAAGGTGGAGATCGATGTCCGAGTCACGATCATGGACTCTTGAAGTCGCACTTCTAGGATGCAATAGATGTTTGCTCTTTCTGGGATGTATGAGGCTCACTGGTCCCGTCATGCGTCAGCTGATGTGATCATGCATCAGCCCGAGAGCAGCGATAACATAGAAGGCGGCTATTGTGGTGTTGAGCTGGTGCCTGAGTATGTCTTGAGATACACACTACAGTCCAATCGAGCATTCGCAATGACTCTCCTGACTGTGTGTTCGCCGTTGACCTTGAGTGCTTGCGCAGCCTCAAGCGGTTGGTATAGCATGCTCCAAGGGGGGGCCTTGGCACATAGGCAACGCTCTAAGGCTTCGACAGTCATATCATAATGATGTGCGACGACTACGGAATCAGAAGCTCCCTTCACGTTGTTCCCGCCACGATGTGGTCTGAATACCATTGAAGTTGCCGCTCGTGAGTCCGAGGTGTCTATAACGGTCTTTCACAGCCTGATCCAATTAGCTAACGGATACTGTGGGTTATATGAGTTTCCACCCACACATCTCAAGCTCCCGTACCTTCGCAAGTCTCACAATTTGATCCCACCTGACGGCCATACGATGAAGCCGCCCCGAACCGTCCCTTTGCCGCTGCAACATGAAGGCAATGGTGGTAGGTATATCCTCAGCGCTCAAGACCTTCTAACAGTACTCGAAGGGACGATCGAGGCTACACCTGCTCTCAAGGAGACCCAGGGCGTTGAAGTTGTGCGAGGATGGATCCACACGCATCTTAATAACGGAGGCGACCCTCACGCCGTCCTCTCGATACACGAATGGGGACAAGAAGCCGCGGGCCTGCATGACGAAGTATCGAAGAGTCTCGCGAACCTCGTACTCGGACTCGCCCTCCTCCGCCAGCAGTGCGTACGAGATGGGGCGGAAGTCTTCACTTCCACACACAGCAGCATCATCGCCCTCGTCTGGGGTCACGTCCGTGATGCTCTGACTATCGGATGCCTCACGATCTTGCCCGAACGCAGGCCGCAAGGATTCCTTGCCGTCCCGCTCTACACCCGACTCGACCCGGAGCGGCGAATCCGTGAGCACGTTAGTCTGAACGTGTGGCTGTCGGAGGGAGAGCGTGGCAGGCCCGAGGTTGCTGCGTATTCTCAGACGGGCTGGGCGCGCAATTGGGTGCTGGCGGGGAAAGGAACCGTCTACGCATACAAGGTTGAGGTGTTGGATGAGGCAAGAAGAACGACGGCGACGCACGCGGTTTACGAACACCCCTGGAGCGGCTGCAACGGACTGCAGAGTGAGTAGGACAGCGTGGCGTTCCTGGGATCTCAGGGCCTGATGAAATACACAGATACGGTGGTACGCGCTGTGGAGGTGGGATCTGGCGCGTACACTCACGATATGTCGTACACGGTGCTTGCCGATTCCTATCACCGAACGGAGGTAGATGCTCAGGAAATACACGCGGCGCTTTGTTTCGCGGACGGATCAGAGGACTTCAGGGTGGAGACCAGATTGCTAGGACCTCTTGACGGCGGCAAGTTCGAATCGTTCTACGGCACCCAGGACTGTCCAGCTTCCAATCTAGCACACCTTGTCGATGCTGTACGACGCTTCGATCTTCTTATTGACGAAGGCAGGCAGCACTCCAGCCGAGCTGACTGGGAGCCTGCACAACGGGCAATCCGCAACGCCATTGGAATCTACAACTCCCCAGACAGCCCCCTCACCTCCGAACGTCGCTACTTGGCTATAGCGCTGGCTGAGCTTGGGAACATCGCGCGACGATTCGGGCGCTATGATCGTGCCGTGGACATCTTCGAAGAACTGCTCTCCCACCTGGAGATCTCGGAGAAGCGTCCCAGTAGGTTGCGCGCGGAGATCAATGGCGAGCTCGGTGTCGTCCTACGCCATTTGGGCAGACTTGACGAAGCAAGAGGTGCGTTCGAGGCGCAGTACGCGATTGGGAAGGAGCTGGGATGGGAACGTGGGCTGTGCCGCGCGGTAGGGAATCTGGGAATGATTAACTACCAGTTAGGACAGGCCACGAATAACGAACGACTACTGGACGCCGCCATTATGCAGCAACGGGAGAGAGTCGAGCGAGCGAGACGCCTGATGAAGACCGACGAAGGGATGGAGGCTCCTGATCGGGGAAGGCTGAACGCATGGGAAACCATTGGTCTTTCTCGCTTGTCGCTATGTCACACAGCTCGCGGCAACATCCACGAAGCCGTCGAGACAGCGCGGGAGTCGCTCCAATGTAGCTACGCCTCCGGAGACCCGACGGTAGTGGCCATGACGCGCCTGATCTACGGCCGTGCCCTGCTGCTGGATGGACGGCGGGACGAAGCACTCCATGAGTTCAATCCGATGGGAACATGTACGCCCGCCATGGCGCTCTGCAAGGAACCGTCCGATGAGCATCGCGGATACCTCCGGGAACTGGTTACAGACCTAGATGTGAAGTTAGACGTCGTCGATGAGCAGGGGTACAGCGCTCTGGACTACGCCGTATTCAGCGACGATAAGGAAACGCAACAGATCGTCATACAGGGACTCCAGCGCAGGTTTCCGGCCGTGCAAGTTGCCCGACTTCAAACGGAAGCCCATCTGCGGAGAGGCTATCGCGAGATCTTTCAAGAGGCGTTACGACCAGTTCTTCTCGAGGGCGGTGACCATGGGGGGCTTCGGCGCCTGCGGAGTGCTTATTCTCGCGCCTTGGGTACCGACGCGTCGAAAGCGGCGCAATTCGACCAACTCAAGTTCGTCCTGTACCAGGATTTCAAGGCGTCTGGTAAGCTCCCTTGGTCAACTGGAGGGTGGGCGCGGGTGTTCCGTCCAGAAACGGTCGCGGAGAGCGAAGAGGTGGATTACATCGTCTTCTTCTCCTATGTCTGGTGTCACAATAAAACAGGCGTGCCTTCTCCGGACGATGAACAGAACACCCAATACCGCCGGATGCTCGTAGCGGCGGAGCATTTCCTATCTCTACACCCCTCTGTGAACCCCAATAAGCTCGGTATTTGGATCGTGAGTTGCCTTCGATACTTACCACTTCGCGGAAACTTGACAAGTTCTTCGAAGGACGTGGCTTGCGTAGACCAGACATCGCCTGCCGCAGGCGTCAATGCCCTGCCCATGAACCTGATGCAATGCGACGCCGTAATCAGTCTCGTCGACGACAGATATTACACACGAGCGTGGTGCTCGGTCGAGGTGTTGATGGTGCAAATATTACGGCGGGCGTGGGGAATGCACTTGTGGTACGTGCATGACAAACAGGGGGGACTGATGGAAGGACCACGGGACTTGGAGATTAACATGAGTGGGACAGTGTTGAGCTTTGAGGAGGAGCGGCCGAAGATCGTGTTCCTAGAGAGGCAGAGTAAGCTGTTGGGTTAGGATCTTCATTCAGATTCGAGTACAACGTCGTCGTATCTAGTGAATGTCTTAGCATTAGGAAGACACGTCATAGGCATATGAGCTGGCACATTTTACCGGATATTGTGGTCTCTTGCGGGTGACAGTTGGCGGCAGCTTGGGGACTTTCACCGCGGTGATGGGCGTATCGAATGTCACGGTGATTTCGATGCAGGGCGCGCAATTAGGTACCTCCAATGAGTTTGCCTCGAGCTTAGTACTTCACGAACCATTTCGCTCAACACATCCTAGAACATTTCTTAGCTGTTTCAGAGGTAAGCCAAAATGTTGTGGACAAACACATCTATAAATCCAGAATCTCACCACTGGTTTATTGTTGCCTTTGTACGACGGGCAAAGATAATCTATGATTCAGAAGGTATAGCTATATACGTAGCAGTATTGACCCTAAATGAGGAAGCTCCAAGGTACGAGCGACATTCGTCATGCAATGCAGGTAGGTAGGTGAATGCGATGAGAGACGAACGCAGGGGTGTATGTCGTGGGTAGGTCTCTTGAAGTGTGCTGGGGAGGTAGAGGGGCCGAGTTATGCGCGGGATACGCCGTACAACGGCTAGTATTACGAAATCGAGGTAACGTTCCAGGGGGGGGGGAGACGCGGGCGCAGGATGGAGGGAAGTACCGGCAGGGGTGGCTATGCGTAAGGGGGGGTGGCGTGGATGCGTGCAGCGACGAGTGTGGGGAGGGTATAACTACTAAGACAGCGGCGAGAATGGGATAGTGCAAGAATGGTCCATCGTGTGCCAATGCAAAACTATGCGGGACATCAGAACTTCGTCCCAGGGTCCAAGGGTCCGAGCGGCCCATACTCGTGCTTGCCCGACCGTCCCCCACTCCTCTTCTTCGCGTGCGTCTTCCACTCGTCTGCCACCGCTGAGCTCACGGCACCCAGCTCTCCTGGAGAAGGCGTCGTGGGCGATAGCGCAGTCCCGCGTCCGTTTGCTATTGCTCGTGAAAGGGGCGTATACTTCGGGCCATCGGAGAGCTGGAACCGCGCCGCATCCCCAAGTCCACGTCCATGGGAGGGCCGATCATCGAACCCTGCTTCTAACATTGCCTCTAGATCTGATGCAGCAACGGTCTCCGCACTCTCGAGGGCCTGAGGCATGAGCGCAACCGGTGGTGGAGGATACTGTGTACTGTTCTCGTTATAGCCACCGATCTGGGTACCCCATTGATCGTCGTCCGATGACGCGACAGACACCGTGTCGGAGCCATCGTATTGACTATAGATCTCGCTGCGCGTTGTGAGCTCGCCGTTGGCACCGATATACGCGCCATGCTGGCGCTCGAAATCCCGCCTACGCCGTTCTTCGCGACGAATCTTGCGAAGACGCGAGCGCTCCCAGTCTTCCCACCGACGTAATGGGACGTTGTTCGAACCTGTTGATGCGGGGCCATCGCCGTGCGCCTCCCCTTTACCTTCACCCTCCACTTTCCTGTAGTCACATGACACGAGATCAGATGTGTTCAGCGTCCGAAACAAAAAGACCTACCGAGTCTCACCCCATGAGAAGTCGTCGAAGTGCCAGAACGCGTAGACGGGGAGGACAAAATTCCAGATCGGCAACGCGGCCAAGTAAATCAACATCCAGAAGATGTAGACCACTTTCCGGGTAGTAATCAGGATAAGTATAGCAGGAAGACCAAGGACAGCGATCAGCAGGACGAGCGGAATCGCTTCCTCGAAATTGTGTGGTGGGCTGAGGGCCATGCCGATGATGAGCATATACGTGAGGGAGATGGCGATTGGAAGGACGACGGTGCCGACGAGGTCCATGAAGACGACAAACTGCATACTGAAGCAGAACGTGCCACAAAGATTCCGGACGAGAACGAGTTCCATCAAATTGTGTATCGTTGAGTTGATCCATCGCCGCCGCTGGGAGAGAAGCACCTGGAACGTGTCGGGGACAACCGTTCTGCACTTTGCCTGAGGGAGGAACATCATCTTGCGGTTGGGGAAAGTACGCAGGAGGATCGTAGTTAGGAAACGATCCTCGCCCAGGAGGAGCAGATTCTTCTCGTGAAGGGTGGTGACGACAGATTGACTGTACTCCTTGACAATTTCGGGCTTGATGATGAGGGGGACCCAATCGTCGCCAGATTGCTTTCGCGCCTTCAACCTGAACATGGAGAAACAACCCGGAAGACAAGAAACACCACCAAAGACGGACTCGAAGGCCTTGGCGTTGTGGTGGGAGATGAAGTATTCGAACACCTGGATCGCCGTTACCCATGACTGACGCTTGTTAGCTATTCGAGTTTCGCCACAAACACCCATGATCATCTGATCGTGGTGCATGCAGTTAACCAGGTACTTGAGAGAGTCGGGGAAAACTTTGGTGTCGGCATCAACCTGTATACATCTGGTTTGATTACGGAATGCACAAGGACAACTTCAACACTCACCATGAGACAGACCTCGAAGAAGTCAGGAGTGACTCCCATGAGAATATGAATTTTACGGAAAAGGTCGAAGTCCAGGGGCGACATCCGATCGTTGTAGGTGACGCGAGAGAAGAAGTTCATCAAAATCAACTGACTGTCGCGTTTACCCCGGTTACCGGGTTTCTTCTCTGTTGCAGCCTCCGCCTCCGTCCCACACTTCACGACGATGACTGTAGGAGTCCGACGACCTGCGACGGCTTCACAGACGGTAAGTACAGGCCAAGCGCGTCGCTTGGGAGACTTACTGTAGTGTCCGGCGTATATCATCGCCCTGTTCTCACACTTCGCGCCCGAGCCAACCGCAGCGTAGCTCATAGGTACCGGATTGCCAAAGCGCGGATCCGCTTCCAATAGACTGACACAGATGTCCGGTGTACTCCGCTTCTCGCCCGCTCCTGTGATCATGCCGTCGGCAACGATGAAAAGGAGCTTCCGCGAATCCGCGTACGACGTCGTAGAGATAGAGTCGAGGGTTGTGCGCAGGGATTCCTCGCCTTCTGAATAACACGTCACCAAACAGACCGCAAAGAGTTCGGCGCCTATCTGGGCGAGACTCATGACTGGCGCTGCTCCATTGGACTCCGCGTTGACAAGCGTAGAGTTCGAGGACGCGAGAGAGCGAGCGCCCTTCCCTGCGCCTTTGGCCAGCTTCTTCGGCCCTGCCCACGGCGCCGTTCCATGTAGGTTGTCGATCGAGATGTTCGCTCCCTCTGGCATAACCGCAGGGCTGATACCGGGGCGATTGAGGGTGTGATTGTCTGGGGGACCCGCCAGCCGCGAAGACATGAACCAATTGAAGATGCAAGCCATGACGAAGCGAACAAGGACTAGGCTCATGACGACTATCAAGCCAGCGTACAAGACGAGCTGAGAGATGACACAACCAGGGGTGACCTTGTCGATGTTGCCCGCATAGTAGCGTTGTACAAGGCACGGCACAGCTTGACGAAGATCGGAACGATAATAGAAAAGGCGGGTGCCGTCGCGACCGCTGTCCCCGGGAGTCTTCTGCAGAATGGTGCGGATGGCAGCATCGACGTTGTCCGAAGGGATTGGGGTCTTGTGAAGGTTCATGTATGGGTTCATGTTGAGAACTGCACCATCAAGGACGAAGTAGTTCTGCAGCGCCGCGACCTGGTCCCAATCATAACCAACAATCAAAGTGGTATTCACGAAACCCAGAGACTGCATCGTCGACGTATCAAGTTTGGGGAGAGGACAACTCGTGGTGTTCAGGCATGGGGCCTCGGCCGCAGCTCGGAAGGAAAGGCCATTGCAAGCAGGATACTGATTGGTGTCCCTCTGGAAAAGTGTAGTGATATCCTGGCCAGGATCCTTGAGGAGATCGACGAAGTTGCGATCCGGCAAAGTGGGATACTTTGTGATGTTCATCTGCCAGCCCTGCACCCCCAAGACGCCCTGCACTGTGCCCTTGGATGCGAACCTGCCAACAAACTGGACAGTGTCCGGACAAAGTACCTTCTGAAAGCCAACTGTAAGGAAGCCAACGATACCGCAAAGTATGATGATTATGAAGCAGAGGGCAATCTTCTCCCTCCATGCCTGACGTTTCTGCTTGTCCTTGAGCCCGCCAAGAGATTCGAGCAGGAAATTGGGGGCCCAGAAGGACACGACTCGGGAGAATATTCGCCACGCGTCGAGAGGAAGCGCTTCAGAATCTGGTACATGTGGTTTGCCAGGGAGCGGGGCTGCGTGTGGGGTGATGAGCGGAACGGGCGCGACGCTGCGCTCGGGACGAGTGAGCGTCTTCGCACGACGGACTGTCGTGGCCGAGGGATTCAAAGGCCTTGAGGTTGGGATCGGGACATCGGAGGGATCGTACTTGGAACGGAAGTGAGCGTGAGCGGACATGCTCTGGGGAGAGGGGGAAACGAAAGACGAGCAGCGCGAGACACGGCGGGGGCGTCGAAGGAAGGAGCGTGGGGGGAGTGTCCGCAACGGCGGCGACGACGACGACGACGAGGAAGAAGGTAACGACGAGAACGCCCGTCGGTCCCCAACGGGCTATTCGACGGGGGCAGTACAAATGCATTTTCATACTCCGAAAGGCAGAGCTAAGTGTCTGAGCTGTCATTGCTTCTCTTGGAGTGACAGGCGAGGGTAAGGAATGTTGATCGTTCTTAGGTGACATCAATCAACGCTTCGCGTGCGCCACCCGCCACCCGTGCGTATCCAACAGGCCAAACATTGAGTGATGGAACGCGCCCCTCGTCCCCTCCGTCTATGCACTTGCTGCAATGTCGGCCGCTGTGCTCACATCCCACACGACACCCATTGGCACGCCCACAATTTCCGTGGTGGTTTCTCACTCCGGGGAGTCGAATGAGCAACCCGTTACACCAACTCTGAACGAGACAGAGGCAGAGGATCCGTTTATAACACAGGTGCGAACCAATGTATTGCGGGATAGTGTACCCGACGGCCTACAATGCGCAATGTTGTACAGCTCGGCCGACTGGCTTCGCAACACCATGCAAGTGAATACAATCGCATGAAATTTGGGCTTACTGGTATGTTGACTATTTCAAACGGGCTACTGTGGCTAAACATAGCGTCCTTCGGTAGGCTCTCCCCTGGTTTATACTCCGTACTCAGTACAGATGCCAGACCATTATAAGGAGATGCAGACCCACCAGTCTCGGTGTGCTGAGCAACAAGCATGGTGGCCAAGTGCATACCACTCCTCGCGTCAACATGTCACTTCGCCAAGTCATTCCATTCAAACGCACCCAATACCTGTGCTCTCAAATGTCAGCGCCGAGATAGACCTGCATGCAGAAATAACGGCAGCGATTTCCTCCCCCCTCGCCCTACCCCGTCAATCACAGCATGGCGGAGCCCAACCGCAAGCACAGTGGCAGACGTCCGAGACGCATCCCATCATGTGAGCACCTTCTTCTTCACCCCATGTGTTGTGGCTCAACCAGGAGTAGAATCTCCACCATCATCCCACTTGAACTGCTGCCCATAATATCGTCACACCTTGAACGCGGCGCGCAAGACTATCCCACTATATTCAAGCTTCCTCGAACCCACCTGCTGGACCGTGCTAGCCTCAGGCTTGTAGAGCCGCCCGCACCTATTCCTTTGCCGCCGCCAGTGATACCTCCGTCGCCGACACCGTGTCCCCCACCGCGCGCGTCGTCCTCATATTCCTTTACCAAAACCTTAAGGCTCCCCACCTTCTTCTGGGTTCACCCGACGGTCAGGCGTGCCTTCCAAGGCAACACAACAACCCCCCTTCCGGGTACTGGGAAGCGTCCCCGACCGTCTTCCTTTGCAGCCTCTAGCACCGTTCCGTATCTAGAATTGAGTGCGACGTTAAAAAGACCAATTGTCGTTCGAAATGCATCTTCGTCAAGCAGTTTAAAAATTATGGATGACCTGAACACATCAATTGCAGCGGGCATGTACGTGGGTAGCAATCGTCGTGACGCCAACTGGGCTGACCATAGGATTAGCTTGGAAAATATTGACACTGCAGTTCCATGCCCCCACCCCGCACGACTGCCAGATATCGCTACGTTCCATCCACCAGGTATTGTGCTCCCAGAAGTCCCTCGAATTCCGCCAATCGGTATTTCACGCGTCTTGGGCAATCTCTACCTGTCATCCTGTCCAGGGAAAAAAGGTATCGTTCTTCCGTACAACGCTGTTCCGGTCTGTATTCACAGTCACTCGTAGTGCGGCTCAATGGCCCAGTCCGGGGGCGTAACACTGTGTGTAGGGACCTAGGGTCTGATCTTCGCCGCATCAGGGAGATCGGTGTTGCATGCCTAGTCTGGTCAGTAAAGACAGGATACATGAATTTAAAAGCCCAGCTAAAGAATTCTTCAGTCTTCTTGACGACGCTGAACTACAATCCCTCGGTGTTGCATGGCAAGACTATATACAGGTGGCGGGAGAATTAGGCATGGACGTCCTTCGGTGCGTGTTGTGCCCGTTATTCTGGAGTCGAAATTCTCACTGACTGTTTCGCAGAATACCCATACCAGAAGGGCTTCCCCCCAACGACCCTGAAATTCTGGACTCACACCTCTCGAAACTTATCGATTCGTACACCCTCCGCGGGTCGGCTATTCTGGTACACTGCCGTGGTGGGGTGGGCCGCGCGGGTATCATTGCGTGTTGTTGGATGCTCAAGCTCGGGCTCTGCGGGTGGTCAGAGCCTGACGTTCTCACACCTTCCTTGGACGACAATGTCAAGCATGATGCCGCACAACAACATCATGCCCCTGTGGATTCTCAAACACTACATCTGGTGGAACGGATGATCACTGTCGTGCGGCGGCGGCGGAGTCCGAAGGCCGTTGAGACGTACGAGCAGGTCCGCTTCCTCGTTGATTATGTTAAGTATCTCCGCGCTCAAGTTAAATCCAAACGAGCGAGCGTAGCGTCAGATTGGTTTGCGGACTGGGAAACGCGCGTGGAATAAACGGAGTTCATAGACCTATCTTTGACTACCTATCACTGGCCTAGGAATGTTCATCTAACCATACACGCCTACTACATCCGAATGTTGCTAGGGGAGGACTGACGTCATACCATGCGTCCTGTATATACCACATGTGTTCGATAACCATCCTAATTGCCGCCCAGCACTCAGCCTGAGTCTCGTGTTGTCGGTGTAAGCGCGTTCATATTTTCTTGCATTGTCGTCAATCGACTCAATCCACACAAAGAGATCGCCCATACCTGCACTGCCATACCCAAGCCACCCGCTTAATGACCTCCGCACGAATACATCTTCAGCGCCTTCGAAGACCTACCCCGCGGTGTCTGAGTTCGAAGACATCGTGATAATGCGATCGCGCTGTGCAAGGCTACACATCGTTCCCGCTTCTGCGGTACGACACCATCGCAATTAATGATGATCTTGCCAAAGCCGCGTGACTATATCGAGAGCAACTTCGGCGACACTGTTCTTCCGAGTCAGGGTTTGACCGTCACAGCGTGTGCGTCAGACCACGGCGACCGCTTTGCTCCTGCCAGCCATGGGCCGCAATCGACAGCCAGATGGAGTTCAGCCCCGATGTCCGCGGTCTCCAGGCGAGAATCCTCATCCTGCGGGTCTCGTGGTCCTGCGGGCCAGCCCGAGGGGGATCTGATTCTGTAACGCACAACACGGCATCGATAGGGTGAGGACACGCCAAGATCCTTGCGCAGCCAAAATCGCAGCTTTGAGTACCCCTGTCTGCGCGGGCCCCATCCCCCGCCACAGTTCCAGCGATCACTCCCACGAGTTCGTCGGTGTTAGATCACATACCCGAATTCAACGGGCCTGTTCGCAGTCTTGGTCCAGGACCGCAAGTGGGATGATCGTAAAAGCAGTCTGACGCCTACTTGACCAAGTACCATAGCTGTGCAGACGAACAGTACTAGTCAGTTCCCATGATGCAGTGCGGCTTCCGTTATTGACACTGGGAATATGATGTGATGCTTACGGCAAGAAATCAGTTGTGAATCGACGCGGAAGCGAAAACCTCGGTAGTGATGCCAATCGCTACAAATGCATCATGAGTCGTTCAGTAGGCGTAGCAGAACATCATTCAGGTACTGTATGCATCAGCAGTTTCAATTGTGTGCGCCGTGTTCCCGCCGGTGTGTCCCCAAACATACACACCTTCCTCATTTGGAACGGCACTGGTGACGGGTCGAGTCTGCGCGAAGGCTCACCGTCTTCTCTCTGTATTCACCGGCTCAGCTGTTCCATCACTCGTACTACATCCTATTACGAACCATTACAGTGTGTGTAAAGCATCGTGCCCGACCCAGCAGTCTCTTACGACATTCGTCTGAACTTCCAGTACTGGACATATGATGATTAAGGTGCTCTCCACAATCACCTGAGTCCTGCAGGAGCTCCGCGCCTGCCGTGGCAGCTACCCGCACGATCATGTCTCCTGGTAGCTTCCGGGAGATGTACGTTGCGACGCAGAGCCTCGTGCCATGCTTCCGCCCCTCATCGCCGGGGGGGGGGGGGGGCATCACGTCGTCCCTACCGGTCTGTCTCAGGCGATTGATCAGTCACGGTGTGCGGACAATTCCGCGGTATCCGCAACCGGAAATATCTTTGCTTGTCTGAGTCACTTACGCGAGACCGATGTTGGGCGACTTGCGGTGCGTGGTCTGTCAGTATCGTATCATGAAGCGCAGGCCTACGCAGTCCGAACAGCTACCGACTGTGCCTGAAAATTGTGGTGTGGAAAGAGGCCCGTACCGGACCGATTATCTCTGGATTACGGTGTTTGGTGAAATAGACGTCCGAGTCTTTCTAACTATCGCACTACTGCAACAGTCAAGAGCCTGAGAGCTGCCCTGAGTCGACACAGAATGGCCCCCGTTTGGGCGGGGTTGGGCTGTGGCTTGGTGCCTAGGTAAGGTTTCGCAATCGTGGCTGCTGTAATGAAGAAGAGAAATCCTTCAACGAAGGAAGCGCAGCGTCGATGCTCGGTAAGGATCTGTAATACACTTTGAACAATCCAATAGAGGAATAGACCCTGTGTTTAATGGGAGGAAATTATAACATTGATGAGAGCACCATGGAGGGCTGGTGGAGCCTCACCTCTGACCACGATGGGAGAATGAAAATCATTCCGGCTGCCATCTGTGTCAATTGAGCGGTAGGCTTTGTGATTTGTGTTTTCCACCTTCAACGGCCGCAAGATAGAACTACTATAGCGGTTTAAAACACACGTCCGTAATCTTGTAGGGATGAGCTAACTCACATACTTCGCATATACAACCCAGATAGATATTTTCAGAGTCTCACGGACATCAGCAAAAAGTTGTCCTATTTGTTCGGATCATCCCGCACATGCCATAGACTGTTAAGACAATTGAACAAGCGATCGAGAGGGATCGAGAGGCAGTAGTACAGCTGTGCTTCACAATCATGGGACAGGATCTCCGCGCTCGGCGACAGACTCCGACTAACGATACAAAGATAGTCATAAAATCAATAACGATTACGCATTGACTCAGGTGTGGATTGTATGTACATACATATATAGAGGAAGTTTTGGGAAACCTCCGTGAGCATTATGAAGTGGGAAGAACGAGGAAAACGCGAGCGAGATGTCAAGAACTGTATGGAAGAGCTCTAGACCGTCTCTACGTTGCGCTTCATGTTCGTCATATACTGAAATGACATGGCCTGAGTAAAATATACCCCGATGATGTACTTTGTAGATATAACCGACGCGAAACAACACGGCATGCAGGATCTATGCTACGCGCGCATGGGACGCCCATTGGCTAGGCGGAGAGCTTTCAAGTTCGCAATATACGTATATGAATAATGGTCAGTTAGCTCATCTCCGGAAGCACTGTTATTATCTATGGCATTATGGAAATCTCTTACAAGGGTATTATCTGTAACATTAGGACGTGTTTGAGTATTCTGCAGGGTAGGACACCCCTGTGAAGTACTGCATCCGAGCCTGAAACCATGAGCAGAAGAGCTCGCAAAGTCGTGGATAGGCTCTACGATATACCGTGCACCCCAGCATTCTGTCGCGTAGCGCGGAGCGCCTGTGTATTGATTTTGACAATAGCCGTTCTGCAAGGTATACCTCTCGGAGTCCTTGTGGCTGAACGGAGGGTTTTTGTAGGCCCGGAATGGGGCAACTACATGCCGTACGGCTATCTTGTCAGGGACGGACCGCGGGATATCCCGCAACACGATTCGTTGAATGCCTGTCCTGATGATAATCTAGGCGGAGGCGATTTTTGTGGTTCGTTGGAAGGTCCGAGTCGTAACGAGCTGACATGGGGAGATGACAGTAGCGGTTGACTCCTTCGACGTTGGGCGGGGCCATCGTAGTGGGATCAACGCGGACGGAGTCGGGTGCTACAGCCACACGTATGCCTCGAGAGATCGTGCGACGTGCGTTGCTGATGTCACTGATGGATTTCGAGCACGTCTGGGCCCAGTGAGAAGTCGTCTCCCGAGGGAGGACACCGGACAGGGGCTGCGACCTACGCATACGGGCTCGCCGGGTTATGATCGGCGCAAGAAGTTTGACCACGGAGCGTGTGTACCTGGTCGCCGATGGATGCGATCCAAATGATGCGCCTCCGATTCCCACCGCTCGTTGAGAATAGCTTGAGAAGCAGTACTCGGGATCCAGTCCGGATGTTCTGCGCAGTCAGCCTTCTTGGCCGTGTATACTGCTGCCGGAGAAGAAACTGCGCCACTCGTGCAGCTCCGTTGTCAGCCAGCACGTGCTCCCTGCTCCCTCGGTCAAACTCGGTGATGGAGACAAGTTACCAGGTCAGTGGGCTGTACGTCTACGCGTAATCAATGTCAATTTTGAAGTGTGCATCGGCAAACTTTGCCGATCATGGATCATCCAGCCAACCGCGGACGCAACGACCAAAAGGAGAACAAGGGCAGCAGGGGCGGCGAGAAATACCGTCGGGACGATCTGCGGCCCCCCATCTGCATCATTCGGGGCGCAGAGCCCCTGCAAACGACCCACGAATGGGCGAGCTGCAACGTGCTCGAGGCAAGATAGCCGTATGCACACATTTGCAATTGCTCGTCATCGCGCTTGACAGTCGAGATGCTTTCTCTCGCGGCGCCCACCAGCTGGAGCTTCCCGCGGGCAGCTCTCATGTGTTCGCACTTGTGGTTCATATTAGCCGGACAACGATTCTCAAGGAAACCGACAGAATGGGCGGTAGGTAGGCAGGTCGGTAGTGGCGTCGATCATCGTTTTCTCTGCAGATATTACATATTATAGCGGGTGCTGGTCAGAGTATGAGGCCTGAGGGACCGGCAAGGAATCCCAAGATCTTGCCGCACCATAGGAGACAAACCCTTTCGCGTGGCGATGCTGAGGATGGTCACGGATGGATAAATACTGCACCCTGGGAGGCGCAGTGGCTTGAACATGATTTCATGCACTGAGGAATATGAATCGTAGTAGTCAATCAACAGTCAGTTTATCGTATCGGAGCGAAGTTACGGTATAAGCAGCTGCGTCGTTAACTCATGCTTCGTAATCACTCACCCGACCCAGTGACAAGTTTCTGAGCTTAGGGGAAGAGTTGCCGGTCGGCATCTCACACTCGAATTTCCCTAGAAGCTTCGCCACAAGTACCCCCCGAAACTCCGTCTGTGACAAACCATCCGTACTCCTGTGGTGAGATTACTGCAGTGCCCGGTGAATTCATGAGACATGTCTTTCAAATTCATGAGGTTGAGTATGCATTTGATGGGTCGCTGCCGCCGCCGGCTGCAAAGAATACTTCGTAAGCTTCAACGTTTAGAGGTTGTCATCTTGTTACGACCGCGAACATGCCCGTTGTTCAGTGATCCCTCCACAGATGGACTTCTGCGACGCGCCCGTTCAGTATAGTTGATCTCATTCACTCAAGCGTGCCAACTGAATTGCGTATGAGATTGACGACAAGGATTCCTGCCGCCGTGTTTGCGGTGGTGGTACAAGACGCGATTCAGAGGCAATTGACGAGAAAATCATCACGGAACGCGCGGAGGACCGCCGATCTCTCGGTAGGCGCATGAGAAAATGTTCTCACGGAGTTAGGATCTTAGATCCGCGAAGTTCCTGAAGCGGAACGCCGCTCGGCGCCTACGAGCGCCGCGAGCACGCTGTTGACCACGATGAGTAGCACGCCGAACCCCTCGGCGACGACGCCTCTCGCCGACGCCGCCGCGGTTGCCTCGGCCTCCACATTGTCGGCCATGCCCCCACCTCCTCTGCCCCCCTCTCTCGCGGCCGCCCCAGCTCCCATAGTGTCTACCGGTTCGCCCTTCTCAGACGTCCAAGCTCTGCGCAACCACATTGACACGCTCACAAAACTGAACAACCGTCTGCAGGCGTTGCGGCACATCCCCTCGCTGCTGCTGCGTCCTCCTCTTACGGGCGTGCATGCATTACCGCAGTCGTCCCTGCTGCGCCATGAGTTTCTGGAGCTCAAGGAGATCGCGGACGCTGTCCGATCTGAGCAAGTGCAGGACGCGCTCAAAGCTGCGCGCAAGAGCGAGGCAGCAGCGCCCAGGATGGTGGGATTTGACGTGCGGAGGGACAATTTGAAGCGAAGGCATGTCATCCAGACGCGATCGATTTGCTGCACGTAATGTCTGAACGCCTCCGCGCCCTACCGTCGTGTGCAGACGTCCACCATCGCCAGAATCGCCGCAGCCTTATCACGCGACGGGCCCGAAGAGCAGTGAATTTCTTCCGCATGCTGAAGGAGGCTCAAGTTCTGTCACACTGGACGGCCTGCCCGCGTACATTCGAGAGCACCATAAGATGAACCGCAGCAAATTGCATGTCGTTGCGCCAAAGAGAGGCCGACCCCTACAATGTCCGTTGATGCTACGTTTCGTGATTCCGGATGTGGTCGCGATCTACTTGTCGTTGGGACAGTCTGCTGCTGAGGGCCAGGCACTAGTGGTCGAGAGCGCTACAGCGTTCGGGCCCCGCGAGCAGGTATGATTGGCTAGGCCGGTTGGGGTTCGATAGTGTAGCTCACCCTATCTTTCTAGAAAGCCATACATTCGCAGTCTGATTATGCTGTGTACCAGCAACTCTCGCAGCAGCTAGCGAGGGTACTTCAGTCCGAGCCTTGGACGCCACTGCAGGAGATTGTGGTAAGTCACTACCGGCATATGTTCAAACGTATCTAGCGGTGAGATTGTCGCGTTTCTGGGGCTGACGGCCATGCAGAACCTCCTGTGTGCTTATGAAAATCTATTCACCGAACCCTGCATGATCTGTGGACGCGTGCTCTCCGCGGAGGTACACACGCCTCCTGTGGTGAGGGCGAGGAAAGAGGTTGGGGAAGACTCGCCCTCAGGATGGGGTGTGTACCACGTTGCATGCAAATCACGGTAGTCTAGTCCTATGGGCATGTTCGGGAGCACGGCATGGACGGCCCACGAGTATCAGCCGGTACGTCGTATCCGGTATTATGGGGTCGAGACGAACGCTGTCATCAAGAGTATAGGGGCGCGATCGATACCACGTATTGTCAAGGTACCCCTCTCCCCGCCTTGTACCCCGTTGGATCATTATACAGCTTGTGTGGTGAAGTGCATGGGCCGCGGACAGCTGATAAGTAACGTGAAGGACGGAGCGGATTAGCAAATCATCCAGGCTCTGTGGACTGAGATCGGCGGAGGAGAGGGCACGAGCGGCGTGTTTCGAATTGCAGAGCCACGGGAGGGCGGACCGTCGGAGTAGCGGCTCACTCCTGTGATAGACCGGCGGAGGTGGACACAGGATGGGAGCGTAGACAATCAGCCACTGATGGCACTGCGTTGCGCTAGGATACCGACGGGAGGCTGGGTCGGCGATGGGCGCGAGAGTCGGTGCAGCACGGTTTGGCAGCGGTGGTCTTCGCGCGCGACGCAAGCTGGTGTGGCCATTGGAGGATGTTGGGCAAGACGGCCGCACGGAAGACCCGCGCCCCTCCGAGCAGGGACGGGGGGAACCTGCACGCGGGCGGAGGGCCGAGGGACGGGAGGGCCCGTGTGCAACGGTCTGGCGCTGAGCCTCCGACTCGCAGTGGCTGCCGGTGGCGATGAGCGCTGGGCACTCGGCGCTGGACAGGCTGCAGCGGCCAGCCACCTTCAGACCCTGCGTCGACCCATCGCACGTGGTCGGATCTTGTCCCCGATGCCATCTCGCCACGCGTTCCCTCCCGCTCGCTCTCTGTTTTATTTTTGTTTTATCCAACCCGCTCAGGCCGCCGGCAAGTTCAACATACGGCTGCCTCCCCTTCCAGCGAATATATTCACCAAATTCTCGCCAAATTGTCCCCACGCACCACACACACTTGGAGTCCGCTCATGCACCCGTCGCGCAGGAAGCTGTACAAGCATCGTCAAATACTTCCGAGAGACGCTGACTCGGCCTTGTGCGGCGAGCAGGATTAGTGCGAGTTTGGGCGGTTGCAAGGTCGGGCCATCAGCCAAGGCACCCCAAACATGCAGTGGAAACTCCTGAAGAATAATAATAATTCTTCAGGAGTTTCAATTCTTCAGGAGTTTCCACTGCATGTTTGGGGTGCCTTGGCTGATGGCCCGAAACGACCTTGCAACCGCCCAAACTCGCACCTCGATCATCGTCGATCTTGTACTGCTCACCATCATCTCGCCCTCACCCTCCCGCCTAACATGCCGCCCGCCAACAATAATGCATCATCTCCCCATTTCCAACCTCCCCCTCCGGGATATCTCCTCGCTCCCCGCCTTCCCTCTTTCGTATATTACCAGCTCCGACTTTTGGGCCAGCACGCCTTATTTGCCCCCCTCAGTGCTTCCCCAGGCCCCTCATCTATTCATCACGCCCACGCGCCTCTGTGTCCGCACCTACTTCGACACGCCTCTCGCTCTCCTCGACCTCCGCCCCCACTTCAATCAAGCCTTCGTCTCTCGTGCCAATCATACAACTATCTTTGGCACCCACTCGACGCGCTGCCCCTTTGAGCTTTCAGCGTGATGCTCTCGGCGATCCCGTCAACTCGCCAACAATCCCCGCACATGCTATACAACGCCCCATCCTGCTCCTACAACCGCCCCGCTTCCATTCTCTCAGTTGGTCAGCACGTTAGCCAGCATTCTGCGAACATGCACGCAAAATCCCCAATGATGTCTGGTACGCTCACTTTTCTGTCTCAAACTCTATTCGAGCAGCGGCCCATGCCCCTCTTGCGTGTTCAGCGTCCTACAGTGCTCCGCCTTTAAGAAGTTATGGCTGCCTCGTCTCCCCAGGCCAAATGTTCCGCGTATACGGCTACGGTCCCTCCGAGGGCCCTGGGGGGGTATCCATCGTCGTCAACGTGCACTTCAACCTCGTCAGCACCCAGACTACCTTCCTCCGCATAGTGGTCGGTCACCGCGCTCTCAGTACTACCGTCCGCCAGTCACAGGACCGCCGGTTTGGCGAGTGGGAGCTTGAGGCCGTCATCCCCGAGCTCGACACCGCGTCCGCAGGGTCGTCGTCCCCATCTCCGGCGGTGCCACTCACGGTCCAGGCTCTCAATGCCTCGAACGAGACACTTGACTCTATCACCTTTGGCAAATTCACCTACTCCCACCGCCGTACGTATTCGGCACCGCTTTCACATTGCCACTTACTGATTGCGCCAGACAGGTCTGGCGCCATCTCCCCTCGTGCTCTGCAAAGGCGAGAGCTCAGATGAGTTCGCGTTCGCGCGCGCGTCGTCCCACCCTGGCACGCCTGATGCGAGGGCAAATTCTTCGATCCCTCCCGTTACGCGCAAGTCCTCGCGCCCCACGCCTGGCAGTGGTACCGCGCGCGCACGCGCCCTCAACGCCACGATGACCTCGCGCGACGCCCAATCTGCGCGTGGCCAGCTCAAAAAGCATTCTCTCATCCGCGCGCGTCGTTCAGGCTCTGAGGACGACGACGCGGATAGTGCGTACCGCGCCAGCCTGCAGATCGAGACCCCCTTGGACGCGATGGCCGATCTGGCCGACTGGGACTCGGAAGAGAAACGCGTTGGCCGGCGTCTGGTACGCTTTTCCCGTGTTCAAGAGGGCTGTACGCTTCGCGTCGCGTGCGAGGCCCTGCGGCCTTCGGAATACTCGGACGGGGACACGGTTGTGTCGTGCATCTACCGGCCTGCGGACGCAACCGGCCCCGGCGACACGCCCCTCTCCAAGTGCTGCATTACGTCTGTCGACATCATCTTCTTGCTTGAATGTCTCGTCGGCGACATCTTCAACATTGAGGAAAAGAACCGCATTCGCCGTAATCTCGAGGGTTTTAGGCCGAAGACCGTGTCGAAGAACAAGGTTGGTACGGAGGAGTTCTTCCAGAAGATCATGGACTTCCCCGCCCCGAAGCCTCGAAACATCGAGAAGGACGTAAAAGTGTTCGACTGGGCGGTGCTTCCTCAGGCACTCGACAAGATCATTTCGAAATATGTAAGCATCGCATCTATACCCGACGCCTCACGTTACGCGCACTCGCTGACGCTGATCGTGGCAGACTCTCTACCCTGCGAAGAAGCAGGACGGAGACGCAAGCTCCTCGGACGCATCGACAACACCCATCACTATGTCTCCCGACATGTCGCAGTCCTCCAGGGCCACTCTGTACTCGACGTCGTCTTCGCCCCAACCTGGTCACTCCTCGACTCCGCCTGCGGAACAGTCATACTTCGCGTTTCACCCCCCAGCCTATCCGAGATCGTATATGTCAGGCTCACTCGACCCTCTCGACAATTCTTACGTGACTGCAACGGCGTTGTCATCAGCAGGTGGCTATGATGTCCTCCTTCCATCGCACACAACGACGCCGACGCCGTCCCCGCTCATATCCACGCCCGCCGACTCTCCGCATCTCTCAGGCAGTTCGATGTCCCTTCAATACCCTTCGACAAGCGAACAATATATAGAGCCGGCGCATTCGATGTATCAGTCTTCGCTGATGGACCACGAGTCCGCGTACGGTGCGGGCGGAATGTACTCATTGGGCCCCAGCGGGTACGACGCCGTCGACTACCGCGATCACAGCGTGAAGATCTCGCCCACGCCCGACCTCCACGACCCTCATGCTTACTTGTAAAACAATCGCGTAGTCCCAGACAACAATCCGCAGCTAGCCGACACCTCCACTTCCGTACCTCGTCTTCTCGAACTGTCTTCCAATCCCGTGCACTTTTTTGGTCTGTACATGTAGCCTTAGATCGTCAGTCCCCATCCTCCCTGCCTCCCCCCTCTTATTCTCCACATCATCGTCTCTCGTAGCATTGCTCCCACCCACGTCGTACCTCCTGGCTGCGTTGCTATCATAATACCTTTGACGTCCCCGGCCTAAGAGCGTCCCGCTATTTATGCCGAACTAGTAGTAGTCTTTGCTTTGACCGCCTACTATACATAACACTGTTGTCCCCCGCATTCCGTGTGGGCCTGTACTATGCTCATAATGTCAACAAGTTCGTTTTACATAATCTATCCCTCGGAAAGCACGGGGACTGTCGTGCGGTTGATGACTGAAACACTCATCGTCTGGACTCCGGACGGTGGTCGCTGTCGGCTAACGTTTCGTGTGGCCCTCTCTGCATTCCGCTCGGATTGGAGAGGATCGGCATTGCTGCTGACGGCTTAAGTTAAACCCGGCTTGCAGTGGGCACACAGGCACACGCGGTCTCCGGACACCTCCGAATGTACAGTGGCTGTATGAAGAAGCAACGGGGGTATTATATACCGATGGCTACACTGTACAACATTAGACAACAAAAATCCAGATACATGCAGCAGCGGGTGGAAGGTCCGCACGGGAAAGCAAACGATGGTATACGGTAGGTCACGAAGCGTACTGGGGGCGAAAGGAAGGTGGGGAAGGTGGGGAATCATCCGGGGCGTTATCTGATCTCGACGGCAAATCTATCTTCCAGCACACGCGCGGCCGCGCCTCCAAGCAATCACCCATCCCGGCGACCGAAGCTGAGGCTGCCGAATTTTGAGAAGCGACCCTTGATGGACCCGATGCTCCCCCCGAGGGTCGACGCCGTCATGGAAGCGGCGCCCGAGAGCACGGGCGCGGGCACGCCGTTGCCAACAGTGACGACGGAGTTGCGGGGGGACTCCTCTGAGAAGGAGTCGCTGCCGCCGTTGTCACCAGGGCCGGACGACACCCCGTTGAAGCCGTGGCGAGCGAGGTGGGCGAGATGGCGTTGTAGAGGCGTCTGTTTCATCCACGGAGCGTCTCCATAAGCGCCATTCTCCTGCGAGCGTGGTGACAACGGGCTGGTAGACGCTGACATCGCGAGGCCCCCAACGTGGATGGGGCCGACATTGAGTGGTTGGCGACTGCTGGAGCACAAATCAGTATAATCGCATTCTGTTGCGAATGACACGTACAGGTTTGCGTAATTGGGGGACGGCATGGCCGCAGTGGGAGGCAGCCGAGCCGAGGTCGGGATGGCATCCAAAGCACGGGGTTCTGGCGCGGAATCCACCGACAGACGTTGGATCTCCTCGGCGAAGTTTTTGCGGAAAAACTTCTCCAGGGTTGCGTGGAAGGCAAGCATCTCAGGCGGACAGAGCTGTCCATGTAACTTCAGGCAGCCATCGATCATTCGAACCTTGTACAACAACGTGAACAATGGGCATCTGAATGCACATTCCAAGTGGTGACGCATACCTGCTCATCGATCGCACTACGGAGCTTCTCGACCTGTTCGGCCCTCTCTGGAAACCTGTCAATATAGTCCTCGGATAGATAGACCTGTCGGAAGGCGCCAACACCTCCGTTGAGAGGAGCATCGACAGCTGCGTTCAAACTCATGGCAAGAACGTTCGTTGAAACATGCTGAGCAGTCTTGGCCAATGAGGAATACTTTAGATTGAGGCCGGCCAGTTCGCGAGTGCGCTGCTCCACTTCGATCAAAGCCGTTTCGACAGGGGAGATAGAGACGACCTGAACATGAACAACTTCCGATCGACGGAGGACGGTGGGGAAGTACTGTTCGGTAGTAAGGTAGGTCTTCTCGACCCAAACTTCCTCAGTGCCGTCAGGGCCAATCTTGGTCATCGGTCTGGAGTAGCTGAAGAGGTTGATATCGCTGTGAAAGCGTTCAGAACACGTGTTGATTCTGTACATATAACTCGTACCTATGTTCATAGTACGCCCGTACTTGGGGGGGTACGTCGGGATTGGTGAATATGGGTATATCGCGGCGAGGCTCCGTGGTCACAGCCGTGCATTGGATATACTGGTCGTTGCCGAATCGGATATCCACAGGAGGATCACCCATCGTCTTCAAGAGCTGCGCACCAGGATGCTTGTTGAGCATCCGCTCGCAAAACGCGCCGAACTTCTCCCATTCGTAGCCGCGATACTACGGACGCCGATATGCACGTGAATCATCACAGGAATGGACAACAATGGGGTACGCACGATGAACTGTTTGTTCCTAATGGCATCGGGGAAGGTTCCATAGAATGCCACCCGGAAGTAGTCGGAGTAGTACCGCTGGTCGGTGATGATATGCTCTAACAACGCTGCTCGATGACGTAGAATCTCGGCAAGTCGGGTGCTACGGAATGCAATGACTTTCTTGAATCCAGCATAAGACACTGTGATACTCACTAGTTGAATGTTACCTCGGCATGTTTGTTCTCGAGGTCCTTGCAAATTTGATACGCGGTTTCCCATGCTTTCCCTTTCCCTAGTCATCATTGCTGTGGTCAGATATGTTCAACGTGATCCCAAACAAGGAAGTAACTTACCCAGATAGTCCAGTATCAACAAACAGAGTGTCTCCTTCCGATGGAACTGCGACTGTTGCGGTAAACCGAGATCTTCCATTGGCGGCAAAAAGGAATTGAGATCCCATTCGTAAAGATCTGCGTGCAGCTTGAGCGTCAAAGCGGCTTCCACGTAGTTCTGCGATTGCAAGTGCATCTAAAGAGATGTCAAAACCCCCGTCAGAAAAGCACAAATGCCCCCGAACTTACGTTGACGAGTTGGTGCACGTATTTGATATATATCTCGTCCCGTCCGATACGCCTGATAAAGTTCATTAAGCGCAGCTGTGGCGTAGACGAGTAAGTGTGGGCGCATGTAGGACCGCACTCTTGTGTGACGTACCGTTGCCATGACGCGGTCGTCCGCGAACTCCTCGCCTTCAGGTAAGGCACGCACGCTCAGGAGAAGCTGGAGGAACACGTTGACAGATTCCAAGAAGCTGGTGACACGGCTCCGCAGCTCCTCGTCCACGTCTGACGAGTCAAAGAGGTGTCGTAGGTGGCTGATGAAGAATGTGCGCGAGATGTCGTCGCCCTTGCTATCGGACATGAATAGAACGTCGAGCTTGCTGACCAGCTCGTTTTCGATGTGCTCGAATGTCTGAGAGGTGTGATACTCTGAGATGATCATGCAATACAAGATTTGGACGGCGTTTTCCCGCAGTTGATCGTGATGGCTGAGACAAAGGTTCACGATATGACCGACGAGGGGGTTGAGTGCTGCTTGGTAGTTCTATTAAAGAGTAAGCATTGCATGGGGACAAAGATGAAGGAATATTACGCACAGAATACCTCGCTAATGCAACCTCTTCAGTCGCGTTCTCGTCGGGCCAACCTAGCGCACTCCACAAGCGTAACAGGAGCGTGGCACCCTCACCTCTGATATCTCCTGCTAGCCGCCAGACCGCACGCCGTTTCTGTCACAATTCTTGAGCAAATATCGTGACTTCGTCAATTGCAGCATACCTGTGGACTGAACTCCTCGATGACAAGGTGTTCGGACGAGAGCAGCTTAAGGAGAACACAGAAGCAATCTCTCCAGAGTTTGGTATCGAATGGTCGGCTGGATGACTCGTCAGGAACAAACTCCCGCACGAACATTGTCGCCACAGGGTCGATCATTTTCAACAGAACACGGTGCGCTAGGATGTTCACGTTCAACCAATTATTTGGGAACGCCTCGTTGTCCATGATGGAGCCAGCAACTTTGAAGAACTGCGAAAGCAACATCGCGAGGCGATCCCGACCTTCGATCTCTAGGATGGATTCCAAGAAGTTGACGAGATGCTGCTTGGAGGCGGACAAGATCATGACTAGGATGACGATGGCGGCTTCACCCAAGCCAGGGCTGAATTCGGGCTTGACATCGAGCGAGGCGGACGATGTGCCGTTGGCCTTTGGCAGTTGAGTCGCAAGAGAGAACGGGTACGATTCCGGGAATGTGACAGGGAAGCTGTTGGTGATCGGTGTCGACGACCGGCTCCTCTCGACCGCACGTAGGGAGGCGGGGTTCTGGTATTCCTGATAAGAATCCAACAATCTGAATACAGGATCAGCGTCGCACAATCCAATGAAATCAGCAAAATTACCTAGGCAGGAGAGATAGCAAGTACTCTATGTTGTACTGTTCTCGTCGAAGCGCATTGCGCTCAGAGACGATCGCGGGATCAACTAGACACTGCTGCAATTTGTCGAGCATGATCGCAACTACGGTCACAGAAAGTCGGATGCTCTCCAGCCACGTAACGCGCGCAGCGTCCTTCGCAGACTCTGAGTCCCCGTGCTGCGTCTGCGTATACTCATCGAAGCGGCCAAACTGGGGCTTGATCCAGATGACTACGGCCTCGACCAGGAGCGAGCGGGACTGCGGGTTATCGAAAAGGAAGCCCTTGACGATCTGGAGGTACATGATGAGCTTCCATATCACGATTTTTCCTTTTGTCGAAGCGATCGCGTTTGCAAAGGTCGTCGCGATGGGTACAAGCTCTGCGATTGAGAATACCTTGCTGAGTTCAGGGAGGATAGACGTGAAGTGTTGGAGCGCGATCGTCTGGGTGCCGATGATAGATGGCGGGGACGTCGTAGCCATCATTCGATTCACCTCGGAGAGATGAGCACGCAACTCCCGCTTGAAAGTAGCCTCCAGGTGGTCCGCGGTTGCCCCACCGCCTACAGCAAGCTCCTTCGCCTTTTGCAGCTCGCGTGACCTAGCGATGAACTTGAAGATGTAGTGCCAGACCTTGAGTGCCGCACGCAGCGCGGATGCAGTGTCTGTCGCCGTGGGATCCTGTAGGAGGCGGTTCATCGAATGGATCATGTGTGAGGCCGCAGATGCGCAAGTGAAGTGTTTCTCGATATACACGTCCAACACGGGTTGGAAGTTGCTGAATCGACGGTCCTGGACGATGCCGAGCACTGTGACGAGCGCGTTAAAGACGAGGTGGTCCATTTCGCCTGTTTGATTGTTGACCGACACCAGGATGGCGAAGAGTGAATCAAAAATGTCCCGAAGGAACTTGACGATCTCGACCTCGGCGACGAAGGTGAACTGGCTCAGCATGCTCGATAACGCCTCCTTGTTTGGCATCTGCTCCCAGTTTAGCAAATTTAAGAGCACCGAGTTCAGCGTAAACTTCGTGGAAACCAGGGACGATCGCACGACTAGGCTGTCTCGCAGAGGGGGCGCGACCTTCTGCAGCTCCGGAGGAACAAAGATCATCTCGAGCCGCTGGTTGGGTGCGAGTCGAGCCGTCGCGTCCAGGTACATATCAGGTGTTATTTGGTTCAAGCGGTCTGCCCGATAGAGCACCAAGGTGTGGATGCCATCCGGTAGAAAGGCTCGTCCGTCGGGGAACAGCGGGAGGTACGCAAACGCAAACGGCCGCTCTGTAGTTTCGACACCGCGGTTGCCGGAGCGTTCGCGCGCGTTGCGCTGGCGGAAGGTGAAGAACAGGTGCCACTCCTGTGCCCCTTGCATCGGCAGTTTGATTTTCACGAGTTCACCGTAGTGCGGCTGGGTTGTCCGTTGGAACACCATCGAGTGAAACTGCATCACCTCAGGCTCGCCGCTGCACTGCGAGATGACGCGGTCGATCGTCCGTCCGTCCTTGTCTCTAGCCTCCATCGTCACCTGTATGTTACCGACCGTAGAACCAACCTGCCCTCTCGCAAAATTCGCAACGTTGCGGCGTGTGTTCGTGCTCTGCGAGGCAGAGAAATCCCCACTCCATAGCTTGATGTAAAGCTCGTTACGCACGTCGCCGGGAAAGACTACATCAGGGAACCCCAGGCGGGCGCTAAGGGGCGTGTCTTGAAGCAAAGACGAATTTTCTCGTACGATGGTCTCAGCGTCGCCATAGAATACTTTGACCGAGACAGCCAGCATCTCAGCTCTACCTCGACGTCAGTAGATGCTGACGTATCAGGGATAACGAACCGACCTTGGGGACTTCTCGTACTCCCTAACATTGTGATTCAGGATATCTTGGTGGAGCATAGCGAACGTCGTCTCGTTGGATGGAACATAGATTGGCATCGTGTGCTCCCTGGTGGAAGACACTTCCGTCTGCTCTGCAGCCATGACATTCAGCTGCGTCAACTCCAAGACCGCGCACCCAAAAGGCCGCCTGAACTGCTGAGCCGTGTCCGAGGTGGAGTTGCGGGAGTACGTGTCACTGGACAGCGCCGAACTTGCGTAGCTGCTCGATCCTATGAGCGTTGTCCTCGAAGATTCGGAGATAGGCCCCATGTTGCTGCCCATCTTCAATGATCCATTGCGCACGATCTTGCAGACGAGGAAGATAGGATCTTGGGCGTCGGACTGCACAAGGTCGGTGAAAAGCGTGCGGATGCGCGCTGAGGGGTCTCGTGCGAGTACACCGTTGTGGTTTAGGACTGCGCAAAAATCCTCTGAGACAAAACGAGCATCCGCCTTGTTGTACAGCGAGAAGTACAACTCAGCGGTCTCGCCAGGAGCGCATGGGGATGCAACGAAAGCACGGAGGTCCAAAAAGATATGATAGAATTTCGCGCGGGGAGGATTTGGCGTAGACGGCGATAGAGACCCGATGAAACGAGAATGTCCGCGAGGTCGCGGTAGGTCTGGAAACGCGGAGTGTACTGAAGCAGAAAGAGGAATCGGTGTCGGCGCTGAGGAGTAGTCGACGGATCCGCCGTAGTGAGGAATCTTATACGGATGGTTGGGAGGAGGAGATACATCGATGTGCGCCAGAGCGGCCTGAAGAGCGTACATCCTCACTGCGCTCATCCAACTGCGCGGGTCGATCTCGCCCTCAACATCGACATTGACGAGCCCGCCCCAAGTCGGGTGACGGACGATTACGTCTAGTCCCTGGAGGATGTTGCCAGAGACCAGCCGAGCAACACATTCTCGCCGCAAGTTGACAGTCTCCTCTGAGCTGAGGGTCTGAGACAGCAGCTGCCTCCTGCCGAGGTGAAGTACTTCGATATACTCGCGTACGATGTTGAAGAGGCGATAGTCGCGCTGAGCCAGGTATTGGAACATGAGAGCATGCCATTCACGGAGTGCAGATGCAATTTCGTCGATGATCGGCTGTGCAGCGCCGGAGAGTGTGTCGTCCCCGGATGTCAGGGTAGGGCGTGGGGGAAGAGGCCTATTGAACTGTGATTCTGTAGGCGATGCTGAGCGGATGCTGGGAGGATATACGGGCAAGCGGGCTCTTGTTGATGGGGCCTGGTCGGGCGGTGGCGTTAACTTGAAGGACTTGCGTGTTGCAGCGTCGTTGTCCTCCTCTTCCTCTCGCACAGTATCCATTTCCCGCATCGACTTGTTCCAGCTCGCGAAGACCTCCTCGGACGTGCGCCCATCTGCACCACCACTGTTAAGGGCGTTGAAGAGCTCCGTGAGGCGTCCCTCAGCGTCCGAAACCTCGTCGCGTACGAAGATATGAGAAGCGGGAAAGATTCCTATGAAGACTTGCTGCAGCTCGTCCGCGCGCGCGGTCGGTTTGCTATTCGACGTAGAGGGGTCGGATGAGAGAGACCAGTTTACTTGGGGACGTCTCGAGGTGCAGACAACGTATCTATACCAAGTCAGGCCCATAAGTAATACACGACAGACGTCTAGCACTCACCCTCGATACCATACACCTTCGACCTCTTTATCTCTGGGAGTGTATTTCTCGAACGCGTACACATTATCCCCAACTTCCAGCGAGACGACGTCCCTGTGAACAAGATGTTCGTCTCCGGAAGCGTCGGTAAACGATGAGATGTGGGTTCGGCTTGAGAGCTTGGTATCCCTGCGATTGACCGGAGAGAGTGGGTGGACAGCATAGCCATAAATTATGAGCGGAAGAGGTTCCCATATCCCCTTGCGGGTGCCAGTGGTACCACCCATGATGTCCGGCGCGACTCTGCCGCGTGGAGGAGGCAGGAACTGGCTAGAGCAGGACAAGGCGACCAGGGACAAGAGCAGCCAGAGCGCCAGCGACGATCACGGCGCCCGTTCGAGTATTATTCAGTCGGATCTCCTGGAGTCCAGACTTTCAGCAGTACGATGTTCAGGTACCTCAGACAGTAAGCTATAAAGACCAAGATCTGGTGGCAGCGGTTAGTGGCGGGAAGAGACAGGTTCCTCAAGACTGCGAGTCGTCCAGCAGTGCGCGCGGTTGCATCAAAGAGGGCATCAACATCATGCGGTGTATCAGGTTCTCTTGGACTCAAACTGAGCTATTTACTATATTCATCCTGCCGTGGCACCTAATCTTGACCGCTCTTTTACTCCTGTGCACGCGGAGGTACAACAAGCGTTGAGGTAGAATTTCGCAGAGTGCTGCGCGCGGAGACTAATATGTGATACGGGCCGAGACAACTAGTCCTATATTCATCAGCTTCATGAAGCTACGGCTGTGACCGAATGTACCCATTTCAGCTTCACGCGGTATGCCGGTGGCCTCTTCGAGAGAAAGCAATCGCACAGGCTCATAACCTTGAAGCTATGGGGTCAATGGATCTGGCATCGACCATACACTATGACCGGACCGTATCGTCAGGCACCTTCACGACTTCGTCTGTTGTCTTCTTCACAAAGTCCATGCAATGCTCGGCCGCTGCCACGACAGATCCTGGTCAGACTGGTAGAGCGTAGTACTCGCCATCGCCGAGCGGAAGAACGAGAACATTGGCGTCTCCCATGCGAGACTTCCGCTGAAAATATGGAACAATACTTTCGACGGGATTAATAATGAGACGTACTCCAGTCACGGTTGCCCTCACAATGCATGTTTGATACTCATCGAAACATCATACATAGTACTCCTGGGAGCTGGTTACCCCAGTACTGTTGCGACATCCGTTGTATTCGTAGATTCAAAACCCACTGAGTATCAAATGTTGGTAGCGGGGATTCGACCGATCCATAACAGCAGATACTCAATGCGCTTATGGCCAGGTTTCCTCTATGCTGGTGGAAACTACATGGATTTCGTGGACTCGAAGACGAATCAGCCAGTCAACTCACCTTTCGCGTTCGAACTATACGCTATCCCCAATCCCGACGCCCCATACCCCCTCTTCGCATCTGGACGGATCTGCTCCCTCAAGCATAACTTTTAAATCTCACTACATGATATCCTACCGGGTGAGGAAAATTGGGTGCTGCGAGACGGGCAGACGTGCCTTTTCAGACGTCCTGACATCAGGGACGTGATGTTCATCCTCCTTGTTTGCAAGCGTCCCCGAGCCGCTCAAACCTACGACGCAGACATATTGGACTTTCCAAAGAGGTATGATTGTCTGCAACCTTTCAGACCTTACTGCATATCGTCCGCTGTCGTTGGCCTACGGAATTTGTATTCGTCGCTATTACAGCTGTTATAAATCGCGCCCTATGTATCTATTGTGTGTAACTGCTCAATTTCGTCAAGCTCAGGCTTGGTCTGACATGAACGTGTACTCGCATCAATAGCTACATGGATCATTTCACGTTACCGGGGAGTCGGGTAGATAGATATAGGCGCCTATTGCCACAGGCGCGTTCGACTCGGAGTGCCATTCAGGTGCTCGCCATCAACAACCTCGCACCGTCCATAATCAACATTTTGAACGTTGACCACGATGGCCTCTCTCGCAGACCACGTCGACCGCATCTCTACCATTGCGCACTCTATCCGTGCAGCAGCTTCGCCACTTGGTCAAAGTGCCATTCCCGGCCCTTTCACTCGTGCAATCCTGGACACTCCGCTCGGTGATCTAATTCGCGACATCGATCCCTCGGAAATTGGCCTTTTCACACTTGTACAAGCTCCGCAACCTGCTCTTATTGAGGTTGAGACAGCAAACGTCGAGATTGCGCGCGTCGAGTTCCTCGGGGCTACCCCACTCCGGAAGCCCCCCTCGTCCAGGAATGCGAAGCTGGACGGGGTGAGACCGCGCGAGCACGACCCAGAAGTCTATGCTAACGCGGCTCTGAAGTACTTGGATCGATAGTAAGTAGGAATGAGCGCGTTCGTGGGTGTATGTAGGCTTACTGTGGGTAGCCAGTCAATCCGCCCCATGCCCAGAGCCTCTGAACAGGCCGTTCATATGCTCGATCGACTGGAGGAGGTCCGGGCAAGCATACACGCCCTGAGCGAGCAGCTCAAGCAAGTAAGTTCATAGTATCAAGATTATATGCCTTCCAACCTTCGATCCAGCATTCCAATGCAGACTCTACGGCACCGCCCTTGTCGCCGAAGTCTACTGTCCAACAAGAGGAGCGGCAGATCGAGGAGCTCCAATCCCATATCCAGTATCTGAAGCAACGCGTAAGTAGGTGTTTACGACGTGCGACAACCTAGCGTTAACCCCCGCGCGCTTCAGAAAGAAGAGCTTGCGAAGAAGAAAGCTCGAGCGCCACTCAGAGCGAAACGCGAACCCAAGACACCTGTCCCTGTTACAACAGCCTCTCCCCCAGATGAACCTGAAGACGCCTTTTGGAACACGCCAGGCGCCGCAGGACGCACCCTCCACTTCACCGGTGATTCGCTTTTGGACGAAGAAATCGATATCAACGACGTCTCTGCTGCCTCGTTCGGGACCCCAACTATTCCTCAGAATAAAACGGTTGATAGAGCACCTGGGCGGGACTTTTCTTCGCGTCATGCGTCGGAACGCTCACAAAACGCTAAGTCAGATCCTCCCGAAGGAGACGACGAAGAGGATGAAGTTGAGAGCGCCTTGGAAGATGATGATGATGGTGTAATCGACGAGACGGCAGAGCCCACAGTGGTACTCAGCAAGGCCCCGTTGTATCATGCGCCCGAGGCATCGCGGACGACGTCCCCCCCAGAGTCTGAAGGAGCGCTTCCCGCCAAGGACTTGCACACGGCAACCCCAACACCAGGAGCAACCCACCGCTCGAAAGTCAAGGTCACGACTGAGCTCGAACGTGTTGTGGTATGTGCCGTGCTCGTCAAGTAGCGTGCGCAATGTTGAGAACCAATGGTATAGGAGAAGGTATGGGCGACCGTTGGAGAGATCATCATGCCCGGTCACCCATTCGACGCACTCGGGAAAAGCATGAACAAGAGCAAGCCTCCACGTGCGAAGGAGACTATGTAGGTCTCATCACTGCAGGATCATTGCCTCGAGCCTGTATCGACCGACTTGCTGCAGAACATACCTCCAGGAGCTCTCCATGCACAGCCCAACGCCCACCTCGCCCTCAGCCTCGAGCTTTTCATCCTTCTCCGGGGCGGTACCCTCAGGCCCGGGTGCTGCGCCTACCGCACAACAGATACTCACCGCACACATGCTTGTCGCTTTGCTCAGCACCCCTGGCTACGCCCTCACGCTGCGTGTACTGAAAGAGACTCTCGCGGAGAAAGCCGCAGGGATTGGCGCGAGCTCGGGTGTGCTCGGCGGGAGCGCGGTGACAAAGCCAGTATATGGATGCGTGGCGAAGCGGTTGCTGAAGATCGAGCGCGGAGCGGGCGAACAAGTCGTCAAGTTCGATCTATGAGCATGCGTTACGTGCAAAATACGTATATGTGTGTATTTATCGCACTCGGCTGCGAATGTGTATCGCCGATCATGTCACCGTGTACAGAACTCAACATCGAAGTCTCCTACAATTTGTACATACCACGAGAACTGTTCATATGTTGCCCGACGAACAGCAGCGAATTCAACGGTCAATACGGCTTCAGTGTATTCATCAACGCCATCGCCACCTGAAACTGTAACTCTTCTTTTGGAGAACGATGGCACCACGGCCTCCTCGGGATTGATCCGCCGGAGCTGAACTTTGAATTCCAGCACCCCTCCACGCGTAGACGTAAGTACCTCGAGGGCTTGTTGACCCGCTTCACCTCGGATAGCAACCCTTACATCCAGATGTTCAGCAGAATCTGGGCTTTCAATCGGACATGTTTGGCGATACGCGACTTCGGCTCGCATGCATATACCCACCACTCCCGACCCTGTGCGCCCGGGACGGCGGCGGAGGGGACGCGGAATAGACATCTTGAGGGACGACGAAACAAGTGTATGCCTATCCGCCGCTTACTCCACAAGTTTTGCATAACCCCCCAGCTCTGGGACCCCTGATCTGCACCCGAGCACGCAGGCTATGCGAGCGCGGCAATCGACAGCTTGAGAACTCTCCGCTGAGGAAGTTAGTAAATGTTGGTAAGTACTGGGGGTGGTGGCGTGACGCGGCTCTGAGAGGGAGTGTACCTTAGAACATTCGCTGGCCTTTTACTTGGCTGAATTAATTGGAATGTACGTTTTATGTTACCAGACGGGATAGGGCCGCGATGCCACGCAAGACGGGGGTATTCCGTCCGATGGGCGAGATGCCCGCAAATTACAAGCCGAAGTACTCTGGACGGTATGCGGCAACGGAAATACCCGCAGGAAGCCACTGGCAAGTACTGCAGGTGTTGGGCAAGATTGATTGGACGCGTATGTACCATACAGTGCTGTTCCCCGTCCCCCATTCGGCGATATGGGGTAATCAAGTGGTGTAAACAGTTTAGTACGCACATATAGGACTGTGACGATTTTGTGGCAACTGATAAAGTACACATATGATATGCAGTCGTGTCGGACATGGAAGGATCCGACAGGGCCAGCGTCCTTTGAAGTTCTTGGAGGTTCGCAAGCCCCGGACTTTCCCCAGCTGCAGTGAGCTTAGGTGATCGATGATGATGGTTCCTCCGAAGATGTCGTCGATGGCGCGGTCGTAAACATTGAGCCTCCCCCCACGGCCCGTTGTCGCGGGCCGCCATGTATGTCTATCGCCATAGCTGACGTTCTGCGGCAGACCTGCCAGCCGCCACACACCCCGCCGATACCATCCGTATACCTTCGCGCAGCGGAAAGACTCAGCTCATCTCTCGTTTGCATTCATCCCGCTCGCGATCAACATACACCTATCGAGACCACCGGAAACAGGCAAGCCTCAGCTCGCCATGGCACCCGACGAGCACCAGCTCGCGGCCGAAGCACCCGATGCACTCAAGCCCAAGCGGCATCCCCTTCTCATCATCGTCATGGTACGCCCTCGCACCCTAAACCCACAGGAGACCGTGTGCACTCACGCCGGCCCCTCCCTAGGGCGTTGCGGGAACAGGCAAATCAACGCTCGCACGCGCGCTTGAGCAACGGCTCAACATGGCGTACGTGGAGGGTGACGAGCTGCACCCGCCAGCGAACATCGCGAAGATGTCCGCGGGCATCCCGCTCACGGACGCGGATCGCGAGCCATGGCTCCGGCTCGTCCGCGCCACCGCCGAACACCTTGCCGCAGAGCAGCAGGCGGACTCTGCGTACACACGCCGCCCTGGTGCCCTCGTCACCTGCTCCGCGCTCCGCAGGTACTATCGCGACATTCTTCGCGGGACATACGTCCCGCCGCCGAAGGTGGAGGTGGTCGGCGATGATAATGGGCAGGGAGTCCGGACGGAAGCGAAGGGTGCGACCACCCTTCCAGAACACCTCATGTCGTCCGAGGCGCAGCCGCTCCCAACATACTTCGTGTACATCAAAGGTGACAGGGCACTCCTCGAGGACCGCATATCAAAACGCGAGGGCCACTACATGAAGCCTGGGATGCTCGACAGTCAGCTGCAGACATTGGAGAGTCCGGAGGGTGAAGATGGCGTCGTGGTTATCCCGCTCGATGCGACGACGAAAGAGCAGACAGATATCGCTGTACGGGAACTGTGCAAGCTTCTGCCTGAACCACTTTGAGCATGGATGACACAGAGGGATGGATCTGGTTAGTAGAGGGTCGAGACATTTGTCAGAGATATCATGTGCTTTCCTCATACTACGTCCTCCGGACAACGGCTGCAATGAAGCATAACGCCATGATAGGCTTCGCGAAACCAAACCACCATATTTGTCTTCGTATCAAGCTACGTACATCACGTTCAGCTACGTAGTGGTCAAGAGGTGCACTAGATGGTACAAGGCGAAACTCGTTACATACCAAGTTCCACCGAACTCACCTTCGCCCACATTCGAGCGCTCACCGACGACGGAACACGCAATTCATCAACCCCGGAGGGGAGAACGGCGCATCCCACGAAGGGAGACAGCTTCGAGCGCGAGCGCGGGATGCGTCACAGCAGAAAATGGCTGTCAAGGAGTGACGCCGAGACAAGAGTGTGCGAGTACTTGACGGGGGAAGGGTATGGAATGGAATGGACTTCCAAAAAAATTCCGTGCGATGCGCGAGGAACAGACGAGGAAAGGAGACGAGCGAGAGATTAGTTGCCAATAAATAGGGGATATGCGAGAGATGATGAACCAAAGACGCTGGGGAACCCAAAGTCCGCCGAGCTCTAGAAAACGCTCACAGACGAAGAGCCTACAGGCGCGCCGATTGCGCCCGTCAGATCCCAACCGGACAGCTCAAGGTCGAGAGCCGAAGGAAAGTCGCCTGCGTCCGGAAGGGTTGTGTCCTGCTGAACCATAGGGAGCATGGCCAGCAATCTCTGCATTTCCACCTCACTCTCCCAATCAATCTCCGGCAGCGCGGAAGCTGGGCTCACTGACGCCGCGGGGGAGGGGGCAGTGGGGGCCGGCGAGAGTTTGATTTCGGATGCCGAATGGGATTGTGGTGAGGCGGGGAGATGCGCAACCGGGGGAACCGAGGCGACAGGCAGAAGAGCCTGCGGCGAGACGGGGGAAGGCGCGAGGATCTCACGGAAGAGATCGTCCATCGCGACTTCCTCTGCCATGGATGGCGTGACCTCGCCAATGTTGATGATCGACGGGTACGACGATGGGGAGGGAATGTTGAGCTCCAACAGGAGGCGATTCGACGAGCACTCAGATCCACCCGCTGCAGGGACACCGATGATAAACGAGGGGCATCGGTGGTCGCCACCCGTGCTAGGTGGCGAGTGGAAATAAGGTCATCAGAATCAATGAGGGTGCTGGAGCTCGAGGAGTTTGAGGGTGCGGGAGATATAGGGAAGATGGGGGAAGGAGGGACAAACACGGGGTGTGTTGTCGTGGAGGGTTGACTTGACGTAGCTGGCGCGGAGGGGTTCGAGGAAGGGGAGGACGAGGACATTGATGGTGCAACAGAGGAGAGATTAAGGGGGAGACCGGAGGCAGCGAGCGCCTTCATGACGGCCTCCCACCCTGCCTCAAGAGTCTTGACTCTCTGTCTAAGTTCCTCGTTCTCCAGTTCTCTAGCCCTGTCCTTCTCGCGCTGTTCATCTTTCTGCTCGATGGGATGTTGTGATACGGTGAGACCCATGCCGGCACGTAGTTGCCTGTTCTCCTCCTCGAGCTCTGAGACACGATGCTCAAGGTAGGAGAACTGCGCCTTACGGCGGTCGCGGGAATTCTGTGCTGCGATGCGGTTGCGGTGTGCGCGTGCTTCCCTGCGCTCTTCTGGGGTGACATCAGAGCGGGCACGCTTACGCGGGGGACCAGGTAGTTCGGAAGTATGGGAACTGGGCGACGGGGAGTCGGCGAGAGGTGAATCCATTTGGTCCATGTCGGCAGCACGTTTCATGATTGGGTCGTATGTCGTGGGGGGAGATACGTGGAGGGAGAGCAGAAAGAGAAGAGACTGGTCTTGTAGGAGGGGCAGACTGCGGAAGGAGGAGCGGGAGTACGTGGTGGTCGTTGCGAAAGCGGTGTGAACACGTATGAGACACGTATAACCCTCTGTTGTTGGCTGTTTAGTCTTCCTTCCTTCTCTGGCGACTCCTCCCATCACGTGCCCGGGGTTCTAACACATTATTCGGACATTTATGACCTAGCTGCGGACTACAGCACAACGATGGGGAAGAAAAACAAGGACCAGGAACCAATAGCAAATTTGAATGGCGTCGCAAACAGAGACATCATACAGCGTATCAACTTTCTCTACCAAGCCAGCACCTACCTCAACACAATCTCGCAAACGCTCACAAGCACTTCTGCCGATACCAATATTCAAACGACGTTGCAGCCCTCGAAGGGCCGGTCTAAGAAGAAACAGAAGCTCAGACATCCTAAAGATGCTGCAGAGCTCTCCAGGAGCTATGTCGGCACCATGAGGACTGTCGGCCAGAAGACTATGGTCCGAATGTAGGAGATTTTTCCCTCGTAGACTCCCCCACCCATTTATGACCTCATCGAAATCAGGGATCCTTCCATGAAGCGTACATTGTGCAAAACCTGCGACACGGTACTTCTGCCAGGCTCGACGGTCACTGTGCGCATCAGACGCGAGTATTTTTTATGAACAGCATCTATCCGTGCTGATACGAATGTTCTCACAGCTAGTCTGCAGCCTAACGGACAGAGCGTCGTGCATACATGCCTGACGTGCCAAACGCTTCGGCGTATACCAGCGCCGCCTGTCTTTGATAGAGACGCTTCTCAAACACAGTATACTGCGCCAACCAAAGAGGTAGACCGCGCTGCTTCGACCTCAACGACTGCGCTTTCGATGCCATCGGTTGAAGATGGGATCCAGACGATGGTTATCGATCACAAGCCCACGCTCTTGGAGTTGTTTAGTAGCCCGAAGGGCAAGCGGAAGAGGAAGCGGAAGGTAGCCCGAGCTCCACCGCTGTTCGAGCGCAAGGGACACATCATTTTCCGCGGCAACGAAAGACTGTCAGAAGAAGAGGCGCCGACGTAGATTACTGCTTCTCTAGATGACAAACGATGACGTTGAACAAAACCCCACATGCGCGCATACGGTCAAACGTCTGCTAGGATCCGGACCAATATCTCCTTGACGCTCCTCCTGTCCCAACCCATCGTCCCATTCCCTGGCAGGTCGACACGGGGACTGCCACCCACACCCCCAAATGTTGCAGCCGCAGCCGCATTTCCTTCGGGCGGAACGGCCGGCCACATAACGCTCCCCAGAACTTCGTCGTCGGGACCGTCTCGCACCCTCAAGCGATGCGAAACCGCGCGGGGGAAGACCCTCGCGACGTCCTCCTCGGATACATCCCACACTTCCGGCCACGCTCTCGCCATCGCCAACGCCTGAGCTTCAGGAGGACTCGCCCCGCCATCCCCGGGCCTCATATCATCGAATGCGCTGTCACCGTCCGACTGCTCCACACTAACCCGTACGTGCATCCCAACAGCACCGGGATATTCTTCCGAAACCGATTCCTTACTATCCGCGAAGCCGTTTCCGTTCCCGTCCCCGTTCCCTTTGCCTGCTCGCGCGCTCTTGGTCAGGCTCTCCACGCTTCTCCAACCGTCCTCCGTCCAGCTTGCGTCGTCGAAACTCTCCGCCTCCACCGCCGCGCCATCATTGTGATCGCCCAATTGCGCCTCCTGCGACACGAGCGTCCCCCCGACCGTATCCCCATTGAGCACTCGGAACGCACGCATGAGTGCCTCCGCGTCGGCGTGTGCTCGTGCCGTCAGCAGCGTGCCATCCAGCGCAGGGTAGTGCCGCGTAGCCGCGAACAGGTCGAGAAGATACATCTCGAGCGACGCGTGCACCGCGGCGTACGGCGCTGGCTGCGGGGGCGGGGGCGTCACGGGGTGCGGTGCCATCGTTGCGTGCACGGATGGGTAGAAGATCGGACCCGTGCTGGGGTATGGCCGCGCAAGAGTGCGGAGGTGAGCGAGCTCGGTCGGGGCGAGGACGGGGGGAAGCTGTGGGGTGGGAGCAGGTAGGGGGACAGGCCGGCGAGCGGGGGAGTGGGTCGGGTTCGGGAAGAACGGATGGACGGCGTGTGGGAGGGCGAGAGGGGATGGGAGAGGCGTCCCTCGGGGAGTTTGTGCGTGCGCCGCACGGTAGGCGAGGTAGTGTTGCCGGACGGCCGGCTGTAGCAAAATCTCTGCACTCATCGAGAACTTGTCGAGCTACATGGTGACATTTCAGCCACTTGTCAGAGGGTCCGAATGCGTACGTTCGGACTCACCAGGCCGCGCAGAATGGCGGGCCGCTCAAATGGGTCTGTCCTGCAAACATAGACCATCACGAAGCCGTCGGGCAGGTTCCAAGTCCCATCCTCCGCGTCCGCATCAGCCTCTCTCTCCGTGCTATCGCCGCCATTGTCCCCATGCCGATCGATAATAAGCCGCCTCTCTGCGAGAACCTTCATCAGCGCCCTTTGTGTGGGTAGCGTAGCATTCTCCAGGCCAGAGACTACGACAGCCTTCGGCATCACCGATACAATCTGCCCAGAATCGCTTCCCCGCTCGTTTACAGGTGTGCTCTTCCGAGGACGGAAGCTCTCGGGCGACGTCGTTGTCGTCGATGTCGTCGTCGCGGTGACAGGGGTCGGCGCAGGGGTATCATGGGACTCCAGCCCACCCGATAGGTTGAATAGAGACGAGAGCGGGAGTGGAAGGGGATCAGTCCGGAGCCTATGTGCACTCGGACGGCCTCGACTGGACCCTCGGGATCGCACTGTCGATGTAGGAGTGCTGCCTATTAACAGCGGACGGCGAGACGAAGCAAGGGAGGACGCGTCAAAGTACCGCTCATCGTCCTCGCCATCCGTGGTAGGCGCAGTGGCGAACGAGGCGGAGCGGTGGGGCGCGTGTCCGAGGTTCCGCGGGCTCTTCGCAGCCCCTCCAAGCGGGGCCGTCCCAGAGCGTGGGGTCGCGTCGAGACTTATACCAGAGCGTGGGCGTGGGGTACTGCTGCGATGGGAGGAAAACGAGGGCCGGTGATGCCGCCGAAAGAAGAGTGAACGTAGAAACGCGTCGGGGTCGTCGGCGGGAGGCGCATGAGAGGATGCGTGGGTCGTCCCGGTCGAGCGTCGTCGTTGGCTGGACGGTTGCGCGGGACATGCGCCGAGCTTGTGCTTGTGCGTAGAAATGCCGAGGATGTGTTGGAGCGTCTGTGGGTAAATTATCAGTCAGCAGTCTGGTACAATACATCAGTCGCAGTTGTTCTATCCTATGCACAACAGGGGCGTAAAGCAGAGGTGCTATGATACGACCACGGCCCATTGGAGTCTCTTGCTGTGTTCGGAATAATGATGCTGCATTCACATCATTGTGCGTATGATCACACACACACGGACACGACTGTGTCCTGCACAAATATGGCGGGTACGCGGGAGTCTCACACCTGTCAATGTTCTCAAGACACGGTCGGAAGGAAGAATAGAGAGGTAGCAGCTCGGCATACGCAGTATGCATCCTGCGAGAATGCAATTTGGCACGGAAGGACAGTCCCGGATAAACTGAGGGCGCGATGCGAAGAGTACGAAAGGGTGCACTGACCAACGTGACCAGGTTCACGACCAGTCCCACATCCTCTTCCTTCGTGCGCAGGATCAAGTGGAGCCCGGGGTGCAGGCTTGTTTCGTACGCATCCTTCACGCTCGCCGTCGGGGTCCGCGGCTGAGCAATTAAGCAGATGAGAAGAGATTGGAGGATGACATGGTCCAGCGGGATGTCAGGATGCGCCGCTCGCGCCCGCGCGAAGAGGTCCGGGAGGTAGTCGATCGTTCCTGGGGACGCCCCGAGACCGGAGGAGGACGAGGCATGCGGCATAGCTGAGTTCATAGTTGACTTCTCTGGCCTGTACGTGAGACACAGACTATTCGAGCTAAAAATGCACCGAGCAAAACAAGTAAGTCCACCCTTGAACTCGGGCCCTCGCTCTTCAGCAATCTGATTTCCGGGTGGATAGTGATGTTTGAACTCTAAGACTCAGGGAGCCTTGGTCACTGACTGGTTTTGAAAAGTGGGTGTTGGCCAAAGCGTACCCACTAACGCGACTTGCGGATGATGCGAAGAGAAATCTCAAGGAGCCAGACTCAGAGTGTGCGCGAAGTACTACCGCATGATGACGGTGAGAGAGCAGGTTTGAGTTACTGACTGTCAATATTACCGTATGTGTAAAGTGTGTACTGATCCAAACAAGCCAATCTATGAGGAAGAGTTTATAGATTATATCTAGGATAAGTTTACTCGCACTAGCGATGTCATTATCTCCAAATTAGTTATGGATGGTTTGAACTTTGCATGTACCAGGACGGCCGGCATCAGTACATTCCTAACAAATGTCCATAACTATCTACAAGCAAGACGGCGCTGACACACACGTCCACGATGAGCCCAAACACCGTATGAATACCACCATGGAGCTGGGTTCGCCTTGTGACTAGCTTGACCACAACCCCGTGCATCCCGGGACACTTAACAGGTCAGAGCGCGCATCTGCGTCCTCTTGTCAGACCGGCTCGCCCACCGTCCGAGTCGAACGTCGGAAGTCTGTCAAGCCCAGAGTTCTAGCTGCAACTGAGTCCTCGCCATTCTCACCTTCCACCCCTGTCATCCGGACATCGCGGAGATCCCGTGTACAGTAACAAATCCTGCCGCGCGGGGTAGACTCTGAAGTGGATCGATGTGATCACTAGGGCATCCAGCGCCGTGGCCGCCGTTCCCTGGTGTTCCATCCAGTCCCCTTGATTGTGGCGCGCCGTGTCGGATGCGCTCGTCGCCCACAAAAACATACAAATGGCGCCGCGAAGGTGATCAGGGCGTATCTGTTACTACAGTAGACATATCGAGGTTAGTGGGCTGCAATGTCAACGCCACGGGCGGCTCGTGCCTATCAGTCGGAAATATTGCACGTACTGCGCTAGTGCTGCAAATGTTGAGTGGTTGCAGTGCTAGAGTGCCTGGCCGTGATGGGCAATCCATCTGAATGCTCAGCGGCTGCAAGACGCTCTGGGAAGGAACTACGTCAGTCGGACGCCGTGCGTTGGCGTGGACGGCTGCGCCATCGATGGATATGCAAGTGATTAGTGAACGCCGAGCAGGCTACGAGAGCACAAGGGCGACATGTGCACAAGTGGTGGTGCGCCGTGATGGCTCGGCGGCTGCGGGTTCAGGAGTCGTCGGCTGGCCGGGCGAGCACCACGACATATCGGTATTCTGGTCGGCGCCGAGGCGGAAGTCAGCGAGGATTCATGCAATGATGAGGACTTCGAGGTGACTACACAAATGCCAACCGGTACTTACGTGAAGATGCACGAGGTCGGAACTCGAGGTGGCGTTAACCAGAGGACACAACGCCGTCCGTAGGCGTCGGCGGGTGAGAGTATTTTTTAGCCGTTGCCTAGTGTTGATGCCATGAGGTGTTGGACGCCTTCACGGCGTACAGAATGCCCGGTATGACTGCGCTATGCTCGCGCACAATGGCGTCAGGAAGCACTGAATTTAGCGCGAGGGCGTGCATAACCCCGGGTAAGGATAGGACAGATGTCGGAACATGACTGTTATGATTCTGTTTGGTGGAAATGTGGAGAATGGCACTTGTGTCGGTTTGAGCCCTGAGGAGAGGGCTGAACGGCATTCTGAGCATCGTTTAGTCGCCAGTATGCTTGTGCCCACGCACTTACTAGAGATAGCATCGTATTAGCCTCTTGAGACGTTTGCGAGGATCATCAATAACCTCAGTACGCTTGGCTACTCTCCCCGCTGTAACTGTCGAGATTTAGAATCTACCTCAGTAATCTCAAAATGCTTGTGAAATCATACGTCAACATACTCCCGGTGGACGGCGTCCAGGTTGCCAGAAGCGATCGGGTGCACTGCCTATTGACTCGAATGATCGGTAAATAGTGACGAAAGGGTCTGTGCTTGCCGCCGCCATCAGACAAGACCGCACATACGGCGACAGCGCCAATGTCGTCGCGGTGTGGTGTGGGCCTCATGGAGAGTATCGATCCAACAGTGGCAGATGAGGGTACATCGAGAGAAGAGGAAGATGATGCGGGCCGTGTCTGCGTGACAGGGTAGTTAGCGAGGATGCGGCAACGAGCGTCAGAAAGATGGTGGAGGTGCCACGGGGTTGATACATTTAGGTCGGACGAAGTAGGCTCGTGCGCTCGCTAGGTTTTAGTACAGTGAGTGTGTCGCTAGGTGACAATGATATTACTACAATCGCGGGCACTCGTCAAGCAAGAGACGAGGACGTTCGGTGCACGGGGGTTATGATCAGGATCTGAGTCTGAGGCCGGAGAGCGTCTGAGAGCGTTTGCCTTTTTGATGGGCAGGCCTGATTGGAGGGCGGCAGTCAGATCTGCACTCTGCCCTCTGTTCTGCTCAGCACTCATTCAGAGCGGCTGCTTTTCGCTCGCTAACCCGCATCCGCCTTCCCATTGCCACGCTCAATCCGCAATTCGTCCAGTCATGGATCCCGCGCGAACAGAACCCACCCGGCGCGGACTGCTACAGGTCCCGGAGTCGTACATGTCCCAGCACAGATAGAATAATCCTGTTCGGCGTGGTAGCATCACCGACACGACCCACGTCGACATGGTAATCGTTCTCTATCGCGCTGATTTGGACACCTCCTGCACCGATATTACCGGCCGGCCAAGTGGACTGCGGTGCGTATCAAGATTCGGTTGTATAGCCCGCAAGCTCTCTCCGAGTCCTGGCGCTCTCAAGAAGCCGTCCTGACCCTGTGAGTCTGACGCGCGCGCCTTCATCTATATTTCAGACCTCCCGCGCCTCTCTCTTTCGCTTTTTCCCCTCGCCGACGCTGGTTCTCGCCTGGGACTAGGTTCCGTTCGTCTCAGCCGCTCTGACCTGCTCGCCGCTGTCCTACGCGCTGGCCGACCCCGGACCGCACGATTACGAGAAAGGACGCGCCGCGCCCTAACCCACTCCTCTCGCGCGACCAGCTATTCTCCGCTGGGTGAAGACACACCGCCGTTTCTCCGTCTACATCGGACCGTCTGTCCTACATGCATGGCCGATCCTGTCTTCCCCCTCACCATCGACGATACATCGCCCCTCGTCCTCTACCAGCCCTTCGGGGACATCTTCACGCTCCCAGCCGACCTCTCCGTCGGCTGGAACCAGTACTACACCGCCTCTGGCTTGCCCCAGTCGCCCTCTGGACCAGGCGCTCCCATCGGTCCCAATGTCGGAAATGGCACGAGCTTGCATCTCACCACGAGCGACGGTGCGGCGTTGCGGATCGACTGGAGCGGTACGTGTCCCTCATCGTACCTTTGTGAGCAGCGTGATCGTTGCGAGTTGCGCGTGCGATGGGGGTGGCAGCGAAGGCGGGCGGTAGGATACGACCGTCAGACATGGGGCTGTCAGCGGAGTCACCGGCGGATGGCCGCGCTTCTCTTCCCCGCCTGCATCATGGTGGTCGCAGCGATGAGAAGGCGAGTAGGAATGCCTGGGGCATCCACCAACCTCTAAGCCGCCGCCATCTGAGCGCACGGGCGCTTGACGCATCGGAGATGCTTCTCTGCAGCTTCTTCCTGCGCGTACTGATGGTGCGCAATGTACCCCACATGCCAAAGCTCCCGCCCATGTCCCCTGCGCTGTTCGCAGCTGGGTTGTTGCCAGATATTGCGAGTGACGTCCGATCTTCGATGCCTTGATACATGATTGCGAATCCTGCATCGCCCAGTGTTGCACAACATGCAGACAATGAACATATTCCGATGTTTTTGTTATCACACCAGAACCCTCTTACTGATATACATACGGCCGACAGGGACCGACGTCACCATCTTTGGGACTCTTACCCAGTCGCTCTCCACCAACGCCCCCGACGTGTCATACTCTGTCATTCTCGACGGCACAGCAACGACGAACTATATATCCCACGTATCGCCCAATGCCGTCGTCGACAGCGCGGCCACAGATGTCCTTGCGTCGTTCCAGGGCCTTCGAGAAGGCCCGCATTCCATACTACTCACCTTACACAATCCAGGTGGCAGTGGCGCATCTGGGAACCTCACCGACGGCCCCATTTTGGCATTCGATCGTGTCCTCGTACAAGTGAGCGCGGAGAACCCGAGGTAAGTGGTGCCTACGTGCCCATATTGCGGCTCATCGTCTGGGATGTGCGGTGGCTTTTGCGTGTCAGTACCCATCACTGTGAACCCCGTTCACCGTTATTGTAATCCCGCCGTTCTTCTGCTTCCACTACACCCACATCGATGTAAACCGAACTATATTCCGTCCTTGATTTCCCCATAAGATGTCGAGTCTCAGCGTTTGCGCATCGTAGTGTCGTACTGTGACTGACCCCAACTCACAGCATCACCAATGGTTCACCTACAATTTCCACCACCGCAAGCACCGTGCCCGTTCCAGACGACGCGATCGCATATCGAGGACAATGGAACTTCACACCTGGACTCCTTCCCGGCTCAACGACGTCGTTCCATACGAGCAATAATGTCGGGGATAGAGCGACACTTGTATTCAACGGTGTGTGCGGATCCCACCGACCTTGCCGTCGTGTCTCTCTTCTTTCGTTCTTTCGACGTCCATTGTCTGCCGCGTGTGATGCACATGCCTTTCCGGGGATTCTGTCTTCCGTAGGAGAGACAGCACGGGGCGACTGCGCAGCCCCCTCGACCTGGCGTAAACTCGCTAAGACCGCTGATGGTGACGGATGGGGTTTGCTTGATGGGCACTCTTCCTGCCCGAATGCCTTCGGAGACTCACGGCGGCGTCTCTCCCTGCGGGGCTCTCACGTTGTCTAATCCGTGACATGGTGCTTTTTGCCATGCTTTACAATTGAGTTTGTCTCATACCACCCTATCCGCTTCCAACCCCGAGATCCATATATCCCCCTCCTGGACCCGGCGCCAGCTATACTACACTCCCCGTTCTTGCTTGTTGTATTCCTATCCTTTCCACGTTCATACACGTCTCTTGCTCGGTCGCGTGCTGACTCTCATCCTCGAGCAGGCTCGGCAGTCGGGCTCACGGGTCTCACCACGCCTGCGTCGGGCGCGTACAACGTCTCTTTCGACAACGAGGGGCCCCTTACATTCTCTTCACGTGCCTCCTTCACCGCCTCCGCGCCCACGCTGCTGTTCTTCCGCACGGGGCTTGACCCGTCCGTCATGCACACTCTCGAAATCGTCAACGCTGGCCCAAGCGGCGCGGGCGACGACGCAGGCTCGCTATTAGTCCTCGCCGCCGTCAACGTCACGGCCATCCAGAGCGCAAGGTGAGTCACCGCCGCTTTCTGACCCTACAACGAAGACGCTCACAGTTGATCCGTTCTTGCATCGCTCTGCGCGCCTCTCATTTAATCCAACAACATGCTACGACGCCATCATTCTTCTCTCATCCATGCATACCTTTCCGGATGCGCCGCCTCTCCGAATTCGGCGCCCATGCCGTACAGCGCGAGCTCCAGTAGCGCGACGTCTTCGAGGCTGTCCAAGGGCGCCATTGCGGCGCTCGCGATCGGGATTACGCTGGCGGTGGCCCTGGTTGCAATAGTCTCGGTCTTCCTCCTGCGCCGCCGTCGGCGGATAGCGCGGCGAAAGCGCTCCCTGCTCGTGAACCCCCGCATAAACCGCGCTGGGCGGCTCTCGTTTCTCTTCCCGGGAAAGCGCCTCAGCCAGGCGGGCGAGAAGGAGCCGGCGCTCGACCGCGTGCGCCCGACGGAGGGCGTGCTCGACATTCGCAGCCCCAACCCGGACGTGCCCGAGAAGCAGGACGAGTCGGACGACGACGATGAGGGTGAGGGCGACGGTGATGACAGCGCGCGCCGGTTTTCGGCGTCGGAGAAGGGCAAGATACGCGCGACAAGGCGGAGCAACGCGTCGAAGAACTCGGACGGGAGCTACTCTATCGAGTTGCCCGACCTGACTATTGCGCAAGTGCCCCGCGGCTACCTCCCCACTTCAATCGTACCGTCGACGCCGTCGCCACCTCGGACGTTTGCGGGCTCTCTGCCCTCCCCGACGTCTCCACGGAGCCCCAAACCCCGTGGTCCGCGCGAGATGCAGGGACGCGATTCGACCAGGGGGATTCTCCTGACAAATATGGGGCCGACGTCGCCGATCGGCGATGAAGAAGCATCGGGACTCGTTGGGCCGTCCTACCTCCCCGATGCGCATATCTCGCCGTTGCGAGTCGAGTTCGCGACAGAGCTACCAGAGCGGCCAGACAGGCGGACAGAGCGGGCCATCAGCACAGGCACCGCCGTCTCACTACCGCAGTCGTTACAGCAGGCTCTTGCTCAGCAGCGAAGCTCGCAGGTCCCAGAGGTTCCCAGCCCGACACGTCCGGACCCAGTGTTCTCGTTCCTCGACTTCAACTCGTCGACGTCGACGTCCCTGTCGCGCTCTCAGCGCCAGTCCGCGTCGAACTCGACGGGCAAATCTGCTGCCTCGTCTGTCAAGCACAACACCGGCAGCGAGCACAGTTCACAGTCGCAGAGCGTCAACTGGGCTGCTCTCCCGCCTGAACGCCGCATCTCTCTTGGCTTGTCCATGACTGTCGCTGGTGGGCCGACAGCATCACGTCCATCTCTCTCCCCGAGCGTATTCCTCCAACCTGTACCCTTGCCCTCGCCCGCCCTACCCCTACCGACAATCTTGACCGACCAGCAGACCCTCTCCTCAACCGCTAGCAACGAGCCCGAAGGCCCAGACCAGCCCTTCCCTTACGATGCCGCAGGCGGACAACTTCCGTCGCCCACGGACTCGATCCCGTTCACGGTGTCTGACATTCACTTCAGACACTCGATGCATTCCTCGATATCCGGGAATCCCGAGTCACGCCGTGCGTCCGCGCAGCGTCTGAGTGGGTCGCACCGCCCGCCTCACCCCCCGCTTCCAGGCTTCTATTCCGGCCCGTCGTCGCCGACGCGCATGACGCACCATAGGCTGGGCCCTGGAGGCGGGTCGCAGACTGTGCCACCATTCATTGTCCAGCGCATCCTTGGACGGGCCCCGAGCTCGGTACCAGGCTCCCCCTTCGGCAGCCCTACTGCACCTCAGTTTGCGACCTTCTCGGGAGCGATGGGCAGAGCGAGCGCGCCCGCTGGTGGTTCCACGTCGCCCTCATCCACGACCGCACCACCCGTCTCGCCCTCCGCCGGGGCTGGGGGGAGAGGTTCTGGGAGTGGGCCAGTGCAGAACTCGGCATCCAGCTCTCGGCCAACAGTGTTTGGGTTCCAACTTGGGCGCCATCGGTGAAGTCCCGCCACAGCCCCATCCTCGCTGCCCGCACCCGTTTCGACACCGTACATAACCCATCCACTCATTGCAACTTCCCCGCTAGGGCGGCATTCTGCTTCATGCACATATTTGCTGCTCTCCTTAACTTATCGTGACGTCTTAATCGGCTCGCGTTTCCCCTTCACGGACGCACGGGGCGAGCAAGGCGAGCGAGGGTCGGCGGTTTGGCTGGGTAAATACACACCCCAGTCGAGTCGCACTCTACGTGCATGGTGAAACCCAGCACTATGCTGGCCGCGCTCCCTCCCCGGTGTCCTCAACCTCGATCTGCGGTCTGTTTGCATTCCATTCGCCGAACACGTACAGTCTTCTTTCGTGTCCGCTGTACATATATACTCTCATGTGCCATCCACCTGTTGTTCACTACAATCCTTACGCTGCTCGCTATCTCAACCCTGCCTCCATCCTTTCGGTTGGCTCGAATGTCCGTCTTGCCATTTCGTGCATCGCTGTGCATCCACGGTTCCGGTTTGTCGCTCCTTGTTTCGGAGTCCCTGCCATCACTCGCTGTCGTCTTGCCCGTGTTCTTGATCCGTATTCCCTTCCAGCACTTGCAAAATGTCTCACGGCCGCAATGGGGTGCGCGAGATCAAGACTATCGTGCACCGTCCGCGGACCTGGAGGACGCTGTGCACTCGCGCGTTGGGTATCTTAGTATCTTACCGTAGCTATCTATTGTCGTCTTCGGGGCGACGTTGTACCATATATCCGCTTTACAATACACCACCATATATTCTTACATCTGCGCCGGAGGCTGTTCTCACCGCGAGGGTTGTCGGAGAGGATACAGGACTGACCGCCCTGAAGACTAAAGATGCAGCAGGGTAGTAGCGGCCTTACCCCGATGCATAAAGGGTGTAGTCCATGCACTTAATTTGTAGGTTTGAGTGTTGGTGAATCAGTTGTCAAGTCTTCGAACTGGAGGTGGAATCGCTGAGACACCGCGGTTGATTTCGACGAGGCAGGCTGTGCCAGTGGTCGTTGTCAGTGTTCAGCGTGCTGGGCCGGCGGGCGCGGGTTCCCGTGAACACATGAATCCCGGCACTGCTCGGATAATGTACATGTTACGCAGCTTCTCCCTAGTGACCTGGAGCAATTCAGAAACATCTCGACATCAGCGATGGCTACGATGCATTTCCAGGGGCGAGCACTACGGGTGATGGTGGCGGGTGGTAGCAAACGCACCTGTGTTACATCCACACATTCCCCGAGGACTACGGAGCGATCTTCGCAAGGCATGCTCAGTAGTACGCCTCCGCTCCAGCATATGACTTCGAAGCGGCTCCCTCGGGTGTGGCTGTTGGGTCGATGGCGTGCTCAGACCCTAAGAGCTCCAGCTCCTCCGTTTGGCGCCTCATATACTCCACGGAGCCCGGCCCAAATGCAGGGATGGGTTTGGTGTATGGCTTTATTGAGACCGCCATTAGCCCCGCAGGGATCATGCCTTGCAGCTCGGACTGAGGAGGGACGGTCTGGAACGACAGCTGCAGGCGTCCGCGTGAGTGCGCAGGGTTCCTCCAGCGTCTTAGTGTGCACACGCATGCGTACCGTATCGTTCATCTTCTTATAGCCCACCAAGAAGGTGCCGGTGGTCTGGAGCTCCTCTTGCAGCCTCGCCTTGCGTCGCTCGCGTATCTCCTTCTCCCGCTCGCTGTCCATCATTCCGCCGGATGTATGACTGCTACGGAGCTCCTCAAGTTCTCTCTTGGCCCACTCCAGGAACCCCACAGAGACCCCTCCCTTGCTGGTACCACCGTGCTCCCCCGCGTCCACACCAAGCCACTTGTGCGCCAGGGCATTGTGCAATGCAACTTCATCGGCGAGGTAGCGGCGCAGCTCCAGCGCCACTTCTTCGCCAGTGTCTTCTGACGCTGCGCTACCGTCCTTGTCTTTTCTGAAAGACAGCTTCATCTTGGACTTGGACGCGCCCTTGGAGGCTCCCGGTGTCTTCACCAGGGATCGCGCAGAGGAGTACAGAGAGGCACATTCTAGATAAAGCTTGGCGACCAGTGCCGGTGACGGATGGGACTTGGGGAGAGGCGGGCCTGGTGTGAGGGTGCTCTCGAAGGCGGCTTTAGACAGCAGCTTGCGGATAGCAAGACTCTGTGCGTCTGCAAGTGCGAGCCTTCGTTGGCTCTATGAGTGACGGTATATGAGGGAACGACAAGGGGCACCTACTTGCTCAGCCCAATCACTACCTCTCTGCTGAGGTCGGGGGGCCTAAGGCAAGTCATGCCCAGTGAAATGACTCGGGCGCGCTCCCTTTCCCATTCGGCGAGGCAACCCTTACCGATGTATTCATACAGCCCCGCCGCTTTGCACAGAAGTGTCACGGCAAATGCGAGCTTCTCGTCCTTCGCCTTCCTTTCGGTATCGGATATGGCCCGGTCCGTCTCGTACCTTCCCAGAGAATGTACGATAGAACGAGCGAGATTGGAGATCGAGAACGCATACGTGAGCGACGAGAATATGAGCTCGGTGGAGAACGTCGGAATGTTGATTCTGGGAGAATTGTGGAAGACACCCGAGGAAAGTGTGGTCCTCCAGCTAAAGACTGTTGGGCGAGTCAGTCGTCTACGGTTTCGTGTTGCAACAGTAAAACGCACTCGGTTCCACCTTCAGCGATATTTCCCCGTGGTGTATGCAGGCTAATAGCCCATACAGTTTAGGGATGTAATCATCTAGAACCTGTGATGTGAGGCTGTTAAGTCCGGACCGTGCACAGTCGACTGGCACACAATACCGCAGTGAATAAATGGATATCTCACCTTCACAAGTCTGAGATAGTCCTTCTCCCCCTGATCAGTACGCTTGCTTTCCTTCAGGGCTGCTCGCAGGTTCGCGCGCGCTTCCGTTGCTTCGGCAATATCTGCCGTGAATGTTGCCGTAGCATCGACACAGGCGTCAGCGAAGGAGACAGCACCCGTGGTCGGTAGTTCGTATAGGTAGCTACACATCGCTTGCAGTGATGACTGAGGACGATCCCACGGGAGAAGTGGAAGAGTGCAAGGGGACCAACTCTCAGCGTTGTAGTACTAGTAGCTGCGCCACATTTGAGTGGATGCTGTGCATATCCACATTGGGTACTAGTTACTACTAGGGCTAGCTAGAGGGTCGTACAAGGAGCTGTCGTCTTCTGCGGAGTGGCTTGAGCTTCATAAATGAGGACGCTACCGTGACTGGTGACTTCTGCACCGGGCTTTGATCGGTAAAGCGTCCATAAGGAACTCGCATTTTTCACGTTCCACTCGAGCATAGTGACTCATTATACACTATGTCATATCAAACCTACTCTCAGATTCTGTATAGGCCCCCAGTAAAAGAAGGACCGACGAATATTGAAAATGAAGGAGGCCGCCGCACAACATCCAAAACCATGCTACTAGTATCTATTCTAGAAGCCAAATAAAGTACGCCCAAGATGGGACCATGTTTCCAAAAATTAACAGCGTCACCCCCAGTAGAGTCACCCTACACTCGCTGCGCGCAAGGTCAACCCGCGAAGGGCACCACGCAGTGAGATCAAATGTTCGTGGGGACCCCGCTGACACACATCGCGAACACTCCTTATAATCGACTGGATCGCGTTAACGGACACAGTCGTGCTGGCACACACGACCGCCGAGATAGCCAGCACACTTAACCGGAGGACTATATTTCAGACTACCCGACCTGAGCATAGAGCTACACCCTGGCACGAGGTCACGCGACCGCCTCCGGACAACCCTATAAACCGGACGCCCACCTGCAGATGGGAATCAATAGTTTTGGAGAGGCCCTTGCGGCCGCGCGTGCACTTGTACCTTTCGGATGAAGTCTTATACCAGAATAGCCTGATCCCTCCCATGCCACTGACCGCTCGATGAACCATGCCCCTCACCGCGGAGAGGCCACCAACCTGAGCCCACTACCGCAGTTTGCCGCCAGCATGGCCGGAGACTGTCAAAGTAGGGGCGATGGTATGAGTTCTGCCCGTCTCGCCCACAGGGGAGCCACCCCCTGCCCGGGACGCCTCTTTGAGCAAGAGCAAGCGTCGCGGAGTCGAGCGATCGAGTGACTACGGCGACGGACCTGGGAAACCAGGAAGACAGCAGGCCCACGGGACGCCGTCCTCCCCACCGCGCCAATGGTGGATCTTCGGGTAGACGCTGTGCTCGAAGCGAGGCATCTGGCGTTGAAAAGGTCTGCGCGTGAGGGGGGCGGGATGTGCATTTGAGCTCACAGCCGCTGTGCTGAGATATTGGCGGCCTGTGAGAACAGCGTTCAGCCGCGTTGAACACGGCGATGGTGGTGGTTTGGGCAGAGGAAGCAGTGGTGAGGGTACGTGGCCTCGGGCGTCGAGAGTCGAGTCCCACGAGAAACGCCCAATCAGCGACGCAAACTTCAACACGATCCTGCGCAAAGCATTCGAACTTCCTAAGCTGAAGGCTCGCGACCATATCTAGCAGACCAGTTTCAATATAGAAAAAATTGAGTACCTTCCTTCAGAGTCCAATCCCACGGTGGTACTCCTGGCTGGGCATGCGAGCTGCCGGCAAATGTGAAAGCAGCGCCGAGGGCCAAACTCTGCCGCACTTCAGATGCATTTTACATTCACTACAAGGCGTTAAAACTGAGCTATAGGAGACTGAAATGGCAAAAATTCAAGATACCTACCTGTGAATATCAAGAAGACAATTGGTCCTTCGGAAAAGCGTGACAGCCTGAGAAGCGCCCGAGAGAGCCACGAGCTTGCTGTGGCTGAGCCGCTCAGCTTGCTTTTAGCACTCACCAGGGTCAACGCTGTCTGCGTCTCCATGTCTGCGTCACCAGCACATTCCCCTTCACCCGTGCCCGGTGGGTCTACGCAGCGTCATGCGGCTACGCCTCTGGATAAGCAACGCGTCCAGCTCGAGAAGCTGCTTAAAGACCCTGCGAAACCGGCATATATCCCTCCTCCTCCGAAGGATAAGGCCATTCGACCGGCGCGAGAGATGATGAAGAACGTGCAGGGCTCCAGTGCGGGAGCTGGAAGTGGGGAATTCCACGTCTACAAGGCGAGCCGGCGACGGGAGTATGAGCGACTCAAGATGATGGATGAGGAGGCACAAAAGGTATGTGCGTGTATTCCGCATCTCGCGCGTGGTCCCTGGTCAGCTCAGGCCTTCTACCACACTACTGACTGCTGAAATGTACTTTGATATTTAGGAGACAGAGGAAGCTGAGTTCGAGCGGCGAAAACGCGAGCGTGAAGAGGAGGCGGAAGCCAAGACTGCGAAAAACCGGGCAAAAAGACAGAAGAAGAAAGTACGCGCAAAGGGCAAGGCAGTCGATACGGATGACAAGCAGGATGGCTCCGAAGCAGCTTCAGAAGCCGTTGGAGATCGTGCAGACATGCCTTTGAAGAAACGGAGGCTTGTCAGTGGGAGAGAGCTTGTCTTCCGGCGACCGGGCGAGGAAGACAGTGACGAGGACGATGATGGAGTCGGACCAATGCCGCAGCAAGGGAGCGATGCTTCCAACATGTTTTCTGTTTCCGATGTACCTCCGGTTCCCATTGTTGACGCGTCAAGGATCACCATCATCGAGGACGATTAACCGGGTGTTGTCTTCCATGCTCTCTTCTCAACATTCTCTCTTCATCGCCGCGATCAAAACAATGGCGCTTGTAGACTTATACGGACACGAGTGTTTTGTTGACCAGGATGTATGCATAGTTTTCATTGAGCTGCATGTTGGCTAGTGACCTGTCCACGCTAAAGTGCCGAGCACCCGCGCACGGTGTGCTCGGCTACCAAATTTACGACCAGACCCACGAAGGGTACGTTCTTATCCCTCACACTCATAACAACTTATCCCGTCTTTCAATTTCAAGGTCTACTATACACGGGGCAGACGAGCATCTAGCGCGAGTGGGATATCTATAACCCCATCACTGAACTGAACAACGCTTACCTTGCCTGCAAGACTAACCGTGGATCCCTAGTAGGCTGTAGGCAGCAGCTCGCTACCGCGGCTGCAGATTGCAAGCTCATCGCATTCCAGAAACTACTTACTATCTTTCACTCATGGTCACATTCGGAGTGGGATGGACGCTGACATTCGAGCAGTGACTGACCTATGCGATTGTCTCTATCAATGTCTACAGGGGTAATTGCAACGGCGTCTGCACGTCTGCGGGGCCTACCTCCGTGAGCTGGATATGTCACCCTACCCCGTGCTGAGTGAACGCGGGTTGACGCATAACTCGTGCAGCTCTCTGGGTCTTACCTCTCCGCCGAGGTTGCAGTCACCGGTAATCAATCGCATTTTCTCACTCTCTTAGCTCTGGCCTTGGTGTCGGTGTTGCTCTTGCACCCCCGCTTAGCGGTTGAATATATCTGACGAACCAATGCAGAATGCATACTCGCACACGATCCTTGGTATGCGCCATCCCCTGGATATCGCCTGTCGCTCACTCTGTATTTTGCGCCCACTGTCTGGCAGGAGTAATCATCTCATCAGGGTGGAAGATGCCATCAACTTGTGGGAAGCCAATGTAGTGAGTGCCGTAAGTCACAAATATATCGGTTGAAGCCACAGACCGGCGCGGTATAGCTTGCATCGGCAAGCGTGATTGCCTGGTGGATTTTGACAGTAGGAGGGGCTCACATACGGAGCCGCTGGCGTTTTGTCAACTTGCAGGCCTTCGTCGTATGTCTGATTTTATAATGCCCACTACACGTGGATTGCAATGTGGGTATAGCGGTGTTCCGGGTTCTTATCACTTCCGAATTGCAGTTGAACGCTTCGAGTTTGCCTTGATAACTCTGCGATATCGATGGTCTCAGTGATTGGGCGATGCTTGTACTCAAATCGGGACCGAGTCCGAAGCTTAACGTGACTACTATCTCCCCCACCTCTACTAAACTTACTTTCAAGGCCTCAGGCTAGTTATCCTCTCCATCTCCGAGTCCTCATGGAAGGCGAAGTCGAATTCATTATTCCCGGCACCGGTCAAGTCTGTAAGACTTGGTATAAGGTGTTCGGCGATCTCACGACCGCGACATCGAGCCGCCGCCCTCTCGTCGGCCTACATGGAGGACCTGGAGTTATACACAAGTATCTCCTCCCGCTAGTCGATCTCGTCCACTCCTACTCTATTCCCGTCGTCTTGTACGACCAGCTCGGAAACGGAAACTCTACCCATCTTCCAGAGAAAAACGGCGATACCTCATTCTGGACCGAGGAACTCTTCATTCGCCAACTCGAAGGTCTCCTCGTCCATCTGGGCATCCAGGACAGCTTCGATGTTTTAGGGCATTCCTGGGGAGGCATGCTTGGTGCGAGATTCGCGACCACCCGTCCATCGGGCTTGAGGCGTCTGGTCATATCCAATTCTCCTGCGAGCATGACTCTCTGGGTCGAAGCCGCGAACCGCCTTCGGTTGAGGCTTCCACCGGACGTGCAGGTAAGATATAACAACGGAGACGCATACACTATCTCGGAACTCATGTTTGACTTCGGTAGGCCACTTTGAACAAGCACGAGGCTGATGGGACCACCTCCTCGAAGGAATACACCGATGCCGTCAATGTGTTCTACGCCCGACACGTATGTCGCATTGACCCGATGCCGACGGATATGGTCGAGACGTTACAGGCAATTGAGACCGATCCGACTGTCTACATGACGATGTGGGCGGTCCTCACTAGACGACCACTGCCGTGATACTTTTACTCACCATTGTGCAGGAACGGACCATCGGAGTTCCATATTACGGGATCCTTGAAGACCTGGTCTATCTTAGATGACATCCGCAAAATTGAGGTGCCGACGCTGCTCCTGAACGGACACTATGATGAGGCGCAGGACAGCGTTGTGTTGCCGTACTTTAACGGCATATCGAAGGTCAAATGGTTCACATTTGCCAACTCGAGCCACACACCACAATTCGAGGAGAGAGAGCTACTGATCCAGCGTGTCGGGGACTTCCTTGTGTCAGAGTGATGGTCGGTGGTGGTCGGTGGCTTTGCAGCAACATAGAACAACAAAGTAGGAACACAGATGTATCAGCATGTTCGACGATTTAGTAGATACCATTGAATCATGCACAACAAGATGGACTCTCCTGGGGGGGCTGATGAACTCTGAATCTGGAAGGCTAGGAGCAACTGTGAGCCGCACACGCAGATCATCAGTCAGTATGAAAGAGACTGTATTAAACATATGTAAGTACCTGTGAGCCGCACACACAGATCTACAAGTACTAGAAAGTAACAAGCATAAAGCATAGTATGTAAAGTATCACTTACCCTCAGTCGGTATGAAAGAGACTGAGGGAAGGATAGCACAACATGTCCTCCTTATCTACTACAGTCACTGTGCGCTTCGGAAGTGATGGATTTTACAAGTTGAAGTAGTGGTTGCTGCACTTCGTCACTTTAAGTGATGGGAAAGTGACGGGGGCGTTCACGCAGTGCAAATCACAACTTTCTAGGTCGTCACTTTTAGTTATACTTTTCGTCACTTCCGGTGTACGTGGTTGCACGCGCGCGATTGCCTTTCAAAGCTGACTCCGAGTCCGCGCGGGGCCCCTATGCGCAAATTACAATCGGCGAAAACATGCTGCTACGCCCCCATATGCATGGTATACTTGGTGTCTCTGTGTTCGCATGCTGCAGGCGGCACGACCATGGCACTCGCGAGCCCAATGTATCATAGTACTCAGACTGAGGAAGGTAATTGTACACGCAGACAGAGTAGCTAGTTGCACTGTCCGTATGGCAGAAGGTGTAGGAGGCCCCCGCGGCACTGCAACAGTATGTCAGTAGGTGTCAGATGCCACTTCCCCATACGAGTATGAAGTACTCACATTAATCATTCGACTCGTCCTCACGAAACAGTGCGCGCGCAAGGCTGCCACTGCGATCAATGATGGCGAAGCGTCCGCGGTCTTTCACTCGTCCTACAACACACTGTATCGTTGTGATATCAACATAATCTGTGTTGCCCATCCTCGTGTAGTAGTGGATATCAAGATCGTTATTGGAGCGCTCAATATGGCATGTTTGGATTGCAGCAAGGACAACAGGTGGTGGCAGCTGTGGAGGGCTCGAAGGAGTACGATTTGCAGGACCGGGGGCGATCACAGAGAGTTGGATCTCGAAGATCCGCAAAAGTCGGCCGTAGAAGGTCTTGGGTTGTAGGACAATGTTGAGGTTACGGTAGCGTGCATTTTGATCTACAAGGACTTCGTACTGACATAAAATCCGGGACATGAGTAAACCCGGCACAAATGGGAGTGTATACAGAGAAATAGGTGCCTAGACTCACCCTCACAAACGTTGCATCCCGGCTGTCCTCGCCTGGAGTATCCAGTGCTGCAGCCCGGATTGTATCACCATCATTTAGGATGCGAACCTTTCCCCACTCGTCCACCTCTTCCGGGATTGCTTGGCGCAGAGCGTGGGCGGTGACAGATTTGAATCGAGTGCAGAGAGCCCCAGTTATCCTCTGTCGCAACGCGTGGTCGACTAGAGTGCGCGTGTGGGTTGGGAGAAGAATGCAGGTGTCGTCTAGTATCCACAAAACACACATAAAGTCAGAGCACACACAAGGGTATCCACATGATGCTACTCACAGCCTGGGACACGCCTACCTGTCTCGGTCTTGACTGCGGTCAGACAGAGCTGTGAGCGCGCATTAGGGTAAATGAGCTTGATTTGCGTGAGGCGTGCGCGATCTAGGACATGTCGATTCAGGCTCGAGTACGGAAACCGACGGCTCCGGATTGCAGGTTGAAGGATACCGCAGTATCGCTCCATGAGGAACGCCCATGTAGCCCACACTGGCCCGGTCGTGGTGATACTATCAGCTATGTGAAGGAGAGCATGGATTGTCACAGGACATGCAGAAAGCCGTTCAGGATCGTATTGGTAGTAATATCTATTGTGCACACTAAAAAATTAGTATCCGATGTTTAGAAGGTATATTTCTGTGTAGACGTACTCTTCATATGTGAGCACCCATTCCTGAAATCCAGTGCGCAGCTCTGCCACCTCACCGGCAGTGATCTCAAACTGTAGGCATCGGCGAAGGAGCTTGACAAGCGCTACAAAATGGTCATAATATCTGCGCTGCTTGAATCGGCCGTCTAGCAGCACTGGTGCCATAAACTGCGTCCAGAAAGAGCGTGTGTCTGCAGTCCATGAGATCTTGTTGCTGGCTACATTCGGAGGACGCGGACCAAAAACATAAGGGATATGAGAACCGGACTCCGCGCTCGCAGCCCCGATAGCGTCCCACACAGTTGACTCGATCTCGTAGTCCCCGGAGCCGCAGTCTAGTTCCTTGAATTGACCCGTCCACAGTTGCATGAGATTCTTCATGAGATTCTCCCAGATAAGGTGCATGAAATCGTAGGGGAATGAGCCGGGAAAAGCAAGCGACGAGAGGGTGCTAAGTAGCGGAATACCCTTGATACCATACTGCTTAGCAAGGTGTTCTGCACTAGCAGCCAATGGTGCAAACTGTACGTCTTCTGCCTGCTCGAGGAAGGTTTTGTGTGTGCGAAGAGGGAGAGCATCAGGTGCATAGATTGCAATAGCTGTAGGGTCATTCAGGACGTCCGGATGTCGAGCGCGATGGAGAGGAACATAGTGTGTGTTGTTGCGTGAATTTGGAATGCGAATGGCGCGAATCGAGCACATGCGGCAAGGACACAGTCCATTATGCCCCTTCATGCGCATGACCATAGAGATTGCTGGGATGTCGCCGAAGACCAAGATGAGAAAGGCACACAGAGCAAAGAAGTCGTCCGACAAGCTATCGTATGCATGCACACCAATCGCCAGACGGAGAAGCTCCTGAGCGAGTGGCCAGAGAAACGAGTCGAAGTCGACCGGCTTCTTTGGGCCTGGGATGATACCAAGACCAATGACATTCTCCAGCAGAGTGCGGATCTCAGGCGGTAGGTTATAGTTGACTAGAATGAGGGGCCAAGCTGTCTTAGTTCGTCGTTTAAACAGAGCGAATCCGTCAGTTGACAGTCCGAGAGCGATGTCGCGTGGGTCCTCGAAGTGACGGTGCAGAAGTTCTTGATCACCGATCTTCACCTTGCATTGGAGTAGGGAGTGGTAGTGCGTGCTGTCCATGATGTCCTTGATAACGCCAGGCTCGTGAACATGATCCCTTGCACGGTACTGCATTTGGGTAGCCCTCTCGCGATTGGCTTTCTGTGCTTTGAGACGTGGAATGACGGGGAGGTAGACATAGTGGTGACGCGCACGGCCACTTGCATTGCGGCGAGGCTCGTGACAGAAAGTGCATGCATCATCGTTGCTATATACACCCGTATATGCAATACACGAGTTGATACAGCAATCATATACCTCGGGCTCAAAACCAGATAACTGAGCGGCTCGTGCCTGGACTGCTTTCCAACTCTCGAGGTTGGCGGAAGGGAAAGTCAGGGGCAGCTTTGCGAATGTTTGCCCCGACAAGTGATCTTCCACTTTCAGTGCAAACAGCCTGAGATACTCAAGGTCTTCCGGAGTCAGTGTTGTGCCTTTAATGGGAAATGAGATCCCGCAGCTCAAAGACGTTCATAATCACATTATCACACACCAGAAATAATCCTGCCCCTCAGGAAACTCTCTGCAAGACGATCCCATGTTGAGATCGCCTCGCATCAGGAAACGCAAATATCTCCAGCCGGCCCGTGAGGCACCGGACGGAGCCGATGGAGCCGCGGAGATCTGGCTCCGTGCATCTCTGGATGGAAATGCCGGTCTCCATCCAGCGTGCGTCGGAGACCAGCCGGGCTCGCGAGATTGACCTAGCTCATGCGGGTTTTTGGTATTTGGATGCGGTACGGCCCCCGCGAGCTGGCGCATGTGCACCGACAACGTTGGAGCCAACAGTGGAGTCCGGACAAACCGTCGAGGGAGGCCCACGGAGATGCACCCTCCAGACAGAGACAACATCTCCCTTTGGGTCCTGCCGGAGCGCCCGGAAACCTATATCCGTACGGAAATTTCCCACTTTCCTGATGCGAACTCTTGACTGCGAGGGTTCTCTCTAAAGTCATCCAGATCGAACCCTTCTCTGAGCTCTGGTTCTCCCCCGACATCTACGTCATTTGCCTCATCTTCATCCACATCATCCTCAACTGTTGCGGGTCGGAAGCCATGCCAGACTTGGCGTTGGACCGCTTCCACTGCTGCCATGAGATATTCATCCTCAACGTGAGCTGGGTTTCCTCCTGAAGCTGCGATGGGGTCACTGTGATAGTCTGACAAGTCTGGTTTTCCATGATCAATCAACCTGACCCGGTACTTGAGAGCCAGGAGGTAGCGGTACATACCGTCCATTGGCTCAACGTCCATCTCTTCCGGTTGAACAGCCTGAGGTGGCACCTGATCTTGTGCACAGCCTATGGATCGCCGTGTCCTACTCAAGGGTGACACATTCAACGAGAAGCTTTGGGAATCCACTCGCTTCTTCACAGCTGCTGCTGCCGCTTGCAGAAGAACAGGGGCCTTGCCACATCGGTGGGAGCGTGCTGTCTTGGCCGTCACTAGATTGCCACAGCCGCAGGTACAGAGAGACCTCACGTTGGGCGCACTACCGGCTGTAGCAGGAGCCATGAGAGAGATACCTAGATGGATAAGCAAGAAACAAGAGAGGTGAGCCGTACAGTTCTGCACACGGGTCATGCCCTATAGTCTACTGAGACTAGTTACAGACACAAGCGCGCACGCACCAGGCATACATTTGATTAGAGCTGGATCATAACTGAGTATTAGCAGCATCAAAGTGTCATTGTACGCCTTCATTACATTGCTCAATAGCAATCGGGACATAAACTCATCGACTCTCCAACAAACTATCCCCTGTCAGCGACCACCACCACCAGTCTTTAATTGTCACCACACACCTTTCCACTCTTTCCTACACCCACACCTCCTGCCATCTACCTATTTTGAGTTCCACCTGGTGTGCGAACATTTTGCCGGCTCTGTGATTGCAGAAAAGCCCTCAGAAAATTTTTTGCCATGCCTTGAGCTCCGGTATGTACTGACCCTGTCCAATTCCGAGCCTGAGCCTTGTCACAGCTGACTCCAGTGTATGATGGGGGACAACTCAGCGTCCTACGGTTGCACAGTTGAAGCAGCAGCTCGAGGAAGCAACTGCCCGCCTTGCTGCTGTCGAGTTGCGTGAGTCATCACACATTCAGCATACAATTTCGAGCAAGGACACTTATCTCCAGCTAACCTTAGCCCGGGATGAGGCTCAGCGGCGGATTGAGGAGCAAGCGACTGCACTCAGAGAGGCAGAAGTGCAGATCGAGGCTGCGCAAGCTGCAGCCGCTTCTGCTCAGGTAGCTTCCGCAATGGCACAGGCACCGAGAGCAGCACAGGCTGCAGCCTCTCAATTGTTGGTCCCTCGGCCGCAGGCACCCTGAGGGAAGGCATTGAATATCTGGCAAAGCATGGGAGTCGAAAAGGACCTGTATATTGACATCAGAGTGAGCCCCAAAGTTCATGCTGCAGAGTTTTCTGCTCAGGGATATTGTATACTCACCAAGCCCTCTTAATACCGCATTCATTGTCTCGTGCATGCTGCAGGTCTAGCATGGGATCGTGACTTTTGGCACCAAGATGTCAACAAGCTGGCAAACCTGTTCAGTGCGGTCAGTCCCATACCTCAGTGCGCAGTATTTTTGAACTTGGAAGGCTCACTGACCACACCCTTAGGCCGCTGAGGAGTACCCAATCCTTAAGCGGTACAGCCATCACTGGGCTACTGCAGCTATTGCCACACGCTACATGCAGAACCTCCGTCGCCATGCACGCGAGAAGGGCCTGATCCCCTCGGGGGTGAGGTACAATCGCAGCAGTGTGAGATCTAGACACTAAGTGTGGACGCAAGGAACAAGCTGGGGACTGCGAACAAGAACAGCTGGGGGTGCGCACGCAGAGCGCGTGGGACAATCAACATCACGAGGCCACGCACGCGCGCCTTGCGACGTCGCTCTGCAGTTCCGAGGGCCATCGGACATCCAGCACATCCATGCTGCGTACGCGTATGGTATACGGCATGATGGATCCGGATCCAAATCTGTGCGCATGCACGCTCGCATGTCTAGCTCTGACCCCAGCTGCAGCTCATCACTGTGTTCCTTATGTTGTACATGTATCATGGTCAATAAACCAGTTGCTTGAATTCCCAGTACCTCTAGAGAGCTGTATGCAGGACAATTTGCGTGATATTTGTGCCAAATATGCATCCCCGAGAGGAGAACAATGGCCTCCGAAGTGATGATTTTGACAACTTTGAGGTGATGATATTTATTATGTTACATTGTGTTTTGTGCTATGTAAGACATCAGCAATTACACAATTTGTACTATTGAAAAACGTCACTTCAGCGGCGTGCAATGAAGTTGTGAAAAGGAAAACAAAGTTGTGAAGACCATCACTATTTTCGCAATATGAAATGATGTTTTTGGCAAGGCGCTTAATCCCGGAATTAGTTATATACATCATCCTAAATGACGGTTTTCACTACTTTGCCACAACTTTCTACAGTCACAAAAAACACAACTTCACAAGCGCACAGTGAGTACTTCTGTATGAGTAAGCAAAAGAAAGAGTGTGTAAAAGTAACGGGGTGGTTGCCTTACTGGGCTCCTATCCCTATAGTACTCTGGTCCGGGCTCGTATTTGGGCTCGACATACTCATAGGGATGGTGGAGGGTAGTAAGGACTTGCCCTCCACCAGGCGCGCGAGTTCCAAATACTTGGTGCGCCATACATGATGATATTACATACATGCGGCTATCTGTGTGCTATTATGCATGCATGTAAATTGATCCAGTATCATGATTATTAGTGGTGCATCTTGCACAACTAATGAGATTGTAGGAGCGCAGGATACATGCTCCTTACAGAGAGACATGTGACTACATGAGTAAGGCATAGAAAACACTGGAACAATGGTGCAAGTATTGCACCATCTGGTGTCATGTACCAGAACATCATAGAATGCACAGGACAATACCTGGCTTATCTGGATCATTCTACACTAATTAATAGTCCATGCAGGCATATGGTAGACGCACTGCCACTACACTGCCATAACCTGTCCAGAGTTGTAACTGGACCAAGCCAGAGGCAAACCAGACCGGTTTGGCCAGAACCGTAATGTCCTAAGTTCAACATGTGAAAGAAGAGGTGGAGGGGGGCAATGCCTGCAAAGCTTTTGGACAGCTTAGCCATCAGGCGCTGGCCAGAAACCCAGTCACATCTGGTTTGGCGCCCAACTGCACGCACCCGGCATCTCTCGCAATGGCAGATTGTGTGCATGGGTTAAAGGGGTGGTATCAACACATTCTGCAAGACCTCAAGGTAGGTTTTGAGGTCCTT